>JAVTVJ010000259.1:0-408298 GCA_034509425.1 Eopsaltria australis | reverse complement strand
TCCTGAGCACTGCTGTGAGGGGCAAAAATATTCCCTATGACAGGCATGGTGAGGAGAGCTCCAGCAGCAAGCAGGAAATATTTCCATGGCCCTGGAACCAAGCAACGACTGGAGGCCAGATTATGATTTTTGTTTTATTGGCAGGAGCTTGGAATAAATCCACTGGAATAACTCGGGTTTGCCGTGTGCTAAGTGGGATCACAGTCCCCTGCTTTGCCTGCTCTGATTCTCGGGTGCAGGTTCGGCTTTCTGGATGGGAATGCAGTTATTGCCAGCCAGGAAACCGGCTCGTTTGGCACCAGCAGCAACCGGCTGCCAGCACTGCGACTCGGCTTTCAGCCAATATGTGAATTTATTTTTTTTCTCGGTGGTAAAAAGAGCTCTGATTACTCAAAGTGTGTGATTTTGGGGTGTTCCAGGCACAGATATCACTGTGCATTCGTTTCTTGGTCTGGTTTCAATTTGAGACCAAGCACAAGAAGCACAAGTGAGGTTGATCTCCTGTTTTCCCTTGTCCAGCAGGTCCAGACAGGAGACATTCACAAAGCAGGGCTCTGAAACAATCTGCTTGCCAGCAGGCATGGGCTGACTTCTTCTGTCAGGCACTGATAGGCATAAATCTTCAAACAAGACTCATTCCCCGGTGCTGGAGAAACACAGGGAACCTGACACCCACCTTGAGTCAAACCCATGGCTCTGCCCCAGGACAGAAAATGTCAGATAATCGATTAAGAACAGGGCTGAAGTTGGTTGATAGAGACCATTTGGAGACCCCACCAGCATTGTGTTGTTGAGGCTGAAAGGCCAGTCCAGCAGGAGGAGGAGGACCTGTCCATGTAGTCAGACGGGTGCAAAGAGTGAGGGGACTTCATCCCATGTCCCTGCTCCTCAGGAAGTTCCTTAGTGGGTCATTTCAGCTCCCAGCACCTCAGCCAGGGACACCTGAAGGAAGAACCCTACAGGGTGCATTCAGGAAAACATGCAGTGTGAAGCCATGGGGGTATGGGGCTTTTTCTACTGGCAATACCTAAAACACCCTTTGCAGAAAGGCCCTGACTGACTCTGAATCACTTGGGTAGAGTTTTGTCTCTCTCCAGGCCTCCTACCACCTCCTTCCTTGCCCTGGCAGAGAAGACTGAAGCTGCTTTTAGCTGTTCCTACCTTTCCAGCCTTGAGTTTGGAAGGTGCCAAGTAGAAGGCCTGGCTGCAAGGAGCCTCCACTTTGTGGGAATTTTGCAGCCATCCCGTCTCTCCTCTCCACACAGCCAGACTTGCAGCCTGCACAACTGTCTCCATCTTAATCCCCTTCCTTTCAGGTGGGTTGGGAGCAGAAAGGAGGAAATCAGGCTTTGCCAAAAGAAGGAGAGCACTGGCTTTGGAAGGCTGCAGAGGAAGCAGGAGAAGAAGATGGTTTAATTGTTTAGACATGGTGATGATTATTGCCCTTAGAAACCATGGCAGAACTATGAAAATAATTATGCTCATGCCACGAAGATTAATAAATCAGAAGATTGAGGGAGGGAATACACCCTGAAGCGTGTTTCATGCAAAAAAATTATGCAAATGTCGAGGAAATAGCTAATTTGGTGCCTTTTCAACACACTAAATGGGATGCTTCTAGTTTGGGCAGGGTTTGCCTGTTTTACCATGAGTCACATCCTATCCGTGCCACACTACATCCAGCAAATATTGGCAGCACAAAGTAGGAATGTGCCCATTGACAGGGGACCTGAAGCAGAGCAGTTTTTCCCAACTTGATATGGATTGTTCATCTCTGGAACTGTTATGCAATTCTGAGTGTTGCATGTCTGTATATGTGGCTTATTATTAATTCATCCTTTGGGGTTGCATCCTGCCAGGCTGAGCATTTTATAAAACAGTTATGTAGGTGTGTGGAGACGCTGTGTGCCAATGTCAAGTGAAAGTGTGTTGCAGCAGTGATTTAAATGACAAGGCTCCGTGCTGATGGTTTGGCCCAATGTCTTCATAGCAGAGGCTGTGGGACTCTCCTCCACAGATTTCCAAATGAAACCCATAACTTCTGGTGGAGGATTTCCATTCCTTCTTAAAAGCTCCTCTGGGGCAGACAGGCTGTAAATTAAATTGCTTTATTTAAGGACTAGAACCAAAACCCTGGAGCCAAACGCCTTCTTTCTTCATCCACATTTGAATCTGTGGCTTAGGCCAATCTCCAGGTGCACTGAAAAGTGTCTTTTGTTTTTCTGTGTCAGATCCAGTGGTCAGGAGACAACATCCAAGGCTTGGTGTCCCACCCTGACATTCAACAGGTCCTTCCAGGTCCGTGTGCCCTTGTGCAGAAATGGGTTATTCAGGGGAGTAAGAGTGGGGTACAGCACTGATGCCTTGTGTTTTCCAAAGGAATATTGTACAATATTTGTTCTGTGATCAGGCACATTGACTCACGGGAAGGAGAAGGAAACCAAATCCCCAAGGACTGAAGGAGGGAAGATCTGCCTGAAGCCCCATCAGGCAGTGAGAAGGTTGGATTAGGGAGTCACCACCTCTCCTGCCTGTGCCCATAACCTGTGACATTTGTGATTATCAAGGCAGCAGCAAACCTGGAGAACAGAGATCTGCCCAAATATATTAAATCCACTCATCAGCTGCCTTGCAAATAGAAGTGCAGCACTGAGTGGGTGTGAGGGGAGGGCAGGAGTTCCTCCTACTTTAGATCTAGCCGTTTTCCTTCCCCAAACCACACACCAGCACTGATGATCTGGATAAGAGGGGATTCTGTCCATCTCAGAGCAAGGTTTCAAACATTCATGCCATTTTCACCTTCTCCATGGTGTTCTCTAATGCAGCTGCTGTGAACAGCCAGATCAGCCTGTTCACATATGGAAATAAACTGTCCAGGAAAAAGGTGAGCAAATAGGGTAAATGTGACTTCGAAACACTGTCAGGTGAAGCAGGGCATAGCTTGAAATCTGATTTGTGCTGCAAGGCAGGAACCAGATAACAAGGGACTCTTGTGCTTTTTTTTTTCATTTAAGATGCCTGGGAAACAAAGGGCTTGAGAGTCACAAGCTGCTGGTGGTTAGGAAATAGTAAAATGCATAAATCCTGAGGCTGGGAGATACCTCAGCCCAAGGATACCAATGCTCTTGCAAATAAGAAATCCTTCCTCCTTATCTTGCAGTATTTATTATGAAAATTGGTGCAGGGTGGGTAAAGACACAGGTCATGGCTCCTAGAAAAGCCAACACCAGAACTTGGAGCTCTTACCCCAAAGAGTGTAAGAAGGGTTTAGGTGGAGAAAGTATGAAGAACACCACCGATACACTGATTTTGGCCAGAGGCTGATGAGTGTTTCTACCCCAAAGATGGGCTTTCCCTTTATTCTGTATGTGACTCTCAGAAAGAAAACACAGCATCCAAAAAGGATTGTTGTTGCTCTGCCTGGGTTCAGGAATGAGCAGCTGAACTCAGATGATGGAATTCCTAGGGTTGTCCTGTGCAGGGCCAGGAATTGCACTCAGTGATCCTTGTGGGCACCTTCCAGGTCAGGATATTCTATGAGTCTCTGATTCCATGGCTGGTGGCTGATGTTTAAAAAAGTAACAGCTTTTTGCCCCCTTGTCTCATCCTTTCACAGGTTTCAATGTAGGCTTTTCTGAGCAAAGAGTCAGGCTGCTTTCATGTGCCTTGCAGAGATGATGGAGAAAATGGAAATCTTTATTCTCCAGTGTCTGTGTCCTTCCAGTAGAAGATGAATCCCTCTGAAACGTGCAGGAACACAGATGTTTAGTCTATCACACCCCATCTATATAGAAAAATTGCCTTGTTTCAGTCGCTCTGGTTTTTGAGGACACTGAACAGAGTTGTTTTTAGGGCATAGAGGGGTTTAGATCAAGCAGGAAGATTTAAGCTGGAGCAGGAATAATATTTGAGTGTGTCGAATTGGTTTGCGAAGGCCACATCACCCTGTGTCTCTGCATCCTCCCATCATGTAGAAAATCCCAGAGGTCTGAAGAGAGAGGCTGGGCCTTTGAGGAAGAAAAGAGGGGAAAACAGCATTAGATGGGATATTACCCACTGACTGCTATTTCATTTCTCCAGAGAAATTTACGATGTGCTCATTAAATCCTCAAGAGACAAACCTGAACAGTATTTTCTTCCTTCTGGGCAAAAATCTTGGAACTCTTAAAAAGACATCGTATTTCACAGCTCAGCAACCCAGCAGCATTTTAAAAACTGGAGGGAGAAGAGGAATTTTTAAACGAGTAGTCTTTTTATTTTTTCCTCCCCCGTTCTTTTCTAAAGACTTATGCTGTCAGAATGCTTTTCAGGAAAAATAAATAAATTCTAACATCTGGTAATTAATAGCTTATGAGGCAGAGAATAGTTGTCTGAGGAGGCAGTTCACAGAGCAGAGTGTTTGCCTTGCCCCTTATCTCTGGAGATTGCTGCTCGCTCGCTACCGCAAAAGCTCTCCGGATACGGCGCTTAACCACAATTCTGCCTCTGCACTTCAGGGACTCAAACAGGAGGATCAATGCAGAAATTGTCACAATATTCAGTTTTACTGTCTCAGTTTTGTCTCCAGCTTCACAGCTGCCTCAAGCTTTGCAGCTTCACCTCAGTCACGGTGAGTGGACCTTGACACTTGGACCATTCCCCATCTCAGTGGCCTCAAAACCTCTCACATCCTGACAGCATCTTCAGAAGCTGCTCTTGGTGAAGGGAAAGGTTTTTTTTTCCCCTTGTTTTGTTGGGGAGAACTTCTGCAGAGGGATAAAGTGACTTGCAGAGGGTCACAAAAGGGGTGTCTACCAACATATGCAGAATTGCAACCACAAAACTTTCCACTTTACCCTGATACCGTTAGAACTAAATAGAACTAAAACACAAAGCCCTGGCATAGCACTTCAGTCCAGATGTCACCCACAACCATTACATAATAAAAATGTCCAGATCAAACCCAAAATCTGTGGGCCTTTGAGGGCTGCAAAGCCAAACCTTTGAATTTCTGAAATGCGCAGCGCCAATTTTATTTCAGTTTCTAGCAGCCACAGATGCCTAATACAAGAAAGACATTTCTCTTTTTAATCTCAAAGCCCCACGCTACACCTCAGATGACTGGGCCTCCTTGGAGAAGGAACCATGAGAGAAGGACAAAAGATGGCCAGGGCATCCCAAACTGATCCCTGCAGCACTCAACTCCACAAAATTTGCCAGTCTTGCCATTGGTGAGGAAAAGTTTGCCTGAGAGCTGTCAAAAATTTTTAGTTAACTGGGCTCCCTTCCTTGAATTACTGTAGACTTCCTGGGCAATAGCCTGCAAATCTGTCCATCCCTGTTGCTTGAAGTTATTTAAGGGCTTAAATCCACTTAAAATCCACACCTGACCTCTGCATTGCTCAATGACCTCAGCTTCCAGAGGCAGAAGGATCCAGACATGAGGGTGGCAGAACCTCAGGTGCTGTGCAAACAAAAGCAATGGGGTTCATCCTTCAGCCCCTCGTGGTTTTGAAACAGAAAAAAATCCCAAGTCCTAATGAGTTTAAAGCTTACACTGAGTTGCAGAGAACCACAGGGCTTTGCAAAAACATCTGTGGCACCTGTACAGCCAAAAAGTGCTTTTCTCCTGGCGTGGGTGAAGATTATACAAGAGGTGAACAACCTTCTCTCACAGCAGGGATGCTGTACGTAGGTGCCTGGACAAGATGTGGCTGGATGTAGCTGTTTAATTCTGACTTGCTGCCCATGCAAATGCCTCTCCTGCTGTTCCCTGAGCTGCTCTGGGATGGATCTGCTGCAAGCAGAGGGATGGGGCACCTCATGGCTGTTCCTGCAAGACAATTTCTTTTTGGTGACACTCAACACACTTGGATTTCTCCCTGTTGCGTGAAAAGTGGGTTGACACCCCATGTTGTAGAGACAAAGTTAAATTCCCCTGATTTTCCAGGAAGAAGCCGAGTGTGGAGTGACACCTGCCCAGCTGCACCCAGCATGCTCAGGCTGCCACCTCCCTTCTCTCTGAGCTTCCGGCCACAGTGCAGATCGGCTGGGAAGGAATTTATTCCAAGGAGGTGGGAGAGGCAAACTGGAATTAGTGCTGAATCCACCCAGGGATTGAGTGGCATGCTGACAGCTTGCATTCCTCACAGCCCCATCCTCTGCAGTCAGGCTGGCCCCATGGAGCAGCCAGGATGGCACATGTTGTCCTATTAACCTCCAGAGGATTGAAGTTCCACATCTCAGAAATTAAAGAGAATTGGAAGATAAAGAGCGAATGTGTTTTCTCAGCTTGTGCTTCTCGAGGGGCACGTGCTGTGCCCCAGTGACACCCCCTAATTTTCAAGAAAAGACTTGTCTCAGTCCTCAAAAAGGCAGCCAGGGAACTAATTCAAATTGTTCTGTGACCCTCCATGCTTTGAAGGACAGCTGACCTCGGGTCAGCCTCCTGGTTAACACGAAAGAGCAGAAAAGAGTGTTCTTCACCCAGACCTTGGCACTGTCAAGTATTTTGAGTGCCTCGTGTCGTTTTGGGAGGAAAACACGATTATCTCACCCTCCATGTAGTGCTCCAGTGACAGAACACTAAATTTTGAGTAGCTGGAGTTCAGAGGACATAGATTTAGATGGCAGAGGGGTCTGGACACTCTGATCAGCCAAAATAAATGGTCAGACTCCCATGGACTCAATGCTGGAGTCCTCAGGGAAATCAGTGGGAGTTTTCCCGTAGGATTGCACTGCGGTAACTTAAATTAAGTAAGGGAAAGGTTTCTTACTCAGACACTGAAAGAAAGAAGTCTCCTCTCGGCAATTAAAATATAGAATTCTACTTGAAAGTGATTAATATTTCTAGTGTCTACTTATGGCCAAGCCACGTATCCCCAGCCCTACCAAATATGAACTTAAATACACAACACTCTCTGGAGTTACTTCTCAGTTAATAATTTATGTATTCTGGCAACAGATCAATGCAACTAGAAACTAGTTTAGTAACTTACCTTCGGGGTTGTCTATCTATAAACACTGCAGATTCCTAAGTTAAACAGAACCCAATTGTTTTCCCGTGTAATAGAGGCCAGGGCCTGATTTATATAGTTAATTTAAATGGTAATCTGAAAGACTTGGGAAAAAAGCAACCTGTATCATTAGGGGTTATGAAAGAGGGAGAAACTGTTTACTGCTGGGTTCAGAAATATGAGATATAAATGAAGATAAAATGCGAGTATCAAGACAAAAGTAATAAAATGATACCAGTGTGTGTTGTCTGTGCTTATATAAAGGCACATCAGTCCTGGCTGATTTTCCCCGAGGTTGCCCTACACCCATAGAGCTGTCTGATGCTGGGATTTGTGTGCAAGTGTGCAACCCAAATCCCTGCCTCTTTAAAGCTGGGCTGAGCCTGGTGTCAAAAAGCAAGCAGGGATCACCTCGCTGCAGCCAGAGTGGGAGTTTGAGGGAAAGAAAGAGGTCCAGGCTTATCCCTTCTCCTTACCCATGCCTTAAGAAGATAGGGGACAGCAGCCTTTGTGGATGGCTGGTGCACCAAACACAGCCTGCATTTGAAAGTGCCTTGCAGTGACTAATTAGCAGGCATCTGTTACAACTTGTTGAGCCTTATCTTCATTTTCATACGCGCTATTTTGGAATGAAGCTCTATTTAGGCTCCTCAGCGTTGCTCAAGAGTCACATTACAGGATTAGCCTTCCTGACAAAGGGGAGGGGATGCTTTGTGGTTTGCAGCACGGGGTAGGAGGCAGGAGGCTTGGCCCTGTCCTGGCTGCTGCCTTGTCACCTGCTCTGGAGCTGCTCTCTGGACTCTCACTAAGCCTGCACAGTGAGTGAGGCTCCCTTAATGCCTATGGTGCACTGAGAAATCTTCTTTTAAAAGCTGCCACCTTGATATTGATTTAATAGTTCTCAGATGCCACTGAATTATTCTTCTGCAAATTTGATCCTGCAAACTGAGCTGCAGGGTGCCTCCCCAGCTGCAGACACACATCCGGAGGGGAGAAGCCTTAAAAGAATGTGGAATCATGGAAAGGTTTGGGTTGGAAGGGACATTAAAGATCATCCAGTTCTAACCCCCTGCCATTGGCAAGGACCCCTTCCACTGTCCCAGGTTGCTCCAAGCCCCATCCAGCCTGGCCTTGGACACTTCCAGGAATGGGGCATCCACAGCTTCTCTGGGCACTCTGTGCCAGGGCCTCACTACCTTCACAGTAATGGATTTCTTCCTAATATCTAATCTAAATCTACTCTCTTTTCATTTATAGCCATTCCCCCTTGTCCTCTCACTCCATGCCCAGGGAAAAAATCCCTCAAAGTCTTACCTCTGCCCCATCAGTCCCTGGCTACACTCAAGACAACCAGGGCAGAAACCTCTGGATGTACAAACCACAGCCCATTGAAGCTGAAAGCCTCGAGATGGGATAATAAAAGATACCCTCTCTGTGGGTCAGAGTGGAGGATTACAGATGCTCACCCACACTGTGTAATCTTATCTCTGGGTGTTGCTCGTGTGAATTGTGAATTCTTCGGCTGCATGTGCACATGGACTGAGGGGAACTTCAGATCTTGGCTCATCTGAACCCTTTTTTTTTTTCTTTATCAAAGAAAAAATAATAAAATTTAGTCAGAGAAAGATTTTGGGGATACTGAACCTGACGCAAAGCTTGGGAAGTTACACAGCAGTGATGCAAGTGAACACAAAACCCCTGAATAGGACTGGTAAAGGCTTTCATGTATTTTAGGACCAAATAATGGAAGTTTTTGTTCCAACAGGGCATGTTCAAGGCCAGCTTGGACAGGGCTCTAGTGGAAGGTATCTGTGCCCACAACAGGAGGGTTGCAATAAGATGGTCTTTAAGGTCCTTTCCAACCCAAACCATTCTGTGATTTTAAGGTGGGTAACAAGACAAACCCTCTGGGCAGGGAAGGCAGAGCCCATGCCTTAGGCTCTTCTGAGAGACCCCATGGATCTGCACATCATCTCTTCCTGCGTGGGCACTTTGGTTATGAATCATCTGCACAAACACAAATATCATCATCTGAGACACCCTTAAGGTCAGTGGAGAGGAATGGGCACTTTGGGGCACAGTTCCTCTGCCATATTTTAGTCATCTGCTGTAGGAGGAGATGAATGGTGCCCCAGACCTCAGTGGGCTGGTCTTTAGCAGCTAGTCAGGTGGGGGTGACTAGTTGGGATGATGCTGCCTGGATACAGCCACCTAAAGGAAGCATTTGGGCATCAGGCTGTTTCTCTGGAATCGTAGTCACTTCCTGACAGTTCAATTTCAAATGCCGCTAAAGAACAACCAAGAAACCAAGTGAAAAGGAAAAGAAAAAAAAAGGAAAAAAAATAAAATAAAATAAAATTACTCTCGTTTCAGAGACACTGAAGTAAGTGGGAGTGTGAACATATGTGTGTGTCCACATGGGAAACTACTCTGGAGTCACTGCAGCTCTTTAAATACCCAGTGAAGGCGATGCCAGGTTCACCTCCCCTCCTGCACACGCTCTCCCACACATGTGGGCTGCACGCTCCTGGTTTTCCAGCTTTAGTGCAGCGGATTGGAGCAGAGAGAGCTGCTGATGAGCTCCAGGCTCCTGCAATGGGCAACACCAAGCAATCTCACTCATTTATGCTCATTTATCATGTGGCAGTTGGCTTGGCTGAGGAGCTGCTCCCATTTGACAGCCACTAAACCATACATTGTTCTAATAAATACAATTAAATTACTTTATAGACAGGATCCCTCAGCCTCTGTATTGGTGTAAGAGAACTGAGTGAGAAAATAGCCCACCAGCATCTAAACCCTCTGATTCTTATTTTGTTGGAAGAGATGAAAGATCAGATCCTGCTTTTAACTACACTGATGTTGATCTGGAATGACTCCAGGTGAGCCACCATGGATGAATCCTGGGCATGGCTAGGATACAATTTGGGCCCAAAGTGTTTTGTGGCACATCCTCATAGCATGAATTGTGTATGCACATTAAAGGAAACACAAACACTTCAAATTTTGAGAATGAGATAAAAATTCAGCTCCTTTCCTGGCTTTCCTGGGGTGGTTTTCAGCTGCTCCTTGCACAGGTGAAAAGAGGGGGTGGTAAAGCCACTTGCAATTTTTCCCACTGCCCCTGCTTGATTCCAGAAGAGGTCAGTTTGTGTCACCACGTTGAGTGGTTTTCACCTCTCCCGTCGTGACCTGCAGTGTGACAGGCATGACCATGACACCAAATCCTCCAATCTGAGCCAAGACCAACTTCTCCTTCAGGCTTTTTGGGGGAAATTCTCACTTCTCCTCCCTCAACAGCAAGTAAACCACTACATAAATATTGTTAAAAAGTGAGAGAATGGCCCCCACAAGCCCAGTGCTACAATGGAGTCTCAGATAAAGGGATGTTAGTGGGCACCAAGCGAGGGAGCACAAATTCCTCGTTCAAATTTGCAGAAATCCCCACACATTAGCTGTGAGTTTCAGAGCTCATGGTCGTGTCCCTCAAGTACCACTGACTTATGGAAAGAAGTGAAGCTGTTTGGGGCTCAGTCTGATGAAAGAATATATTTCAGCATAAGCAATAGTGGCACTTTATCTTTAAAGACTGGAACAACAGGAGAGATCCCAAAACTCCTGTTAGAATGAAGCTCTCCCACAAGTCCAGGTAGATCTGATGAAAGGGGAAAAGAGCCACCACCTCTTTTCTCCTTTGCACCTAATTGCTGTTGACTTGTTTAATATGCAACATCCCCGTTTCAAAAAATGGGTGAGCAGTTTTCCCCCCCAGAGCAGCCTGGTGACCTGCTGTTAAGGGACATTGGTGGGATGGAAAGGGCTGAGCCTGTCCTCAGCCTGTGGAGCACATCTAACACCCACTTCCCACCTCCTGGCATTTCCAGCTTTATGCCACAGGAAGATTTAAGGGCTATCAGTTTTTGTGGGCAGGCTGATCCTGTGAATGGAGCACTGAGTGGGTGGGATCCCACTGGGGAATTAGTCAGAGGAATGGCTCATTTCTGGATGCTGAGCAGCTCATCATGACCTAAACCCCAGGCCACTTCCAGCCACTTGTGTCCAGGGACAACCCTGGGTCCCAGATAATACTGCAAAACTAGAAGTGAAATGCTCACAGCACCTTCAGACTTGGGTTTCTGCTAAAGGGACTCTTCAGGCTCTTTATGTTGAACTTAGATGTATTTTTTTTTCATGGCCCGTGGTCCCTTTGATGTTTAGCTCCCAGTAGTAAAATGAAGATGTTAATATTCAGCCCTTTGCCTTCCTTTCTTTTTTTTTAGACAGCGTTCACCTCTGCTCTTTATTGGACCTGCAGTAATAAATGCAAAATAATTATACCCAAAATAGGCCTGCAAATTAATCTATCATGAGCAATATAGACTGCAGGAATTTTTTTTAAAAAAAACCTAATTATTGTTTTATGCAGTGCATTTTCTAAATAGTATGACCTAATAAAGCTTCAGGGAAATACCAGGACACAGTCCTTTCATGTCCTGCTTGCGATACTGGGAAGCAGCCTGAGTCATTCCGCTCCTGAACCAAATCTCCTTGCAGCTGCCTGCCCAGATGACCCTGTGCAGATCTGACCAATACTGAGAAAAATCCAGTTAGAGACAATGTTTTGCAGACTCAGAAAATTAAAAAAGCATCATGCTGGTATTTGTCATTCTTTGGGGAAAAAATTATAGAAAGAAAAAATCCCCAACTGTTTGAAACATAGTGGATTTTAGTCTTTCCCATTCTCTTTTTTTTTTCCCTCTGGAATTTCTGAAAAAGCAGTGAAGATTGTAAGAAGTGGGTTAATCAAATTGTGTGCTTGGACATTGATGTTACTTTGACTGAGCACTTTGTCTGTCCTAATTAAAGAAAACTTTTCCAAGGGGTAAAAATGCACTTGAGCCCTTGTATGTTTGTGTTGGTCACTTACTGAACATGGGAAGTTGTGGCTTTGCTTTTTCTTTCAGTGGGGATAAAAATACACATATTGCACTTTTGGCACTGCATTTCTCCATCAGTGGAGAGGGCAGATTTTCAGCAGCAGCCCCTTCTTTTTCTTCTTTATTTTCCCTGTTTTCTTTCTCTCTGAAAGGAGCATTTGATGCTGATTCAAGACGTCAGAATGACACCTCTTTTTCATAGACCAGAGGATGAGAGGGTGCCTTGGGCAGCTGCAGGGTGAGTTTCTCCCCATGCACGTGGCTCCAGCTTTGACATGACACCCAGGAACTGAGCAGCCTCTGGAGCCAGAGTGAGCTTCTTGGATTCATGGTCCACCAGGGTTTTTGGAATCAGTAGGACTTGTGAAAAAGAGGTGTTCTCACTGCTGGGTCACCTGCTGACTGAGCAGAGATCCCTGCTCACAAGGACATCCTGTGACACAATGAGTGTTGCTACAGATGGTGGCGAGGGAAGGATCTGGGTTCATCTTCACCGTCATGAAAAATACTTTTTCTGGCTCCATCCTCACAGAGAAACCTTTCTATGAGGCCACAGACTTCTGGTTTATCATGAGAATAAGTGAGAAGAAAGTGTTCCCCTTCAGAAAATTAAAAAAAAACCTAAAAAACTGAAAAAAAAAAACCAGAAAAAAAAACTTAAAAAAAAAAAAAAGCCTAGAGTACCCACAAATCCCCAAACCTGAAACTGAGGCTCTTTTCTTCTTTCTGGCCTCTCCTGACTTTATTGCTCCTGAAGCTTTGGCATTCTTGTCACAGCGGTGACACCAGACCTGAAGGAGATGGTGGCGGGGCCAACCACTGTGCTGTGCCGGGCCCTTTCTGTCAGAGGGGACATCTGCTGAAACCAGCTGTGGCAGTGGCTTGTGAGTGATGGAGAGCTGGACTCGGGCTGTGATTCAGCTCATTAAAAGCACCCTGGGGGCTGCCATGGTTATTTGCCCCCTGTAGTGCTGGCATTTTTGAGGCCAGGTCAGAACTCATTGCTCCAGGCTCTGTGCTGAGAGCCCTCTCTCTATCCTTTGTCAAATTTAGCCTGTCCCTCATCTTTATCCACCATGGCAAAGGCAGAGACCTGTGTCTGAGCAGGCTCCCATCCCTGGGCTCCTCTCCCCCGAACAAATGTGGTCAGCGTGAAACAAAGCCCGGAGCAGCAGCACGTTCCCCTGCGAGCAGACGGAAAGTTTCAAAGGCACAAAGGGTATTTAGGCACCGACTTCAAAGTCAATAAGTTGGATGCTGAAAAAAAAATCTCCCCCGTAGCCTTTATGTCATGCCACTTAATAAGTAATTAAAAGCTCAAAAATCATGAGTCTGCTGCTTTCATTACTTCCTAAAGCACACTCGATACATCATCACTCTGTGAAATGCTTCACATGTACCGCATCCTACTTTAAATATGCCAAACAGTGAAGTGCTTAGCATTACAAAGGCAAAGACATCAAGGAAGCTTTGATAAAATCTGCTGAGCAGACAAACATCTCTTTGGTTGGCACTAGCCAGGCTAGGTTTTTATTCCACAATGATTAAAAACATTTCGAGTGAAGGCAGCTCGGCTTCTATTTTAGACACAAGACCATTAGGTGACAAAGAGTGAAACCTTTCATTACTGGGATGCTGGTTAAAGGGGATTAACCCATTCGGCATCCACAGGATATTGCCAGTGGAAGGCAAAGGTTTCTCTGAGATTACTCTTTTCTGGGAAAGGGAACTAAAAAAGGGATGGATGATGGCTTTGCTGTGCTGGTGGCAGAGAGGAGATTGGCAAGGTGATGCTCTGCTTGCCAGTCCCAAAACGGTGTCAGGTATCTGGGGTAGGTTTATAGGATGGGGCACAGCTCTTCTGAGACGGTGAAGCTGACATCTGTGCTGTTGCAAAAAGCAAATAGGCAGGGCTTTATTTTTCCCTCTCAGGCTGTTTGTGGTAGAGCACGTCTGGCCGTGAGCTCTGGATAGTACTCAACATGGTGAAGTCCCAACAGTGACAGGGTGTGTTCCCGTGATATAAATAGACATTTAAGATGAGCTAAATTTACTCAGTGAATCATTTATTTGCTAAAAATGTGGTTTCAGGGTGGCCACGGTTATTTGCCAAATATGATGCATATTCTCAAATGCTTTTGGATTAAATGCAAAAAAAAAAGAAAAAAAAATTGGAAATGTTGAAGCATTTAATTTCAGCTTTTCCAGAAACATACACATAAATATCTATCTCAAACTCTCTTATTCTTGTGAATTCTGAGGAACTATTCACAAAATGGAGGAGAAAACAATAACATTTCTCTTCCCAGCTTCCCCCAGTGTTTTCGGCATCTGATTGGGAAATCTCATGTCCTAGGAGAGTGCTCCCTACTGTGATAATGATGGGGTACTCTGACCCTGGTGCCTCTTGTTTTCTTCAGTTGGAATTACTTCACTTTGTAAGAATAATTAAATACCCACTGGACGAGAGCAAGGGTGAGGATAATTTTGTGGTTGGAGCACTCCCCTGGGATGTGGGAAGTCTCCCAACAGCTGCATCAATGAGTGCTGTTTATACAGAGTGGAACAGCTCCAGAAGAAAAGGAGAAGAGGGAGACTCTGCAGCCTGGCTGAGGGAGAGCCAGGGGATAATGACAGTGCTGGGGATGGAGCTGGTCTGCATGGGGCAGGTGATTGTTGTGCAAAGTGGGACGCAGCTCTGTCAGCCCTTTCATGTAGGTTACAAAAATGTGGCAATTTGGTTCTTCCACCTTATCCCAGAATAAGCACCTTTTTTTTTTTAAACCTCAGAGTCTTCTAAGAAGGGGGAACATCCTTCCCACCTACTGGGAGGGCCCCCATTCAATTCCCCTCTACCCCTGAGGGGGTAGACCTGGGAAGCAATGATAACTTTTTTTTCTGAGGTTTTGATAAGCTCCATTATCAAACCCCAACTTCACCAGCTCTTCCCAGGAAGCTGTGGAGAAGCTCAGAACACACAGGTCTCTCTGCTGGGAAGCAAGGACTGCATGTCTGCCACAGCAAACTGAATAGAATAATTCAGGTCTCATTTTCTAGATTTACAGCAGAAAAATATAAAGAAATCACAAGTACTTTATTATTCCTTGCAGTGTTGCATGGGGGGGCATACTCAGAGCAGGTTAAAGCTGAGAGGGTCAGCAATTGCTCGCCTCCAGGAGACAGGGATGTGAGCAAACTATCAAGTAACATGGAACATGCATACTTTCTAGCACCTGAAAAGCTGAGGTTTCTGCAGAGCAAGCCACCACATACTTGTGGGATTAGGCATGTTAAGGAAAATGCACTCTGCTAGCCAGGCTGTGCCTGCACACTGACATGGGCTTGTTCCTCTGCCTTGGCTGCTCAGTTGTAGACTCCACTCCACGGGAGAGAAGGGAGGTTCCTTTTTGCTCCTCGTTTGTCCTTGTGCAAGACTGATAAAGCCAGAGAGAAACCAATGTTATCACCTCACAGAATAAATAGCAAGGCAGCTAAAAAAATGATATGTAGAAACTTTTATGCCTATGGACTGTTGCTTATGAACAATTAACTCGAGCTGAGTGCAAACAGAGTCTTTGGGAGCGGGTGTGTATTGGTAGAAATATTTACCAGGCCATTGAAATCTGGTTGGAAATAAAGCTGTGCAAGAGCAGTCAAGTAAGAGAAAAAGGTCTGAATGAAGAAATGGCTTCAGTGCAGGAGGAAAGTCCACAACCATCAAGACATTTTCTGCCTTTCTGTCCTCTGGGCAGTGGGATATGGAGGCCCAGTGGTCCTTCCAGGGGTTATGCTTTTATCACTCTGCTCAATGATGTCCAAATTAATAACATCAATTAGACTTTCTCTGCTTAATATGTGATTCTCAGAGCAAGCAGAGGCGCAGGTATTGGAAAGGGGGACCCACCTGCTCACTTGGAGAGAGCACTTATATCCATGCAGAGCCAACCCCGTGCAGGATTTATTATTTCAGACAGGGCTCTGAACTGATTCTCTGAAGTGCTTCTATGTGAGCCAGTGTGTGTGGAGCAGGTCTTAAATAACAGCCACACACATGTTAGGGCTGATGCTCCACCTGTCCCTGCACACTGCAGGCAGGGGAGCTGCTGTGCTGGGCACGTGAGACTTTGTGCACTTTTTCAGCGTGGATGGAGAGAGAGGAACGATGAAACTCCTTGGAGCTGTTCTGGCAAGCCAGCCCTGAAAGAGCTCCAACTCTGCAGGGAGCTCTGCTTCTCGTCCTGCAGGAAATGGATGTGTTTTTAAGTGTCCTCTGCATAATTGTGACCAAATACCACAAGGACATTCTCTTCAGAATGTGTTTCATCATCCCAAATGTGATGTAACACAACGCTTCCTAACCAAACCGTCCAGAGGCTCTGCTATGAAGTGAAGTTATTCCAGAAGAGCTACTTTGCCTTAAGTTCCTGCCCCATCCTAATCCAGATTAATTTTTGTGTACAGACAAGCCCTCAGGGCCTGACTCAGGGAGAGCTGCAATAAATGAGAATCTTTCTGCTGAATGCTGGATTAAGCCCGAGGTGCTTCTGGCTGCCTCTGCCTTAGCATTTTGGTTCAGAGCAGTAATGCTGTTTTATAGCAGCTTCTGGCTTGGCCTCCCCCTCTCCAGAGTGATCCAGTTTGCAAACAGCTCTGATGCACACAATTTAATATTTTTTATCTTTTTTTTGTTTTCCTCCCTCAGTGGAAATGAAACCAGAAGCTCTATCACAGCCCCTTGTAGCAATGTAAGGTAATAAATGAGTAGCTGGTCCTTCAGCCAGCCTCAGACAGTGTGCAGGATGGGGATTTTCAGTGTAGGTGACTGGAATAAATCTGACCTGGAGTAACCACTGTGGGCTGCACATGGAGAAGATCTTGAACCCACAGCACCAGCCTGTTTGTTCTCCTTGTACTCTCCTATTGCTGCCTTGCTAATCTGGTTGTAGCAATTACCTGTTAATCTAGATATGGCCTGTATGATGCATATCACTGTTGTATCTGACTCCTCACAGCCCTACACACAAGGCAAGATGACAACCTCTGCTTTGCAAATGGAGATGTGAGGCTGTCTGACAAGATAGGAAAGTTCTGATCTCCTGGGTGCTGGCCTGAGGATGGACTTTCTCCCTCAGCTGGCCCCAAATGCCCACAGGCTGCCCAGAAGGGTGACGTGGGGTTAGTTCAAAGGGAGGATTCAGTGCTGGGCTCTGCTCTGTGCTGTGCCAGCAGGTACCAAAGCGTGGACTCCAGGATGCCCAGATGGCCAGATGAGCATCCCCAAACTGGAAGCACATCCAGTGCCTCTCCGAAAAGAAAATCTGGAGAAGGCAAGTGCAACTTTCAAAGCCTGTCCTTGCTCTGACACAGACAGTTTTTAGGACCCCTGTCAGGTCACCCCATCTCTCTGTGCCTCATTTGCCCCTGGTACCAAGGGCTGGGACATTACTCTGGCTCATCTGCTGGGGTGATGCCTCTGCAGGGTGTGTTCCTGGGGACTGGCCCTGGCAGCAGCTTCAGCAGCTCAGCCCCCAGCCCTTCTGCCCCACGCCAGCCAGCAGTGTCCCAAACACCTCCCCAGGACAGTTTGCAGATCAGCACAGGCCAGGATCCACTCCCAAGACAGAATTTTCATGTGTGTGCCATATTTCAGAGCCTAAAGGGGCTCAGTGGACACAGGACCTTTTGTGATTGAGGCCTGAGAGCCCACAACTCACTCTCAAATGCTTCTAGCTCCCTAGTACAGATGCAGCATTATCCAGTAGTCCTTGGGCCCCAGGGTGTTTCCTGCTTTGTTACTAGCAAACCAAATGGAATAATGTCCAGGCTTAACTGGGGACCACCTTAATTTAACAAAAAAAAGATTAATTTTTTTAAACTTGCCCTGAGTAATTTCCCTATCCCCACTACAAACATCAACTTGGCTCGGCCTGCTTCTGCAAGCCTCAGCCTTTTCTTCTTCCCATCCATGAGGAGCAGTAAAAATAGGTAATCTTTAATGAAAGGTCAGCTATTTGGGTTAAAAGCCATGCTGGGATGCCGGGGGGAGGGAGCCGGTGGCTTCCCAGGGCAGCGGTGGCTCCATTGTGGCAGCCCCAGGTCCCCGGGGCAGCAGCAGCCCCTGATGATGCCGTGCCCCAGGCAGGAGGGGAGGAAAGCACAAGGAGACATTCTGTGCACTCCCGGGCTGATTGCTGCATTTATCATGCTCCCAAAGCCCGGGAGCAGCCAGCCCCGGTACCCTGCGTGCTCTCACAGCTCGTTTCTCTGTGAAACTGGAAACGGGACAAAGTCAATTACGTTATTTTCCAGCAGCCAGCCCCTGTGGGACAGTAACTCAGGTCCTGGCTGCAGCTCGGAGAACAGCCAGAGTCCCACTTGGAATTTCCTTAGGGGTGGTGACATGGTCACAGGGATGCTTTATTTCACTGTATTAAGCATCATAAGGATTTTTCGTCTTGAAAACCATGTCCAAAACAGAATAAATTTGTGCTGCCTCTGCTGTAGGCTGCTGAAACTGAACAAAATTCATCTCCTAAAGCTCTTTGGGAAACCCACCTGTTTTTTTGTGTTTGGACATTACCTTCTCTAGTGGGGGGGTGGGGGGGGCACAAGCAGAGGGAGGAAAAGTGTTTCAGGATTGGCACCATACCAGGAGTGTGGAGGGCAGGGGTGGATCAGATAAGCAGGAATCTAAGACCATAAATACCTCTGTGTCACTGCAATGTGAACAGCAGCAAATCCCCCTGGAAAAGCAAAGTGGATGTGTCACTAAAAGCAACTTGGACAAAACTGCCCTGATTTGGGAATTCAAGCTTTGAGAAATACATGGTGCTCAGGAGTCCCCCAGCTATGCCTGTTAATTATCAAATATATTTATTTTTAACCAAAGGCTGGCTCCCTCCATCACAATACTCAGTAGGGGACTGACATGGCACAATTGGCCAAAATCCAAAACCACTTGAATGAAGCCTTGCCTGCCCTGCGGGGATGTCCCTGGCTCACCCCTCATGCCATGAGGCTGCTGTGTCCAAGCTGGTAAAAACCTGAGCATCTTCTTTATTGAAGTCACAGAAGCCTCAGGGTTTGTGAGCTTGGAGCTAGAAGCAGGCAGAGAAGGGATTAGGTCAGTATGGGTGAGCTCCTGGATCACTGTGGGGACAAGGATGGCCCTGCCACCACCTCTGTGGTTTCCCCCACGGGTGGTCAAGGGGACTCGTGCTGTCACCAGTGGAACACTGGTCATGTCACTATGCTGGGCAAAACCAGTCACTCCAGGCCTGTCCCATCTCACATCACAGCAACACAAACCTCTCCTCTCTCCATCTTCTCTCCACACTTCTCTGCTTGGCTGCCAGCTCCATCTTGGCAAGGGGGGGCAAGAGCCCAGCAGAAAGAGCCACCCACTCCTCAGTTTCAGTCCTGCAACACATCCTTCTTTCAGGGTGACATCTGTCATGCAGAGGAAAGAGGACAAGGGCATCTTACAGATGCTACTGGGAGCACAGAGAGGGGAGGGGAAGTCTTGCACAAACCAGACCTGTAGTGAACACCTCCCACAGCAAAATAAACAATGGCGTTTCAGCACGAACACCCATTCTTGAATAGATATTGTAACCCCAACACATGCATTTCACATTTGGTTTGATGGCATTTTTCTCCAGGAGCAGGGAGCCATGACTGCCAGTCTTACTGTGGCAAACAGGGGCGTAACATTTAAATACACCTCTCCCATTTTGGCTTGGTGTTCTGCAGAGCACAGAAAAGTAAAACATCAGTCTCTGTGTGTGTGGTGGCAGGGGAACATGGATGGACATGCTGGCACCTGTCAGAGAATCACAGAATGGTTTGGGACCATGGAAGGGACCATGAAGATCATGTAGTTCCAACCCCTTTCATTATCCCAGGTAGCTCAAGAGGCCCATCCAGCCTGGCCTTGAGCACTTACAGCAAAGGAACATCCACAGCTTCTCTGGGCAACCTGTTCCAGGGTCTCACCACCCATCTTGGACATGTGCTGAAGGCAGTTTGTCCCCCACTGACCCAGCTGTACAAAAGGTGTGGATCATTCTTAGCCAGGACATCATGGGCAGCTTTGTCCTTGGTAAAGGAGTTCCTCATGGTGTGTCCCCTTTCTCCTTCCTAACTTCCCATCCTTGTGAGGCCTGAGGATTTTGCCCATGGTAAAGGAGTTCCTCATGGTGTGTCCCCTTTCTCCTTCCTAACTTCCCATCCTTGTGGGGCCTGAGGACTTTGCCCATTTGGACAAAATTCCTGGGCATCCCCAAATCCCAGACAAGTAGCCATGGGGTGTGGTCACCCTGCAGCCCACGGGCACATATTTGGGCACATCAAACAAAAACCAGCTCCTATTTTTATGCCTTGCTCATGCCATAAGCACATGAACCCAACGGGCCCCTTGGTTTTGGCAAACTATGACTGACACCCCACCTGTCCCTGTGGTGCCCCAAATACAAGCACTGCTACACACAAAGAAGCCACAAAAGCCAAATAAATGCCTTGAGCTGCACGAAAGACCTGGGAAAAGCCATTGCTTTCTGATCGTATCTGGAAGGCATGCAAAAAACGTGGCCATGAGCAGGCCTCCTGAAAAGAGAGAGAGGGAGGGGAAAAGGCATGGCTTTTCTTCCCTTAGAGTTCTTGAAAGCAGAGTAATAATCCGTGGAGATAAGCCCTGCCATGTATGTACTCTTCTAGAAAAAAAAGGAGAAAACAAGGCTGAGGTGGCTCTTGAGTGCTCCTGCCTGGCAGTGGGGGCAATCAGACACCCAGCCAGTTTCCATGGCTCACACTCATTAATCCAGCCCATGAGTCATCAACTCACAGGCCCCAGCAGCTCAGACCTTGCCTTTTCTATGTAGGCACGGGCTCTCTGCCCCTGTTTTCCCTTCTCCAAACCTTGAGCCAGCAGGAAGCCCACACAGTCACCTTCCCCGAGTATCTCGAGGCCGGTTCACGCATGGAGGTGTCACACCAACTCATCCTTCTTCCAGGTGTCTCCACGGAAAGAGTGGCAGCCTGGTAAATTCAGAGATTGGTCTCAAACAGAGTTTGGTTTAATTTGTGATGTGTTGTTGGTTGTCCTGAACACGAGGTGTTGCATGCTGCATGTCCCATGAATCAAAATACTCAATTCTGAAGGATCACTTGGGAAACTTTTATTTTTTTTCTATGGTATCAGTCATCCTTAGGAACTGGGAAACTGCCCCGGTCACGAGAGCAGGAATTGCAAGCTAACCCCCTCAGAACACAATCTTTTTCCCAAATCAGGCAAATGGGCCAAGCAAAACAGCTCTCAGGGAGGACAGAGCAAGTTCTTCCAGGCACTTCAGTCCCTGACTAGTTCAGCAGGTTATAATGGGTTTTAATTGTTACTCCCACAAGCAGCAACTTTATTTACTCTGGTTGATCATCCCTCACAAAAGGCCTGAATCGTCCCCTTGCATTCAAAAAGCAGACAGCTCTCACCTTCATCTGTGATAAAGTCATCCATAAAGCAGAAACAAAGCTTCATGGTCGGGCAGGACCAAAACAGCCATCAGATGAGAACTGCTGTGTCCATGGGAACTTAAAACCAAGTTCTCAGTTTCTGCACTCTCCAGGGATATTGTGTCTTCCCAGACAGTCACTGCACAGAAAATTGGGCGAGGAAGTGAAATACCATGGCAAATCCACCAATGGAATGAGAGTTGTCTGCTCTGACCTTGCACTGCCTGTGAGCAGGGATCCAGCCCCTCACAAAGGTCTGAGCACTGTTGGTAAACTGAGGCACCCTGCTCTGGTTGTCCCTTTGGATACCCCTCAGCAGGAATCTGCAGTGATGCTGGAAGAACTCCTGGGTACAGGGAAGTGTGCTGATGCTGCCTGCAGACAGTAGAAATTGTGCTTTTCTGGGTCACCCACAGCTCCTTCCCAAAATTTCACATTTGTCAAAGACATCCCTGTAGCAGATGCTTTACCACGGTAGTGGCCTCTCTCCTGGTTGAGCTCTCTGAGCACGTTCCTGGTTTTCCTGCTCCACTTTATAACTCCTCTGAAGCTGAGCATCCCAAGTTTGCCAATACCCTGGATTCGTCTTGCTTCCCTACAGCACATCAGGTTTATCATACCACAAATATTAGGCTCGTTTATCTATGCTTAGGGTAATAGATTCAGGGTTGGAGTTGCAAAGTCTCCAAGACCAAGCTGTGAAATCCACTGATATTCCAGACACTGGAGCAAGCCACTCTCCTGTGAATTAGCCAAAGACCACATGAAGTGCAACAGTGTGAGAAGCAGAGATACAGATTTCAGGGAATGACAGCACTTGCCAGAGTCATTTTTCTCCATTCCTGTTCCCTGGATATATTCTGTGTCCTATTTTCACTCCATACTAAAGCAGCAGTCACACTCCCTGTCTTGGACATCTACTGTATTTCACCTCCTCCAAGCTCTGATGGCCCAAAACACCTTAGAAACCTCCAAGGCTTAATCTACCCCATGTCCTACTCATGAGCCAGTAACCATTTTACTCTGAGTTTACCAAGCCTATGGCCTCAGGCACATTCTCATCTGCTGATAGGGCTTGCACAACCTTTCTGGTACCTTATCAGCACCAAGAGCAGGAACAAGGTGCTTTGCTCAGACCTGACCTCTTCCCTTCCACTCTTCAGCCAGGGGGGACAGGCATCCTGGGTCCCCATCTGCCTCCAGAGCAGGACCAAAGCTTTGCAGCTTCATCACAAACTGGCATTGGAAGAATGAAAACTTTTCTCCACCACACAGAGCTGTTTGGGTGAGGAAGTAAGAGAGTCCCTTGGCAAACACGGGTACATCAGAGCATGCACAAGAAATGTGTGAGTGTTTAAATGGGATTGTAATGCTGCCTCCAGGCACACACCAGCCTCATCAGCTTGGGGAGTACCAGCTTCCTGCACCGGCAGGTTTGCACCATGCAGGGCTTTTGTGCATCTTCAGCCAAACCATCCCAGTCCTGGATCACCTCCTGCTGAGCCCAGAGCATGCATCCCCCCCTAGCACTGCTGCCAGCCCTCCTGGGACACCCCACGTGCCAGCACAGCCCTGGCACCACACTATTACCCGGAGGTGTGCTGTCGTTGTTCATAACTCAACATTTCACATTGCAAACGTTTTAATATTCACACAGTGCTCCCCCCTTTTCCCGCCCCCTTCTTCCCCCATGTGGAGATGAGTTTCCACTTGTCGCACCACATTCTTGAAAGAACAGGCAGAATGGAATTAAAGGTTTCAAACTAGCTCAGGGGAGGTGAAAAATGTTGCCTGAAGACAGAAGGAAAAGATTGTCAGCTGCGATTTAGAGATGCCCTGGGCAGGTGAGGGATGACTGCATCCGATTCTGATGGTACGTCTGATTCTGGCTCTGCCTGGGATGGTCTTTCTCACACAAAACTTGTTTTTGTCCCGTCTCCAGTCTATCTGCAGAGCTATTCAGGTAGAAAAATGTCCTCTCTATTTTCAGAGTCTCCAGAGTCTCTAATAGCCCCTGCCACTAACTATGGAGTGAGGCAATGCACACTTGAAATGGCTCCCAATTTCCTCAAGCCAGACAGATTGTTTGTGATTCCCTTACAGACTTCTCTTGTATGACTCAGCCCTATATGAATGGCTAGAAATGAACATCAGGCTAAAACCAACATAGTGGGTGCCAAGCAATTTTTTTCCCCGGGATACCACTTTTCTCAGAGTCTCACAGATGTAATTAGAAGGTGTCAGCTTTTTGAAGGAATACCCTTGACAGTAATATGCTATAATTCAAACTGAACAATGCATTCAGTTTGCTCCCTGGGCCACAATGCAGTGCTAGATTCACTAAAGATTATCCTCAGGAAAGAATGCCCTGAGTTAACTGAAATAGGACAAAAATCTTCTTATGGCCATTGACAGCTCTGATTAAATTTATTAGACAAATTCAGAAAATGTGGCTACATAAAATACTGGGATTCAGAAGACACTGTTCACCCACAAGATCAAGACCTCATTGGTATTTAGCTATGCCCTCCCTGTCTAGAAAGTGAGAGACTTTTTCACTCCATGCTGCAGCTGCTGAAGTGACAGTGGCTTTGGCACAGGATTGTCTTGTTCCCTTTTCTTGATCATGCTGAAACCCCAAGACAATCAGGTCTTTTAGAAACCTCTTTGATATCAACACATTGCTCTTTTTTATGTTATTCTCTTGAGCTGAAGTACTGATCATCTTTTACTTTCTTGACAGGGACACAAGTGGAAGGGAGATCTTTGCCCACCAGGCACCCGGTGAGCAATGCCTGCAAAAACTTCTGAATGAGATACAGAGAATCAAATTCAATAACTTTTAGGTCTGCCTTTCTCTCACCTTGATGCAGACCTGTGAAACTGAATCTGAGTTTGAAGGGTTCCTTGGGACATTGGAGCTGAAGCAGCACCTATGTTAAAAGCTGCAGTGAGGCTGAGCTTCTAATAACCAGAAAAAATAATTAAATGAATATTGATAACCAGGCAATGTGCAGATCAAGGTGGGTTTACCCTTTGTTCTTTTCAACAGCTCAGTAAAAATACCCAGGCTGACTCATGTGCCTTTCAGGTGACCAAACCTGCTTTTTTCTCTAGATTCAGTCTCACTGGTGGTGATGATTTGCCTCACCAGGTTTCATGGCAAAATGGATCCTTGGGCTTTTCATCTGAAGATAAAACTCCAGTAAAGGCTGTGATATTTGACTCTGGATTATCAGGTTAGCCACTTTGTGGGATCAGGGCCAAATTCCCCAGCAAGAACCTGGACACCCAGCCAAACCCAAGCTACCTCCACCTTCACAGCTGGCCAGATGTGGTTTTTCAACTTAAAATGAAAATTCTATTGAACAACAAAGTCTGGGGGAGACCAGATCTAACGAGAGGGTTTGCTCCAGCCCCAGCTTTCTCACTCCAGTCCTGTGTTTTCAGGCAGCTGCTTTCACCAGAGTAGAGCAGAGCAGAGCTGGGCTCCAAGCATCGGAGAGCTCGGGGTCCCAGGAATGCATTTCTGCCGCGGAGCACAAGTTGCTAGGAAACCAAACAAGCAACAAGTTTATCTTCAAAGCCCGGGACCTTGGAAACTGGAATTATCTGGGAGGAATACCCTTCAATGGGAGCTGTCGCATCTCATCATTCCTGGCAGAAAACATTCCAGGTTGTGACGAGGCGCTGACGTGTGCCCGAGGGACTCTGCAGTGACCAGATTTCCAATAGCACCACCGTGGAAAAAATGCTGAGCATAATTGCTTTTCAAACATATGAAGGAAAACAAAAAAAAAAAAATTCAAGAAAAAAAATTGAGCTAAAAAGGCTTATTATGACCTCAGAAAGGTTTCAAGCAGCAGGGAAATGGTGTGTGGCCACACCAATCTCACCAGGGAACAGAAATCAGATCACTCTTTCTCAGCCTGTACATGGCTCTCAGTTTATTTTTCAATTCACAAAGCAGTTGAAAAGATCACCAACCTTCTAAGCCACCAAAGGTTTGATTAAAATAACACTGTTACCATCAAAAGTAAACAGCATTGATAGTGACAGCCCATTTTGTAGCTCTCAGCCTTTGCCACGTCAGTGACGGTTTCAATCCACCTCATACCTCTGGTGACATGTCCCCATCTCTTGGTGGCCCCAGTACCAGTGGAGTCTGTAAGCAAAGGTATCTCAGGTTCCAGAGCCAAGGTCATCTTGGGGCTCATCCTTGTGACAGCCAAGGACAGCCAAACACATCTCAGTTTTATTATTGGTGCTCAGGCTGGTGTTTCTGGGGTTTTCCTCTGTCACCCCAACAACACTGGCCTCGAGCTGGGGGTGTTTGGAAAGATTGTCCCATGTGAACGAGGTCCAACTTTAGCCAGACACACACATTATGAGTTTGTACTGATGTCACTGCACCAATGACAGAAAACTCAATCAGAATTGGAGTTAACCAAAGCTGAAGGCACCCAGCCAATTGCAATACTTGGAAAAATTAAAATTAATTCCTTTGGAGAGCATTCCAATGTCCTAAAAAGAAACTGTGGTTCCAGGCCTAAAACACTTTCAGGAAAAATGGAGAGGTGGCAAAGTCTAGGAGAGAGAGCACAGACCTTGGAATTAAGGAACAGACACACCTATCAGCTGAAGTCCTCAGAAACCTAACTCCTGGATGGTTTCCTCAGATCTTTGTGCCAAACTGTCTTACAAGATCCAAGACCCAGTCTTTAAAAATCAGCCATGCCGTAACGCACAGGCAGATGTTTGTGAGTGTTGCTGCCGTAGGTTGGAAAGAGACAGCCCTGAAAATATGTGTCATATGCCATGTTCTGGCAGCCACCAGTGACAATTCTTCTGCTGCAGTGTCAGATGGCTTTCAGCATGGGTGGTTCTGAGTTCTGTTTCTGCAGGCGACGTCAAGCCGCGAGTGGTCGTGTTGTGCAATGTAATGATGGACCAGATGTTCCTGGATGGCCATGGATTGGTGCAACATCCTGAGGAAAAGGAAGGAGATGGAAATGTCTGTGCATTGAATGGCTGTTCTTGTGTTTCTTCTTCAAAAGTTGTGTTTTCAAGGTATATCTGATCATCCTTGGTACTTTGAGGGTATAGATAAAGCCCTGGATGAGCAGGTCTGCACCAATTGTACCATTTGGAGTTCATTCCAGGGAAAATAACTATTCACTAGTGCAGAAGTGCAACTGTACTGTTATATCTTAAAAATTAGCAGTGGTGTAGGTCCCTAGGGTATCTCCCAGACAGGCAACCCCACTTCACCTTCCTCCTTGCAACCACCCTGCAAGTAGAAGCACTTGCAAATGTGCAATTAAGAGATAAGGTCGGGTGAGATAGAGCATAATTGCTGGGTAATGGTCTCTTGCCTCTCTACAACCACCACGCCAAAGCAGCCACATTTATTTCCCAAGCGGAAGATGCAGCTTTGCCCCTGTGATAACACAATCTGACAGCTCCCTCCACGCCGGGCTGGGTCAGTGCCTGGCGTGCCCCAGTGTGGCTCCTTTTGGCTGTGGGCTGCTGGAGCAGTTGTTCATCGCTGAGCAGTTTGCATTCCTCTTGGCTTAGAGCACACGGATGTGCCCAAGCTGCTGAAACACGATTCAGCCCCCGGCTCTGGCACCAACCAGCCTCTTATTTCCCCTCGTGCATGGCCTTGCAGGGGAACAGCCAGGAATGGCCATGGCTGGACAGGGAAAGCTGCACTTTTTACTCATCCAATAGGTCAAGAAGCTTTGTTATCCATCTGACTTTGGTCACTCCTGCTCTGCGTGGGACAGGGAGGACAATGTACATGCATTAGGGACACGGAGAATCACCATTCTTGCCGTGACCCCTTTGGGCAGTGTCAGAGGAAAAAGAAAGAATGGATGGGCCAGTGGGAGAAAACCATCTGTTTGCTCCTGGGTCTGAATAGATGTTCCCTGAGAGAGCAGCTGTGCCAGTGCAAGACAATTGCCTTCCTCCTTTCCCTGGTGTTATCAGTCCCTCCCCAAGGTCACAGAGTAGATGGGTCTGCTGAGCACTCTCGTGCTTTGTGCGAGACCTCCCGGCTGTGGAAAAGGCTCTGGTTTTGTCTGAAGCTGCTCAAGGAGGTCACAGCAGCTGGAGGGGTGGGGTGGGGTGGAGAATTCCAGGTGGCAGGCAATGGAACTGGGGGAATCACAGCCAGGCCCAGGAAATACCTGTCTGCCATGTCCCTGGGGACTGGAGGGAACATACCTGCCTGGGGTGGATAGGCAGCTTGGAAGAAGGTTCTTGTTGTTCAGGTAGGCACTTGGCTGAAATCCAAGGGTGTCAGTAGGCGACTTTCACAAGAACAAGACACACAGCAAAACTCCCCCAGTGGTTTTTTGTGCTAGCTATTATCCCCTACTGGAATGGAATAGGTCTTATCTTTTTAAGGAAACTGTCAAAAATCTTCTTCCTGAGAACATTCCCCCCCCACCCCCCATTGCCTATTTGCTACACAAAGCTAAAATTGAATGCACTGCTTTCCACTGAAATGCCTGCTCGCAGGAGATGGGAGCAGGGCCTCACTGGGAAGCTCCTCCACGTTGAAGCAAAGCAGAATGTGCAGACAAGACCTGTTGACTGGCAAAGCAAACCCTCCTCTGGCTGTTTTCTATATCCACAGCACGACTTCTTCATGCTTACTTCACTCTCTTCTCCTTTGTACAAAGTGCCAGGGCTCCCTTCACTACCCTGCTGTGGCTGCTTCTGTGCTTCTCTCTCAAGATCAGAGAGCCAACTGCTCATCTTCACCTCTGCCTGCAAGCAGGGATTGGGATCCATGTGCCTCACCCAGATCTGGTGGGATTTCCTCCCTGGGGATCCCACAATGCTTTTGCTGCCTTCCACAAAACACCTGTATTCCCCAAGTGACCAGGGGGCAAAGCCTGGCCTAGAATTAACACGGGGCCCCCATTGCCTTGCAGAGTTAGGGCTAAAGTAGGTGAGAAAAACACCAAATGCTGTTAAAAGTGCTCTCATCCCAGCTCTGGTTCCTGTGTCTGCTTCTGCCAGAGAAAGGACCTGCAGCCTTGCAGCAGTGACAGCCTCGGGAAGGATGCTGGCAGCAGTGTTGCGGGTCAGAAAGCAGAGTGGTGAACATGTGGAAGGTTATTCTCTGTGCCAAAATGCTTTATCCTGAGGTCCATGAGCTTCATTGCTCCTATTTGGAGTGGCCCCTTGGCTCAGTCCTTCAGCAATTGTCCAGTCACATCAACAGGGATGAGTTTGGCTTTCAGCACAACACATTACATGGACCTGCCTTCCCAAACTGCCCTGTGCTCCTCCTCCAAACCCCTGCAGGCTGACAGATGTGGACTTGGTGGGTTTTTAGTGTTTAAAAGGCCACAGCAACTGCAAGGAGGGTCTGAGGTGTGCACACCCAAAGCAGGTTGTGGGCTTCTGGCTCCTCAGCACTCAGGAGATGTTGTTTTTAAAAGTATCCTGCTCAGTCAGTGAAACAGTACTGGAGGGGCACAGGGAGAGGAAAAAAATCCCTTTTTCCCTTGCAGGTTAAAGAAACTGTTGTCTGAGTAGTTCAGTGCTAAGTTTGAACATTTCTTTAAGGAGAGTGTAAAAGGGAGCCAGACCTCTTGTTTCTTGCACAGATCTATAGTTTCACAGGATCTCCGGGTACTAAAGACCTACCAGGAGATGCCTGCAAACTGCATTTTTGGATGCCTAAATGAATCATCATTTGCTCAGGCTGAATAAAAAAAATGGGTTATTTGGGCTCTGGAGCTTGATTTCCAAATGGTGGGGATTTCTAGAAGAATTTCCTGCAGTTCCTGTGTTGTACCTGCCAGCCCTGTGCACACATTTGAGATGCCCTCAGGCATCTCAGACAGGACCAGATGTCTGCCTTTAAGCAGCAGAATTACACCCTGGATCTCCCATGGAAGCTCAGACTTGTAGCTTCTAGGTAGGCAGCCACATGCATCGGGATATTTTTGTTCCTGTTCTACCACACAGGAAATAACTCGTTCTCATTTTATGGGCTGCGTCAAAATGTGGGGCAAAGGAAGGAAAAGGAAAACCCTGGCAACCTGGAGGCTTTCCTGAACTCAGACATGTCATGGACTGCTATCTGGTTTTATCCTGAATGAGAAACTAATTCCAGTGAAGTTAGCAGGAACTTTACGTGAGGCTGAAAAGGAAGGATTTCATCTTCCCGAGAAAACCCACTCACTAAAACTCCCTAGAAATTCAAATACCAGATTGATAAGGTCAGGGAAAAGCAATCTTGGCTGCTTATGCAAAGGCTAATCACTGATCTTTTGTGCTGGTTGTGTGTAGTATCTGCATCTCGATAAAAAATAATCCTGTCATCGGCTTCTGCTGAGAGAGGGTGAAGGGAGGAGTTAGCAAGAAATCTGGTGCCCTTCTCCCAGCAAGGGATTCTGGCTCATCTTACGAGCGTCGTCGATTTTCATTGACTTCAACATACTTCAGATCAAGAGGAAAATCCAGAGGAAGGAGAATGCGTTGGGCTGAAAGATGATGAAAGTCCCAGGAATTGTGACAGTGAAAAGTGTGACCTCATTTTCACTGGAAAGATAACAGGGGAACAAAAGATGCCGCGCCAAACTCTTCAGTGTCTTACGCTGCTCAAGTTTTTAAAATAAAAGACAGGATTTCTCTGTTTGGATGTGCTGCCTGTTGTTATTTTCTAGAATATGGGGTTAAGGTGCATGTTTTCCTTCTAGCTCAGCCCTGCCCAGCTCTTTAAATTCAGGGATTTTCTGGGAAATGCAGAGTCTGACTCAGACCCTGGAGTGTCAGGTCCAAAGCCCTTTGACACGACTCCCACTGACTCCGGAAAAGTTTGTACAGCCTGGCAGCGACTCACACCAACAAGCACTGGACAAGTGAAAATAAATTGCTTAAATCTGAACTAGTCCACCTCGAGGTCCCTTTACAGCGTGTGGAGAGGAGTCAGATGCTGCTGGAGAGCAGTTCCTCTGACCTATTTTAGTAGGAGATGAGTCACTCCCTGAAAGAACCTGTTTTTCCCCGTGGACCATACGGGGAGTCCAGGATGGCTAGCTCAGACTTGTGCCTGACTCTGAGACAATTCCTCCTCCACCTGTCTGTTTCTGTGGGGCTGTGCGTCTCTGCTTCTCACTGCGTGGATTATCACATCATTGCAAGAGCAGATCCATCCTCACTGCCACCAGACATCACATACCAGGGTTTGACTGATAACTATTCTGATCACAGTGCGAGCGGCTGCCAGGGTCAGGCTGGTCTTTCAATACAGCTACAACTGTCACATTTTGTGTGAACAGAGTTATAAATGGGATCTCGTTTCTGTTCCAGAGGAAATCAGGGGAGATGTGGTGTCACGGGGTGATCCCCCCACATTGGAAGGACTTGCTGCAGGAAGCTAAAAACAAGTAACAGGCAAACTCATTATCTGTGTGTATGCAGCAAATGGTGTGAAAAGAGCTGGTCCTCCAGCTCTCCTGTGTGCTGGTTGATATCTGCTGTGGCTCCAGCCAATCTCATTTATTCTAGTGCAAGTGAAACCTGTATCTGGTCAGGGAATGGTAATGAGAAGGTATGAGAGGGTCAGGGGACTCCCACAGCGGGGATAGGCAGGCCACTTCCTTTAGTAGTCCTGTATCTAGTGTTAATTCTAGGAAATAAAAACCATTTGACACATCTGCTCTTAGTTATTTGCACAGGTCCAAATTTGCCAAATCAGTTGTCGAAAGCTAGACACTGAGGCTGTCAACATGCATCTCCTTCTGGATTCAGTTGTGACGATGGAGATGTTCCCAACCTGCTCTTTCTGCCCCCATCACCTTCCACGCAGACCCTCTCACCTCAAATCTGCTGCTGGTTTGCTCTGGAGTCCAGACCCCAGCTCAGAAGAGCTCTCTGAGCTGAGATCAGCACGCTAGAGCTCTGGAAAAGGGCCTTTCCCATGGCTCTGGCAGCTGGGGCTGTGTGGATGACGCACTGTGTTCCCTCAGGCACTGTCGTTTCAGCTGGTCGCCAGCTTTCCCCCCAACACGAGGCACTGCACATCAGACAATGTATATGGCTCCAGCTTCCCTCGTGCTGGAGCTGCTCTCCTAAAGAGAAACACCTTCTGCAGTGCTGGTGATGCTGTGGGTCCTGGGATGGGTTTATTCAGGCAGTCAGAGCTGCTACAGCCCAGCAATTCCAGTTCAATATGTGGCAGGGAGTGATGCCACAGTGATGCAGGGGAGCAAGCAACTCCTTCTGCCAAGGTTTTACAAAGGAGAAGGTTCCCCGACATGATCCCATCTTTGAGACTCCCATGGGGAGCTGTGGGGCTACCTTCTTGGTTATGTCTGAGGTGTAGGAAAGGATGAGGCAGCTCAGCTGCAGGTAAAGCTCCAGCTCACATGTGGGACATACAGCTTATTCACTTCAACTGACCACTGGCACAGACAGCTGCTGGGTGAAAAACTTCCTTCTCATCACCCAAAGGTCCATCTCAGCCTCTTTCTCTCACTTTTACATTCACCTGCCATTTGCTTCCTCTTTTCACACAAGGGGTAAAACAGTGGACAGCCCAGCCCTGAGCCAGCCACCAGCCACTGGTGTTAGCAGCAGCCCAGAGCTGTGAAGGGAGCACAAGATAAGGCAGCTTCCATCAGCTTCCAACTCCTGAGCTCAGGTAGCAGCTGGAGATGCAGTCAGAGCCCTTACAAGCTCAGTTCAGGCATGGCGGGGCTGAGGGATGCACACACCTGAACCTATGCCAGACTAATTTTTGGAGGTCCCACAAAAAGCCCAAAGTCCCTTTGCAGCTGGTCCATGCAGAGCAGCCTTTACAAGTTTCTAGACAAGCCTCGACTTGCCTCCCTGGATCACTCCACACCTCCAAAATGCAAGTCTTTCCAATTGCTAATTAGCACAATCCTTGGCAACTCCACTAAGCAGAAGCCACCAGCCCTCCCACACACTCGTATTTCTGTGACATTGGCATAAGGAGCAACTTATTTGACACCCATAAATTTACCTCATGGTAAAACCATGTGAGAGCACGGAGAAGCAATTGCCTGCATCTTCAGGTATCTTTTTCCCCAGGAAAATTAAAGAGAAGAAAAAGAAAAAAAAAATTACTAAAAAACCGATCACCTAGCTGTCAGGAAATAAAAATTTTGGTGATAGGGATAGGGTTGCTCTTTGATGAGGAGCTAATTGGTTTGTATAAGCTCCAGCATCACTGGAGGAAATCCGTGCAGTACATTGCTTGTTTGTCTCCTCCCTTCCAATTCCTATTCATGCACGCACCACTTTTGACTGCAAATTGCAGCCATTTCCACAAACTTGTCACCTCTTCCTCCGAGTGTGTTAGCAAAAGAGGGAAATCAGATGCTCTGCACTTTCCCTGAGCAGCTCTTAGCGCACGTTTTGGCTTTAATAGGGAACAAAATGCTTTCTAAGTAGCATCTGATGCTGCTGGTTATCTGTTCCCTGCTCGGGCTATGGCCCCGAGCGTTTGGATAATGGGTCACGTTGGATGCTGACCTGAAGGCGACTTGCTTGAGACAGTGGCTTAAGCACTGCTGGAGGGGGCAAAAGTTCTGCCTGTGTTGCTTTTTCCACATCTTAACGATGCTGTGAGTTTAATTGCAACAGGGCAGCATGGGAAGCCTAGCATGGAAAAGGGTTTTGGGGGCAAAATTGCTAAAACTGGAGAAGACAAAGGATTGCGTTGCTGTCAAACAGGGAAATAGCCTTCCATGTGATGTTGCTCCCCAGAGAAAATGGGTCAGGATGGGATGAAGGAGAGGCATCTCATGCATCCAGGCTCCCAGAGAGGCCACTGCAAGGGCTGGAAAGCACCTGCAATTCCTCAGCCGGGGATTCCCGCAGGAAGGGGCTGCCATGGGCAGGGGCTGTGCCAGCACGGCACGGTGACAAAGCCTTGCCTCCTCTTGGCCGGCTGCAGGGATGGGAGGGGAGCAGATCTGGGATGCAGAGGAGCAAATTAAGGCTATGACAGATGAGCTTTGGCAGGAGGAGCTGTGGCAGCTTCCATCTCCGCTGTCAGAAAAGTGACTGCCCCCACAGCTCAGCTGCTTGGGGTTGGACCCAGCCCACCACCAGTTTGGGCACCAGTGCCAGGACCAAGTGCCTCTGGGGCCCGTGGGGCAGAAGGGCAAGGCAAAACATCTGCAGACAGAATGGGCAGAGCTGACCTGCCAAAACCTTCTGTTTTAGGCTGACAGCTCTCAGCATTGCTGCTGTGATAACTTTCCCCTGGTCACCTTCAAGCCAAGATGAACCAAAGGTTGGAGTCAACAGCTCTTATAGGTCTTTTGGGACCCCTCCTGCAGAGGAACTGGTATTTAAGCGAGTTTACTGCTCATTTATGTCTAGTTTACATTACTTGTGCAGTGCCAAGTCTCTGTGGAGAAATGCCAGGCCCAGTAAAATTACTCTTTTTGAAGTAAAGGGGGTAAATTTAGTCCACCCAAACGCAACCCTCCTCCCAGAGTAAATAGGCAGCTCTGCATGCTGATAGCAGGCCACACTCACACCTGTCAGTCCTGTGTTTCTCTCCTGCATCATTTCCTTCTAACTTTGCAACCCTGGCACCATCCACCTGTTTCCAATGGGCTGCAACAGTTCTGCCTTTTATTTGTCTGGGTGGAAGAATCAGCCCCGCCAGCACATTGGTGTTCCTGTCCTTGCTGTGATTAACCAGCAATAATGACAACCAAATTAATTTGTTAAACAGATTTCACACACACTAATGCAGCAGGGACAGGGTGTTTATATATCCCTGCGACTCCTAGGTACTTTCAGTCTCCAGCTGCTGTCCCTGCCTCAGGCTGGGCGGAGCAGCAAAGTCCAAGCTCGCGTTCCTGTTTATTTACAAAGTGATCCCGCAGCCAAACCACCACCCCCCCATCCCATTTTTTGCAGGCTTTTCCCTTATTAAGGTATAAGTAGCTTATTCTCGCCTGTCCTATGCAAAGTCCAGATGGTAGCTAGAAAGGGCAGCCCCATCAGACACCCACCAGCTGTCGCCTGTAACCTCCATGCCAGCCATCCCCAAAACAGCCTTTTATTGCCTGCAACTCTTTACTTTACACTAACACAATGTTGGATTTTTTTTTTTTCCCCCTGGGAAGAACAATGAAGTCTTGATCTGAGTTTCAGGATTGCCACTGCTTTAAAGATGTTGGGCAGCCAGTGACTGTGGCTATGAGTAATTATGGGATTATAACTATTGCTTTTTCCTTTCCCTATTTGCATGGGATAGGACAGTACTTTTTTGCTACCTTGTTTCCCCGTCTCTCACTTGTGAGTTATTCCTGTTAATCATTCAAGAAAGTGGGAAAGAAAACTTCTTTACAAAAAAGAAGCTGTGACTGCAAGAACACAAGGACTACCCGGAGGATTCATGGACTGATGCAGATTTTTTCACATTTTTACACGTACTAACTTGTGCTTGTCTAGTTCTAAATTTTCTCCCTCTATCTCAAGTTTTCTGTAATCACTCCAAAGAGGATGGTCACGGGTTCTGCTATCAGGCTAATAAAGTGCAGCGGAGTCAACAGACCTATCTCTGTTGACTTTAAGCTTTGGGAAGTGCAACAGAGAGTAAAAACAAGTCCCTTATGACAATAAAAAAGTTGCTGGGGTTAATGGGTGCTTTTGATGCCAGAGATCTTTTAGGATTCATGTAATTCAGAGGAACAAAACACTTCTTAAACTCCCAGCCGTGCGCTCTTTGATTTCAAGCTTAACCCATTGTGTTTCTCTTTTTTTTTTTTTTTAAGTCAGATAAGCATTGTTGTGTATCTTAAGAAGCTTCTTTCAAAGCTTCTGTTTTATATTGGCCAAATACTTCTTTAAATTTTGTGAGCATTTGCTGATATTCATATGATGTTTTGCACAAGGGTAACTCTAATATTATTTCTCCTGCATGGTTAGTTTTCATTCTAACCAATTTCTGCTGAGAAGTACCATCTTGAAACTTCTATAGAAAACTGCACATATTAGTCATGCAGCCCTAGTATTTCTTTTACAGGTTTTAGAAGAGAATGGTATTAAGTAAAACAATGGTTGTAGAATGGTGTTGTAAAAGTATTGTGGAACAGTGTTATAGATGCATGAGTTTGCATTTCTTGAGATCCAGAGCACTTTACTGTTCTCAAAAAAATTTGGACAGGTAGTCTATGACAATGGTTTTGAACTCTCATAAGTGTTTATTTTGCTTTTCACACTGGGGTTATTCTGTTATACTCTAAATTGTGCTACTTTTGGCAAATCAGCTTAGCTTAATTTTTTCAATATTTTAATGGTCCTGTGAATTTCTGATTAAGTCTTCTCCTGGGTAGAAAGCTCAGCCTTGTCTGAGCAGTCATATCTTTCTGCTCTGAGTGGTTTTGAACATGTTGGTTGTTCTTTAAGAGTATTGATGTGTGACTGGGAATGATGTATGTTGGGATGTCTGGTGAGGTCAGTTCCTGTCCACCCTGCTGCTGCTCTGCAGGAAGCTGAGCTGCCCTTGAGGCAGCTCCTGGGTGTCCAAAGCTTACATCAGATAATCAGTTTCAGGGTTGGTTTTGGTTTTAATTTTTTTTTTCTCTCCTTGAATTGCCATAGTCTTAAAAACTTTTTAGGAGAGGATGGCTTGGCCTGTCAGGGTGGTAGTCTTATAAGTAGTATAACACTCTCATTCTTGCCTCAAGACAAGAGTTTTCAGTATAATCAAGCCTTCTTAAACTAATCTGTATTTTATTTACTATATTCCTTTCTTCAGTATGTTGCAAGCATTTAACATTCACATTACAATTATTCTAAAATTGCTCGTTTGAATTCAAGATTTTCATAAAACTGAATGTATTATATGGCAAATAAAGTCACTTAGAAGGCGTATTGTTTAATCTTACATAATCTGAAAGTTTTATTAAACATGCAGCACCCCCAAATGGAAAAATTCTTGATGACATTTATAAATTACATCAGACATGACTGATATTCTTACCCAAATTTTGTGTATTAGTGTAAAATCTGCCATATGTTATGTCAGTATCACATTGCCTGACAATTCCTCTCTACATGTGTTTACTTGACCATATCCAAGTTTACCCTTGTATTAAATTTAGCTTTTACTTCATTCTCGATGTTAATTGGACTTAACTATTTAGTTCATATATTCTTAGCAACATGCTGGATCAACACTGGTACTCATTTTAGATACTTTTTAAAAATCTTTTAATGTCATTTTAAGAGGAAGCTTAGTCGTAGCTGAGTTAGTTTAATTATATGAAATGAGGTAGCTTTCATCCTCTTTTATTTTGTTAGGGTGAACATGTTCATCAACTATTTTATACAGTCTTCAGAAGATTACAAAAAACTTGAGTATAGAATATTTATTGATATTCAATTCATGTCCATTTCTCTAATTTTAAAAATTTATTTTATTGTGAATTATGCAGACTGTTATACATGTTGATTGATGTTCTCAAACTTAACCTCAAATGTTATTTCTCTGTATGGGTATGCCTTTGCTAAGTTCTGGACTTCCTCAAGCCCTTCAGGCCACCAAATGCTCCAAAATCTTTGACTCCTCTGCTCTTTTTTTTTTTTTCTAATAACCTGAATTAAAATCCATAATATGGATTACTTACCACTTGAGCCTAAAATAAAGTATTAGCCACTTATCAGTCCAGGTTTCCATTCTTTAGCATGTTGTAGAGCCCTCCAAGGCTTCTGTGAAACACAATCCATCTACCCTTTTCCTGGCCACATGGGCCACCAATAAACTGAGCTATTTCTGTTACTAAAATTAATTCTTATCTAGAAGGGTAGTCAAGCTGAGGCCTATGGCAGAAGTTAGGCACTTGCTGCTCCTGAGCACGGCCTTCATTTTACGATTAAGAACCATCAGATGCTTTCCAATAACCTGTGTGTTTCAAGTCTATTTTCTCTTGTTCTAAATCTAGTGCTACTTGCCATTTCCTAACCCTAGCCATAGACCAAACTCTGACTTTAACCCAGGTATTCCACAGAACAAGATGAACAAGGTGTTTAAAATTTATTTCAGCCTGTCCGTGAGGTGGGGGCGGTGGAGTTAGAGTAACCTACATGTAGGACAGACAAACCCTTCATCTGGCTTTAACCCTACCCCAGAAACACTCTATAGATGCTGACCTAACTGAGCAAAAATAAACTATAAGCTATAGACTTCTGTTGACAAGAGACTTCCACTTTGAGACAGAAGTGCATAAACAAGTGCTGAAAGGTAGGTCAGTTTCTACAGCTGTCAGCCTGGCCACTTTTCTCTTTAGACTGCCAGTGGTAAACTTGTGAATACAATTAGGTTGATTGTAAAAGGCTGAGCTACACATTCAGTAGTCCATGGAGTTACATGGGTGGGATCTAAAAGAGCCTGTGAGGAATAGTTTATTTTAGCCCCAGTCTGCTCCACTGTCTCTATATGGAATTGTCAGGATGGGATTAGGATTCCTTTTAGCAAAAGAGTAAGTGAACCCCAGTTATGTGTATACATGGCATGAGCTGCAGTACTTCCATGAGGGTAAGTTCTTTAGCTTCTGGCTTGGAACTTTTAGATCCAACCTTATGACGTCTTTATAGTTCTGATTTGGGTTGGGAAAATGGAGAAACTATGTCATAAATTATCTGGATTAAGATTAGGGTTGGTGCTTGTAGAGGCTAAATTGTAACAATTCATCTTAGTTCAGCTAAATATCTGTATATAAATGGGAAGTTGGAGATGGGATAAAAAACCCCCAAACCATAGGAGGTAGGTGCTATGGGAGGTTGTTCCCTTCTGAGCCTTGCACTATTGAGCCTGAGTGCACATTTGAAAACTTGGATGTGCGCCACTGATATGGAAAAAAGAGTCTATCATGACAACTTTTGATGCTGTAGTTTGTTATCTATGTTACGGATGCTCATACTACAGTTAATATGCTTCTTGCTTCAAAAGTAGTTTGAATGTATTGCCATGGTCAGGAGGCTTACCTGGCAGCCACCTCTTTGAAAAGGAAATATTGAATTTCCAGAAAGCCACCTGGTGCAGATCAAAGCCATGCCACAGTTGTAGGCAGACTGTTTGGCTCATTGGTGACAAGGAGCAAAGTGAAGTCCTGTGATGATTCAAAATGTTATATTAAATGATTTCTCTTTAAAATTCTCTGTGACACTTATTAATATTTTATTAAGAGGTTAGTGATGAGAGTGTATGAGGTTTTTGGGACTTTTTAGTTAAGTGTTTTAAAAGCAACAAAAAATGCCCACATATGCCAGAAAATGAACATAGCTGTTGGCAGCAAAAGGCTAGTCTATGTCTTTTTTTTCTTCTCTGATATCATTCTTTCTCTCTTTCTGCTGTAATAATGTCAAAACTTCCTTTCACATGCCATGTCCACAGGTAGTGTTGCGTCGCCTTCATGATTATCTTGACCTCCGGTTTCCACAGTAGCAATGCTCACCACCTCTTTGTGCAGCCTGATTTTGTGCTGTGAGGGTGGCTGGGCTTGGGAGAAGAAGGTAGTCCCAGAAAGAATATGGTAGTACTGGAGCTGTATATTCTTTGTTTTGAGAATAGGTGATAATGTTTATATGTTTATTCATAGTATCTGCTAATTGCTACTGTTTCAGTTTTGTGGGGCTTCTGGGTTTTGTTTTGGTTTAATTTGTTTGGTTTTGTTATTAACTGTGCAAATATATAGTTTGGTCAATTTGTAATGGGAGAGCAATCTGACCACCAATCTGTGGGATGGTTCATTCCCACAAGTAAGTACTCTATAAAGATTTGGGATGAAGCCTATTTGCAGCTATGTTTAAATCTTCAGTATTATAATGAATGGATAGCAATGGGATTTAAACAGAATGCATTTATTGTGGTTAAATACAGTATAAAGTGTAGCTGTGTCAAATTACTTTTGAGATTGCTGATTGAATAGCCCTTATTGCTGAATTATTGTAGTATACTTATTACCTAGAGGATGATAAACTACTTGTGAATTAATGAGGGGAGCAAAATGAGCATCATGTTTTAAATAAGCATCAGCCTCACAGTTCTTTAATTTTTATGACTTAATGTTGAAAATCATGCAGATAAGAATAATATTAATACCGTTTGATGTAATGAGAAGAAAAACCTAATGAGTGTTTTTTTCTTTCTTTATCTGAACTGGAGGACAACTTGTGCCAGCAGAATTCTCTAATTCTTGCTTTGAAAACCATGGGATTTTTTGCTAAAAGAGAAGTTGCTTCACTAATAAAAACCCCAAGCAACATTCCCCCAAGGATTCCATACTTGGAAGTATATTTCCACACACATACACACCCACACACACACGATACTCCTGCTTTTATCTTTTTTCTTTATTTTGACAAAATAGTTTCTTGTGTGAACTTTGGAAATTGTAAAGCACCAAACACCCCCAAAAGTAAAATGCTATTTGTGCCTAACTGCAAAAACAGAAGTGTTGAAAGTTGCAGTGGTTTTGGTTTGTGTCATAAATATTAAATTATTCCTTTTTCTTTTCACTATAGGTACTTCAAAAACTAGGAAAAGCAGATGAAACTAAAGATGAACAGTTCGAAGAATATGTTCAAAATTTCAAACGGCAAGAGGTCAGTTACTTTTTCAGTTTTTTTAATTCTTAAGAATGCAAGATATTTAACTTGCTGATTTTGAAGAAGGTGTTGCAGGGGAACAGGTAAGATACTATTTTTTGGTGGGTATAAGATTTTGTTCTACAATTTTCAAACAGAGATAACAGTTGCATTTGTGCATGCCGAGCATTAAAATATGGACTGAAAATAAAAGGACATTTGTAGTCATATGTAACATCATCATGCTTGAACCACTTGAGATCAGAGTGATACTACATTTTCACCAGTAATTGAGAATTGAACCTATCCTCAACTAAATGCAGTTTTCTGGTCACCTTCTTACAAAGAAGAGAAGTATTTCCATGGTTTCATTTTGTTTCCTCAGTGCTATATAATAATACGGGTGTTATAAAAGCGAGTAGACTAATAGTTTCGGCCTGCACATGTGTTGTAAAGCTCCCTGTGGGTGCTGGGGTCTGTGGTGGCAGTGCTGCTGAAGCATAACTAGTCAGCAGTGCTCAATTACTCTTAGCATTATAAACACAACACAGGAAAGCAAAGGTGCTCCAAGGAGTTTATAATCTACTTCCAATGCAATCCTAAATTCTAACTCCAATTACTTGTTTCTTTGTTGGACAGACTTTTTGGCTGGGAGGTGGTGAATTGCAAATTATTGTATAGTACCTGTCAAGTACAAATTAACGCCTACCATGAACTGTGGTAATACCACAAAGAAAATAGTCTTGTTACGTAAGTATGAGGTTGTACTTCATAAGTACTTGATACATAAGTATCTGTCATCTTTGTGAGCTTGACACAGGAGTCTTGGGATTTTAGGGGTTAGTCAATGATCATGGGTATTGCCAAATTTTGCAGCTGCTTACTGGACAATACATACCATTTGTTTGCGCTTGCCAAGCAGAGAAGAAAGATGTAAGGGAGGATGCAGGCCATTGATGAGAGGTACAAGACTGTGACTAAAGATCCTGCTTTTGGATCCTGAAACTGGTTTCGGCCAGATCTAAGGCTGGGAGTCGGGCCAGGATTTCAGAAAGTATGCACAAGGCAGCAGAGTGAAAAGTTCAACCCCGAGGAAGACGTGTTACTTCATCCCAGACACCCCAGCCCACGACCACTAGGAGGCACTGAGCAGGTGCAAGCATATGGAAATAACTTTTGAACTCATTATAATACGAAGTATTATAATATGTATGAATGCATTGTGTAATTTAATGCTGTCTTGGTTTGAAAGACAGGTGCCTGTTATGGAAGGCAGGAGCCTCCCTTGGAATGGGAAACTGTAACCCTTCTCCCTCCTAATTATTATAAATTTGAAATCAAGAGGCTCTCAGGCAAAGATATGGGAATAGGAATAACAGTTCTTTACTACTATCTAAAACAAGGATAACAAATAACAACAACTATAACATTAACCAACAAACAGAACCAGAACCCCAGTGGCAGCCTGCTCGGCTTCAGGCACCTTTTCCCTTTGGTGCAGTTCCAGTCACTGCCTGCAGGGGGCGCTCTGGGTGCGATGGTTCCTTCACGGCTGCAGGGGGTGCTCTGGGTGTGATGATTCCCCGGTGGCTGCAGGGGGCACTCTGGGTGTGATGATTCCCTGGTGGCTGCAGGGGGCGCTCTGGGTGTGATGATTCCCTGGTGCCTGCAGGGGGCGCTCTGAGTGTGATGATTCCCCGGCGGCTGCAGGGGGCACCCTGGTTGTGATGATTCCCCGGCAGCTGCAGGGGGCGCTCTGGCGTGAGCTCAGGTAGCACACGGCAATGGCGGCTGCCCAAGGCAGGGAGGGATGGAGGAGAGCCTTTGTTTCACACACCCTCGGGGGGCGGCTGGTGTTGGTGCCACATCCCTGGACACAGGGAGCTGGGACAGCAGGAAGTCCCAGCGTGCAGGGGGAACCCAGTTACAGTGTAGTGAAAAACTCAGAGCGGTGTGGAGGAGCGGGCGAGAGACAGGCTGGTGGCAGGCAGGTCGGCTCCCAATGGGGCAGAGAGAAAAGACTCACAGCAGACAGACCGGCAGCTCCGTGCTGGCTTCTCAGTGGCCGTGGGTTCAGCAGACAGCAGCTCCAATCCTCCGGCTCTCAGGGTCCCGAGCAAGAGAGCGACCTCCCCCCACCCTTCCTTTTTTTCAGTCTCCCAAAAATCTCATGTTGCCAGGCCCTGCTTCCATGAGCGGGATTCTGCCCCACCCTGCCAAGGAGAAAGGCCCTAGCTATGTGCTTTGTTCTCTGAAGTACTCAGCCATTAGCTCAGTCATTAGTCCCTTAGCAACCCATGAGAGAAAAATTCCTGAGGAAAAAAAACCCAGAAAAACTAGATCCAAACTCCAACAAATGCATATGTCACCTGTAACGTCATATATACCAGGCTGAGAGCCACTGACAGTGTGCAACTTTTTAGGGGAGTGATTCACCTTGCGCCCGGCGCCGTATTAAAACATACCTACCCTATAACTACCGAGTTGTGGGGTCTTTTTCATGCCTCAGGCTATTGTTTAGAGCTCCTACAGAAAGGCACTGGAGAGTGAAAACTCCTCCCACACATTTTACACAACGTAAAATTTGGCTCATGTCAGTGTTTCCAGTTTCTGCTCTGAATCAGTCCTATTCTACCAAATGCACTTTCCTCCTTTCCATGTAAACACAAAGCCTGCAACCTGACTGCTGGAATGCTTATTAACTCTTTTGCATCTTTTTGTCACTATTGTCACTTAGCCTTTATTTTCCTCTCAGTGTAGAAGAGAGGGAGGTTTCAAGAGCTACTGAGCTTTCCTCCTCACCAAAGAGAAAAATACTGGGAAGTAAAAGAATCTGTTTCTCTGAAGAAGGGTAGTTCCTTCCCCAAATTTCTTGAAGTCAGGAAGATGGTGGGATTTAATAGAAGTTTTGAAACCCTACAGAGATGTTATATTTTCCCTTTTCTTCCCCTTCCACTTTTCCAAGTCTTCTTGACTTGACTTTTTAATTATCCAATGTTGTTGCTTATCCTTGTTGTCCGTATCCCAGCTGTTTGCATAGCTAGTAACTGTGTTTGTGGAAATAAGGTACATCTCTAAGGGGTTTCTTCGGTGTAGGAGCAAATGGAGCATCCCCATGAAGAAACAGAATTTGTGGTGCTTTTTTCCTTTAGTTCAAAATTTTTTGTCTGAGACAAAAAAAAAAAGGGGAAAGAGAAAAAAAATCCTTTTAAGCAAAATGATGTCTCAAGTATTGGGTTTTTTCTGTCCTTTACCAAGAATTTTCTGTAATGGTGATTTTAATCTGAAAAGGGCTAAGAAGGATATTAGCATTACTTTCTTTTTATTTCCTTGTTCTTTGATATACACAGAGGCAGTAATAAACAGTAAAGGACTCTGCAGGAACTGCGTGATGCTAAATCCTAAATGCAAATGTGACTTGGGACCAGAGATGGAACTGGGTAGGGAGGAGTGACTGCAAAGGCAACTACTACAACTGTCTTGATGGTCACATGCAGATTAGGCTAGGCCCACTGACACACCAAATGAGACTGTATATTTACTGAATTAGTCACACATGCTTACTGTGCTTACTGTTGTGCTCAATTCTACAAATACAAGGGGGAAAATGCCGCAAAAGCACTGTATCTGCCACGTTCACCAATAAGACACATATAAATAGTTTTAATTTTCTAAGTTTTGTCCATGCTTTGATCTACAATTTATTAGCAATGCAAAGGTTCAAAGCATTACAATGTGCATCTGAATTATCACTCTTACTGATTGTTGCAGAACTGCGGTCTTCTGTGAACTCAGGAAGCCATCTCTTCTTGGTTTACATTCAGTCCTGCTTTCAAGTTCATTCTGCAACTCTAGAGGCTTTAGATAAAGAAAAGTCAAATTCTAGGTATGATAGTACAAAAAGGCAATCTGGTGGATTTATCCCTCTGCTGAGGTTCACCAAACTGTTGATGTGGGCCATTCAGGAGGCTTGCAAGAACAACCAACCCTGTTAGAGGCTGTCCCATCTTTTTCAGTTCCCTCCAGGATTATTTGTCTCAGTGGTGGTCACTGACCTAACAAGGCCATGGCAGAGGAAGTTTGAGAGGAGGTCCGAGCTTTACTTTGTTTCTTGCAATCTCACTTAGTAATGATTCGTCTGCTCCCTGGCCACCTCACCTACCCACAGTTCATTCTGAGGAACTATCACTTCAGTTCTAGTCTCTTTGCAAGTTCTTTGTTGCAGCTGGCGCTATGTGTGCTCTGGGATCAGGGTAAGCTGAAAGCTGTGAAAATGGTCTGTTTATCTTGTTTGTCTGCATTACTGAGCCTGTAACCCTTGAGAGGTCAACTAACGTTAAGTATAGAATGATCTTTTTCTTACTACTCTCCAAAGATAATAAATGAGGACTCCCAGTTCAGCCCACTGAAAGGATAAAGGAAAGAGCATAGTGCTCATTATCCAGGAAACAGAAAACCTTAAATCTTTACCTGAATAGCAGATTAGATGGTGGGCCTGTACCAAACTCAGGAGAAGGCTATGTGTAAGGATACGTGCATGTCATGGTTTGATACTGGCCAAACACCAGGCACCCACAAAAGCCATTCACTCACCCTCTCCTGCTACAGCTGGGCAGAGGAGAGAAAAATTTAATGAAGGCTTCATGTGTTGAGATAAGGATAGGAGAAAACATTCCAAGGGCAAAACAGGCTCAGCTTAACGGTACAAAGTGAATTTATTACTAGCAGAGTGTCCTGGGTTAGGCCAGAGGGGTCAAAATCTAGGAAGTGATCTGAGCTGCAGGAATGCAGGAAGAAATACAACTTCCTTCCTGCGAGAGAGAGAGCCAATAATCAGGTAGTTTTAAGAATTGATAGGTAGGTAAACCAATTAAAAAGTTGGTCCGCCTTCAAGGAAAAAACCATATATAAGAAGAGACTCTCTGACGCTCTTCCTCTTTGGACCTGCTGCTGCTGTGTAGAGAAGAGCAGCTCCTGCTTCTCTCACTGGTAAGGCCCCCCCCTACCTCCTTCCAAAGGAGGGATGGGGGGGGGAAGGGAGGTTTTACGGCAGCCGTGCCGCTTCAGCCGGGCAGGCATGGGGGAGGAACGGCTGGAATCTTCAGCAGATACAGCTCAGCCGGTGTGCCAGCTACACGAGAGGGAGAGCCAGGCCCCTGCTCCGGGCCAGGCAAGGACCAGGCCGGACTCCATCCAGCTCGGGCCAGGCCCTGCCCTGTCACCCCAGGCCTAGATGGCCCCAGCAGGCCGAGCCAGCTTGGCCGAGCCAAGCAGAGACTCTGAGAGCGTCTGGCATCCAGCTCGGACCTGTTCAAGCAGCCCGGCAAAGAGCACGTGATCCTCACACTGCCAGAGAGAGAGAGACAGAAATTAACTCTCTCCATGCCTAGACTAAACTCACAAACACCCATCCTTCCTCGCAGAGAGAGGAACGAGTGAAGACATCTACATAGTGCAGCGCAGAGACTTTACAGTCAGTGAGGAAAACAGAACTGATACTAAAAAGGGAGTACATAGAAAGTTGCTTCAAGAATGAAGCTGAAAACTCTTTTGGAGAACCATGGTTGGAGACTGAGCTAATAAATTCTCTGTAATATATGAAGATATAGTCCAAAGGGGGATGTGAGGTTCTTATTGCAGCCAATGAACTGAAATACCTAAGTACAGACAAGTAAGTGTTGAAAAAGTACAGCCTGATGAGAAACTAGAACCAAGAGAGAGGAGAGGCTGTGATCCAGAGCCCTAGTCCCGGGGAGAATGCTAGAGAACCTGAGTTGTCAAGAGAACCTGTGTTGCTGAGCACAGAAGAAAGGATTTTCTTTGTTGCTGCAATTGAACTGGGCATCCTTAAAACAGGTACCCTGTAGACTGTTCATAACCCACCATAGTGGCTGTGGGAAGGCTACTGGTGTGGGAGAGATCCACCATTAAGCTGGACTTTACTCCGGGCGGCGGTTAATGGTGAGGCAGAAGACCCATAAAAAACTGTATTTTTCTTACAGAAGATCCATGGTGTAAGCAAAAGAAACTTCTCTCCCTGAATGAACTAGAACAAGAGCTGTTTCTGAGGTGGTAAACTGACTGGAGGTCAAAGTGTTGTCTTTTGTATGTTGTCAGAGAGAATGAAATGGAGAGGTGGGGAAGGAGGGGTGGTCTGGGGAGTTTGTTCTGTTTTTTTTCTTGAGTTTTTTTTTCTTTTTTCCCTTTGTCTTAGATATATTAATAAAACTTCTTTGTACTTTATAAAGTTTGAGCCTGCTTTGCCTACTCCTAATCCTTATCTCACAACAAGCAATCAAGTAAATTTAGGTAAGTGTGCTGGCATTTAGCCACAAACCTGAATAAGCAAACTAAAACCACGACACAGAGTCAGAGGATGATAACGAGAAGTAAAGTAAGTCCTTAAAAAGCACCTTTTTCCCCCAGCCCCTCCCTGCTTCCTGCCGACAGTGCAGGAAGACAGGGGATGGGGGTTTGGTTAGTTCGTCATCCAGGGTTTTATTCCACTGCTCAGGGAAATAAGTCCTTCCCCTGCTACACTGTGGGGTCCCTCCCATAGGAGACAGTTCCCCGTGAACTTCTACAGCATGGCTCCAAATCTCATGAGCAGCAGTCCTATCACACCTGCTGCAATGTGAGTCCCTTCCACCGGCAGACAGTCCTCCCAAAACTGCTGCAGCATGTGTCTCTCTTTCCATGGGGTGCAGTCCTCCAAGGACAGGCTGCTCCAGCCTGGAAGCAGGGGCTCCCTCTCTCTACCAGGTCTCCCACTGGATCACAGCCTCCTCCAGGTATCCACCCTCTCCAGCATAGACACATCCCCCACGGGTTGTGGGTGGATCTCTGCTTCCCCCGGACCCCACTGGGCTGCAGGGGGACGACTGCTTCACTAAGGTCTTCACCACAGCCTGCAGGGGAATCTTGGCTCTGGCGCCAGGAGCACCTCCTACCCCTCCTCCTCTGCTGACCTTGGTGTCTCCACGTTGTTTCCCTCACATGTTCTCACCTCCTCCTCTTCTCTGGCTAGCAAAAAACTGTGCAAGCACATTTTGTTTTGATTTTCTCTTAAATATGTTATCACAGAGGCGTTACCTCTGTAATTGGCCCAGCCTTGGACAGCACCATGTCCATCTTCAGAGCCATCAGGGATTGGCTGTGCTGGACATGGTGAAAGCTTCTAGCAGCTTCTCACAGAAGCCACCTCTGGGGCCCCCTCGCTACCAAAAACTAGGCCGTGCGAAACCAATGCAGTGCAGCAGATCTATCTGGAGAAAACTGTCATTTAGATTCCCTAGTCATCCATTCCCATATCTTTCTGAATACAGTTGGATAAGAGCCTCTTCTGGACTTGACAACCCAGAGCTGAATTACCCAGATGAATCACCATGGAGAAACTGAGTCATCCCATGTCCACAGAGAACAGAGCACAGTTTCTTCGCAGAGCCTCAGGACTTTCTCTATAAAACCATTAAGCTCCTGCAGCTGATGCCAAGAGTAAAACCATTTAGATTTTAAAGAATGAATACAGCTGTTTTTCATCTTCCGCTTAAGTTGTAAACTGAAAATTGCCACTCTAAATCAAAGCTTGTGGAAAAAAGAAAACATATAAACTCATATATGACAGTATGACACAGATTTTCATTGTATTGCAAGAAATTTCTTGAGATTTAAACATTTATCTCTGCACAGCTAATTGTGAATATGCTCAGCATCTTAATCTACTCTGAAGTTGAGAATGAGGGGGAAAAAGGAGAATTTCTACATGATTCTCTCATTTCTCTTGTGAAATTATCATCAAAGGACATTGAGGATTTACCAGAATCTGTATTCTGTTTTTCAAGCAATTGCATCTTACATGTTCTTTTTTTTACAGGAAGTACAGTAGCTATTACCTTTACCTCCATGTATATTTTAATGACTCACAGTCATTAAAAGTCACACTTTATTGTTCTAAGAGAGCAATATTCTAATTCATGAATATGCATATTTACCTCTCTTTATTTTTCTACATGTAGTTATAAGACTTCCTTTGCATACTACAGTTAAAATATATTTTAGTGCTTAAATCCATAAATATTATGTACTGTATATGTACACACAGGAGATATAGCAGTTGCTACAACAAAAGCAGCTTCCCATGGCACGTTGTCAGAAAAAAAGCAAAATATCAAAGGCTGTTGTTGCTAGTTTATAGAATTAGGTGAAAACGAAGAGCCATTTTTTTAATTGCTGTTGAGTGATCAGAACCTGCTTCAGTACACTGTCTTACTTAATGTGCACTTAGTAGTAAGAGCTGCTCATTGGGTGTAATTGTTACAGTTCCTGAAAAGGCTTATCTTGTCCAAATCTTCTTTCACACGAGCATGCTTGGCTGCCTTACAGTTGTGTCATGATATTGTCTAAATGTTGGTTTGTGAGACATTTTTTGAAGTACTCTTTTTGCATCAGTTGTGCCATTGATTTTTTAAAATTCATTAATTAATAAGATACCCACAATGAGATTCATCAACTACACATTAAGTGCCAAATGTGCCTCACAGTGTCCCACCTGGCCCTCAGACATTGCTCAAGATAAAGACATATGGCTTTGACCACAGTCCTGCATATACCTGCTGTCTTGAGTACCATGTGGCATTTCCAGCTGCAATAGACGCATGTGTTTTGGCAGCTGAACCTTGTGTCTGGAGAGTGATCCAGTTCCAGATCGCAACACCTGAACATGTGTGTCTGTGTTTCCAGGAGTTGGGTATTCCCTTGATGCTTGTGCTGAACTGGGCAGCAGGGTCTGGGAGAGCAAGGCAAAACCTGCATCAGTTTCCCTGGGGCATCTGTGGGCCTTAATGTCTTTGATCAGCCCTGTCTGGGTCCCTTAATCCTGCACATGGACCCAAGAGTTCCATTTTAGCTCAGCCCTTGGCATAAGTTTTACCACAGACTCATTCCCATGCCTAGGGAACCCGTTTCAGCTGCATCTCCTGCTGCTCCCATCTGGAACTCTCAGACAAACCCTGGACCTGGTTCAAACCCTCACAAGGTTGCAGGTTGTCAGTGAAACCTCTTACCAGTCCCTGTCTCTGCCCACCTGTCCCAGACCCTGCAGGATGGCACCCATCAGTGAGGGCATAGCCTCCACTGGGGTCACTTGTGGTTCCTGGTACAATCCCATCAACTGTTGTGAGGGTTCCAAGTTAGTTGGCTAAATGTTGGCATCTGTTGCCACTTGTAAGGCCCAAATGTGTCCTCCCTGGCTTCCAGCTGCTGTTCAGCAAAGTTGGTAAGTCTCTAAAGACCAGCTGTGTTTGCTATTTGTGGACGTAGCATAGGCAGCACTAGATACCTATACTGGAGTGAATGGTTTTGACTACTGGATTTTCTTAATTGCTCTCCTGACTCCACAGGTTTCTCTTAAGAGATCTACATTTGTTCTATGACAAGGAGAGACACCCAACTCATGTACACAGTGATAAGTGTCCTAATCAAGAGTTGGATGAAAGACATTATTAAGAAAGGGAGCTTCAATATTTATTACAAATAATATTATTAAATTCAATCTGTATTTTGCAAAATCTTATTTTCTCTAGGAATTAGTACGTATCTCATATATCTCTATGACCATCTTTAAACCTATCTTATGTCCCCCATTTAGAAGCCCCTCATTTTACAGGTCTTGTATGTGGTCTTGAGATGGATAAAAGAATCCAGGCAGTAAACAAAAAGTGTGAACTTTAAAATTCCTCTGAATGGGTGACACTATTTCTCCTTAGCTGATACTCAGATTTTCTTGGTTGTCTGTAGAATCTCATACTAAAGTGCAGGGGATTCTTGGTACTTGTTAAGATGCAACTATTATGTGTTCAGTACAGTTCTGTCCATAAGAGACTCCTTTGCTAAATAAAAGTGATACCAAGTGTCTCTGGTAGATATTCCAAAGTAAACCAGACACAGAAAAACACAATCTAGACTAGAGGGAGGGAGCTTTTTTTCTGTGAGCCAACAAGTGTTTACATTCAGGAGGACTAAGTCTGACAAGCATTTGGGGCAATCCAGAAGTGTATTTCAGATACTAGATGATCGCTAAGCCAAATACACTCTATAAAATGTATATGTACAATCTATACAAAAGTACAATATATTTTGAAACCATGGGAGGGATTTCTCTGCTGATTCCATTCCATCCTGAAGTGTGTGTTTAATAATTATCTTATGTCTCAAGGGCCATTTTCCCAAGACAAGAAGAAATATAGTGTACCATTAAATTTCACCTCAACCTCATTAATTTCCAATCAGGCAAGATATCCAGGAAAGTGAGGCCCTCTGTTTTATGCTACAAAATAATCTCTCCATGGACAGCCCACATGCATTTCAACTAATTCCTCACTAAAAGAGAGAGAGCAGATGATGCAATGTTTTTCTTTTTTGATTCTGACACTGATTGCTCCAAATCCAGAGTCCAAACCATTGTCACACTGTGCAAGTTTTGATTGCCCCTGGGATATAGACTATTATGCCTCTGCAGCTTTAGTAAATGTACTACTTGTTTTCTCCCCAGTGCAGTTGAATGTTCAAAGTTATTTCTGGCTAGTTTTAAAGGAGACCTGTAGATGTTTCTTCAGGACTCCTTTGGGATAACTCACCATGGGGATAGTTGACATAGTCCAGCTCAGAAATTTAAGACATGGGTCAAACATGATGCAGTTCACAACAAAGAGTTCTGGACAGTTTTCTATCTGATCTGTTAATATATAGTTTATGTACATTATTTACAAATGTAGTTATGGGTATGCAGCTATAGGCATAAAAAGAGGCACAAGTAGATGTTCAGAAAGTCTAGCTTGACATGAAATGTGTATAGATTACTTTCAGCCATAGTCTTCTGGATTCTTGCTTCCTCTGCAGACCCCAATTTTTCATTAAAACCATTATTCTGGGTCCTAATTTGAGGACATAAGTATACTTAAAGGATGATGTAGTAACTGTGAAGGTAGAATGCTTAGGGAGAGGGAGTTTGAATGAGGGAAGATTGGAATTTCACTTAAGGTGAGTGCCACATATTTTTCTGTTCAGTCCTCATCTGAAACAGAAACCGATGGTTCAGTAAAGGGCTTGGTTTAGTGTCTCTTCAGGTACAGAGCTGTCTCACCTGCCTACTAGGAGTCACTACTGTGAGGAAGATACTCCATGAACACCAGAGGTTTATGTCCAAAAAGGAAACAGAGGAGTCCTGTGACTTTATTAGAATAGAGGGAGAGGCCATGGGGCATTCCCCATGGGGTCTCTCAAAATTTTGGGGGATGCAGCCTCCCTTTATCCTAATTCCCAACTGCACAGGCTTCCCGGAATGCCTAATACAGATCCCCTTTTCCAATGTATAATCCCCTCCACCCTTGTCTTTCCTGGAATAGTCCTTCTTAGTTCCTTTCATATTCCAATATTCAGTTTTATTTATCAGTAGACCTGTGGTTTGTTTGTAAATGTAAATTTCAATGGAATTCTCCCCATTGTTTCTTTTATCTCTGGGTGCCAGCCTTATCTCTCAGACACTGTTTGTGAAGACAAGTTTCTTCATTCCTTTCAATCCCTCCCCTTTAATTTTAATAATTGTCTTTACTAACTTTATTTATCATTGACTTAATTTTCTGTTCCTGGGTCCTTTTTGGTTTTGTCATTATTTGCAGCAACATCATTTTTTGTCCTTTTGTAGCCATCTCTGGATCTGTAGGCATGGCTACTACCTGCATCCCTTTCATTACATGTTGAATAAGTTGTACTAAGCAAGGGATCATGCATGGTAAAAAGATGAGAGTTGCTATAGCACATAAAAGGAAAAGAAGCATTTGTTTCACCCATAGTCCACCAGGTAACCACGAAAACATATACCATTCTCCTCCTTTCCACGTTTGGACTGGTACATGAGCTATCTTTACTATTCCTTTTGTTATTTGTTTCACCAGTTCTCGTTGTCATCTATTTGTAAACAGCAGTTACAGTCATTTAATGTGCCACAAACTCCCTCTTCTGCTAATAGATAAACTTAAAGAAAGTCTAGTTACAAACACTTTCTTTTTCATGTATACACTTCTTGTTCTGTTTAGACAATAAATGTTTCTTTCAGAAGAATGAGGTCGCTATGGACGTCTTTCTTTACCTCACAATTCTATTTTATTATGGACTTTATTCAGGGTGCTGACTTACTATTCAGGTTTGACTGGTTTCAGATCTTCCTGGCCCTCCCCTAGACTTAACAATTGTTTAGGCTAATTGTTTTCTCCTAAGATTAAAAAATTATTTTCCCATCTTTGTTCTAAACCTAATTGACAAGACTATTAAGAAAAATATTCTAATGGTGTAACCTAATTTCCTAATCTAATGTTCACATTATCTTCTGCACCACCTGTGGCGAGTGAAGCCACAGAAAACAGCTTACAATGATAGCGAAGGTTAGCCCCCCCAGTTACTGGAGATCCGAGAGATGTTCATACAGATTACTTTAGCAGTCGGTGGGTAGCACACAGGGCTTCCCCTAATGTCCACTCACTGGCTGCTGCTATTCTGTTCCACTCCCGCAGAGAATTAGTCGTGGTGTCCCATCCTTCTCCTCCAGCTGAGATATTCAAATCTCTGGGGTTTTAGAGACCTTGACCCACGTGTGATGGGTCCACCCGTGTTCAGCTGTCTTGATGGCTGTTTCTGTGGTCAGCAACACTTGGAAAGGTCCATGCCACTTCGCCACCAGAGGTGCTTCTCTCCACTCCTTAACTAGGATTCAGTCTCCTGGTTAGATATTGAGAACAGTAAAGTCCAAAGGCAGCGTCTGTGCTAACTAGGCTTCCTGTCAAATAAATTTCACAAGACACAGTATCCTGGACACAGACTGTTTTAAATATACATTACTTTTTTCCAACCCCCCACTAGGTTGAGAATTACAAGGGTAAGGATTTCTTTTTTACTTGACCCAAATTTTCAGGCTGTTAGGACATATGGAGGTCTTGCTGAATTTTTAAAACAGCCATAATTCCTTGAAGGATCCCCCTGTAAAATGAGTTCTTCTGTGCAAATTCACGGTTTTCACAACTTCATTTATTAACTTATCAAATAGTTGTTGAAGTCACTAGGAGCCCTTCTGGACACTCAGCCAGCCAGCATATCACTGCCAGAGGATATCTTAGCCCTCTTTGCCTGGGGCATCTCAGCAAACTACACCTGATACCCCTTGAAAGGAGTATAGCTCTAAGTTATTTCCCTGCCTTGCAATTTCTTTTGTAGTGAAGTAATTGACTTTAGCCAGGCACTCCTCAATAGTCTGTTTTGCTAAAACAAAAAGACTCAAAGCAGTACATCTTGAAGAAGGCCTTTGCCAGTCCAGGAGAGGCACAATAACTCTCTTCATTGAGTTGTTTTAACATTTGTATGTTCAAAGTTCCTGGTATCCACTGTTTACTGTTCTTTGTAAATAAAATTTCCCCTTTTTCTTTTGCTTTATCAGCTTTAATTATCTCTAACTCCCTTGGTGGAAAAGACAGCACCAGCATCACCCTCTCCCCCCTCCCTCTGACAAGAGGGAGCAAAGGGCGGTACCCAGAGACCTCTCACAAAAGTGCTGCTTTCTGAACATTTTCATTGATTAGTTAATTACTTATTGTTTCTTTTGAGTACCTTGCCTGATGTCTTTTAACAGTTTTTATTTTTATTTCTCTTGATAAATCCACCATTTCCAATAAGTGAATAACTGAGTTCTCATGAGCTAATGTTTTTCCCCTGCAGATTAATAAACTTCCTTTTTCCCGTATTTTCCCAAATGCATGTATTACCCTTATGTATATTTAGAATCAGTAAAAACATTCACTAGTTTGTCCCGATATAACTTCCAGGCTCTCACAAGCACATACACAGCTCAGCTGTCTGAGTTGACCATATGGGTGGTAACCTCCCCTCTATCACTGCTGAAGACTCATCAATAAACACACCTTCTCCCCCAGGCCAGGGAGTGTTTCACAAATGCTCTCTGGTCCGTGCTTGGATGCAGCCGTGGGTTTCTTCCCAGCCCCCCTTTCCCCAGGGCCTTTCAGATTGGAGGCTGGGTTAGACCCTTCTCCACCAGCCCCTGGCCACAGAGTCTAACAGCTTAGAAAAATAAGCAACAGGTCACCGTGTTCTACCGTGTTCCCCTGTGTTCCTTCACTAAAATTCCTCCAGCGTGGCTCTGTTCCACATCCATACACAACTTAAATCTCTTTTCTGAATCTGGAAGAGTCAGGACTGGAGCATTAAATAATTTGTTCTTCAATTTTCCAAAGCTTTGCTCTCCCTCTGGTGTCTATACCACAACACTAGGACCGCTGTGGGCCAAAAAGTCATTTTAAGGTCTGGCCAAAACAGAAAAATCCCCAGTCCATGCTCTGCAGTACCCCACCAATTTAAAAAAAACAGCTGTAGCTCCTTCCCTGTCCGGGGCACTGGCACCTGCAAAATTCCTCGTATTCTTAAATTCCCAGGCCTGTACAGGGACAGCATCATTCCTGTAAGGCAGCAGCAGAGTTGGCTTCAGGATTGAACCCTGTTAACTCTGGCTTTTTACAGTAAAACACACAAAGAGTAGAGGGGATTGGGTCCCCTCCAAACAGAGCTTTTCGGCTCTATACAAAACTTCATGTAAACAAAGGAAATAAATCTCCAAATTCATTTACCACAATTTTTATAATTTCCTCAGAGAAAGATGTGTTCAAATTTGTAAGTTTACAGAAGAAACCACTGTTTTTACAACTCTTTGAACCATCAAAGAGATTTTTGACAATTTTTCTACAGTTTAAAACCATTTGTTTTCTTAGTGAGTAAAAAAATCCTTAAAAGTAAATCTTAACCTTTCTATGTACGATTTGCATTTCCCAGATTTTCTTTCCTCCTTGTGTTCACCCTCTTTATTACACACAGTATATTAGAGCCCAGAGTTGGTCCCTGTCTTGCTGCAGTGTTCAAACACAACTCTCCCACTAGCCAGAAAACTGAACAATATCACAGCGGCTTCACCTACCACCTCCCCCCATTCTCTCAATAGGAGCAAGCCTTTCACATACTGCAAGGACCTTATTCCTAGGGATGAAGTAAATTAACTTTCTTTTCTCCCTCTTGTTTCTACTCGAAGGCAAAATACTATTTATTATGCTCTGTAAGAGGGTATTTCCAGAAATGGAGAGGCTCCATAACCAATTTTCCATATTCCCTGGGACTGCCCACACCTCTGGGTTCAGTCCAGTATTCACAACACTGTTAGCTTCCCTATTACCCTCACAACACCTACTCGCGTTTTCAACTCCGATTGTTATATTTCTTCCTAGTAAACCACAATCACAATTAGGAATTAACAGAAACTCATGTTTTTCAAGCCCATCTCACACATTCAGCAAACTCTCACGGACATCCCTGTGTTACTGTTATTTGCCAGTAAAACTTAAATTAACACACACACATGTCTTTTCTCACTTACAAAAAGAACATTTGAGCAATTGTTCTTCCTTTGGCATAGATAGAGAAGTTCCCATGTTCACTAGAAAACACACTTTTCAGTTGAGCTCCCGGTATAACAGCAGATCCCAACACCCAGAACAATTAATTCCTAATGTTTCATTCCTGGTGGCCGCCCCCTTCCCTTTGGTCCTAGGGCTCTCAGCACTACAAGTTCTGCATAGCCTCAGGTGCCGGCGCAGCTCAGCAGGCGGGCACAGCCAACAGTGCCCAAGGGACAAGCCAGGGTGTCCTGCACCTTCATGGGCCCGGGGAGCCACTGCAGCCCCTGCCCACAGGGGTTGGCAGTATCAGGCCCTGCCTGGTACTGAGCCCCAGCTGTCCCACAGCCTTGGCTCGGTCCCGCATCTCCCCCACAGACCTCCCAGCACCCACGCTGTCGGTTGCACCCGGCTTCCGACAGAAACCCCTTTGATGTCCTGAATAGCAGGCAGACAAACCCAAATCCTCCACCTTGGCTAATGGCTCAGGGGTGGGGATGTAGGAACTACACCTCCCTGCTTTCCCTTCCCTGAAAGCTGGGAATACAAAAGACTTGCAGCCAGCCCAGTATTAGACTGAAGATTTTGAAGATCAGGCAGAGAACTTCTCAGTCTTTCCTTATCACAGAGCCTCCGCTGTTACTTGCCTTAACTATATTTCTCCACACTTCCCTTACTGCCCCCCCTGGGCACGGAATGTCAAGACCCCTTCCCGACTTTCCTTATTGCCCCTGATGCCTTTTCTGGTCTTAGGAAATAATAGCTCAGACACGGTTAGAGGGTTGGGGGTCGTTTACCTCGGTATTTTAATAGGATCCCATTCGATGGCTTCTGCCATCCAGTTAGAACGCGTCAAAAAAGCCCCGTTCCCCCCCCAAGTCAAGTATACAATTAAAGACTCTACACGTTAGCATATGTAACAAGAGGGCCCAATAAGGGGCCTGGGTGGGCTAACTTCTAGTTTACAGAATCTGTCCTACTAGGAGACCTTGAGTGCTTATGAAAATAGAGTGTTTGGTCTTCTAACTCTACGTAGTTTCAGGGGTGCTTAGTCTACTGGCCTACTAAACACCATGAAAACACGCTAAATTATCACCTAAAGCATCACAAGTACGCATGCTAATACTTGTGAATATAGGGAACTGTGTAAGAAATATTTAGAAGCAAAAAAATCCTTCAGGCATCACCCCCTCTGGGCATGGATTGCTGGGACCCCTTTTCAGCTCTCCCTTATTGCCCCCACCCGGGCGTCTGTGTCTTTAATTACCCCTAGAAGAATGTGTAAACCAACTCAAGATTCTTACAAGGGATTCTTTGGAGATATTTTGGGATCGTCATACCTTTCATCAGGGCCCTGTCCCGGCTTTACGTTTGCAACATATAAACCTTGTATAACCTGCGCACCCTGGCTGAGTGCCCTTCCAGGTTTGTTGCCCAAAGATCCCATTTTTACTCACCAGTGAGATTTCAGTGGTCCTTCTCTGTGGACTCTTCATGGACCTCCCTGGTCCGTCACTCATCTGTCTCCTGGACTGTCTCGGGCACCCAATCAATCGCCCAATGCTGGCCAGCACCAAGGAGCGCTGATCACCGAAACGGGGTGAGGTGCGCCTTCAGCTCCGCTCATTGCCCGCCGTACCGGATGGTGGAAAGATCCCGGGCGAGCCCCCATTTGTGAGGAAAATGATCCACTAACACCAGAGGTTTATGTCCAAAAAGGAGACAGAGGAGTCCTGTGACTTTATTCGAATAAAGGGAGAGATCATGGAGCATTCCCCATGGGGTCTCTCAAAAATTTGGGGGATGTAGCCTCCCTTTTATCCTAATTCCCAACCGCATTTTCCCTTCTCTCTTTTCCCATTGGCTGAGGTACTTGAGAGGCACAGACTTCCCGGAATCGCCTAATACAGATCCCCCTTTTCCCAATGTGTATTCCCCCTCCCTTGTCTTTCCTGGAATGGTCCTTCTTGGTTCCTTTGATATTCCAATATTCAGTTTTATTTATCAGTAGACCTGTGGTTTGTATGTAAATGTAAATTTCAATGGAATTCTCCCCATTGTTTCTTTCATCTCTGGGTGCCAGCCTTATCTCTGACACTGTGAAGACAAGTTTCTCGATTCCTTTCACTACTAACACAAGGCAGAGCTCCCTGGTTCATGCCTTTAGAGTTGATTTTATTTTTTGGATTAGTTTAAATCATCTGAGAAGCCTATTTTATTTGATGCAGTTTACTTCAACATGCTACATAATAACTAGAACTACAAAATTCTTATTTTTGAGCCTTCTTAGTGACTGGGCCACAAATTTAGTGCTCTCCTGGAAGATGCTGTTATGCTTGAAACCTCTGTGTTTCCAGAGAAAGTTGCAAACCCAATTTTTTCAAGTGATGCACTAGACAAATACTTCAAAACACAAATCTCTTAGAGCTGAGATAGAAAAAAGGAAATCCATGTCTTTAAGAAAAAGATTCCAAAATTTGGGAGACAATTCTAGGGACTATAAGGAGCCTGATTGTTGGGGTTTAGGATTTTTCCTTTTGATTCTTTCTCTCATGGAATTTCGTCCCATCTGTCGCTAAGTAACCGTAATGATCGATACTTAAGAGAGACAAAAGAAAGTGCCACGGGACTAGGGAGGCTTCTCTTGGAGGGGCAGAGATACCCGATAGTTCCCTCTGGGGAAAACTGGGTGCAGTTCCCAGCTCTCTTGCTTTCTCAGCTTCAGAGGAGGACAGTTGCTGCTTACTGGGGTGGAGAGTTCACTGCCACCCCTGGAGCCCAACCCTGTGCTTCTGCCTTGGCCCCACACCCCCTGCCTGGTGGGGTCTGCCTTGGCCCCACACCCCCACGGTTCCAGCTACAGTTGCGGAGTTTCTGATATATCTATCTCATTTACCACTCCAGAATTTTGGTCATCTCTGCTATTCTAGCTTGCTGCTTCCGAAGTCCCTGCTACAACTCCTTTGCCATCCAGAGAGGGCACCGGGATAGGCTGCCCTTGGGGGTTTGTAAAGGAAGCCCCTTCTCCATCCCTTTCTGCCAGCTCAGCTGCCATTACTGCATGGAGAGAGATGGCCAAAACTTGTGCCACAGCGCCCCCTGCAGCCTCGGGAGAATCATCGCACCTAACCTGCCTGGCTAGGAGCCAACAGCGCCCCTGCTGGCTGCGACCGTAACTACACAAAGGGGAAATTGCCCAACAGGGGGAGAGAAGGCTGTTACTGGGTTTCTGGTTTTCTGTTTGTTGTTGCTGCTGTTGTTGTTTGTTTTTCTTGTTATCCATAAACATACTAGTAAAGAACTGGCATTCCTTTTCCCATATCTTTGCCTGAACACCCTTAATTTCAAAGTTATAATAATTTGGAGGGAAGAGGATCATATTCTCCATTCCAAGGGAGGTTCCTGCCTTCCTTGGCAGACACTTGTCTTTTAAACCAAGACACTGATAAATGGCAAAATAGAGTACTCTGACAAACAGATAAATTTCATATTGAATTACAGATTTGTTCAAATAGCCTTTTATTATGTTAAGCTTCTCTTAATGTAATCATTATTTTCATTCATACTACAGTGTTCTGTAAAAGACCTAGCAGTAAATAGTACCTAAAATGTTTATGAAAAAAGAGACAGCACTGCTCAGCACTGTGACAAGTAACAGCACATTACAATAAAGAATGTCTTCCAGGTGATACAGAAAATGGGTTTTTTTCAGCTATTTCTCTGATGTCTTGACAAAATTCCAGTATTAATTAGAGCTGCATTAATAATTGTCCTTTTAATTATTGTTGTTGTTGTTGTTATTGTTGTTGTTATTATTATTGTATTTTTTATTAATTACCCTGTGCTCCAGATTCAATATTTTCAATGCACTTGCCTCTCACTAGATTGAAGTGATATATTTGGGTTTTGTATGTCATTCACGTGCTGACCTTTCCTGGAAAGATGTGCTTACATCCTGTATGTGACATGATAGAAAAATCAAACTCTTCCGTTCTGACTGGAAAGCCATAAATTAATGATCCCTGGCAAATAGGCCATCCAATTACAACTTTTGTGGAGGCAAGGTGGTCTTTGATTTCTGAGTGGATGCAACAGTTTTTCTAATCTATCTGGAAGCAAAAGCTGCTTAAACAGAAACTATGGGGTTTTAGTTTTCATCATTAACTTCTTTTAGGTCTTGTCAAGTCTCACAGCCAGCAGTGCTGTGGCTCTTTTTCTTACTTCCAGTGCTAAGATATGCTTAAATGCTACAAATTGAAAATAACATCAGAACTAAACATACCCAAGAGTCAGTAGTACTGAAAAGGCCTAATGCTGCTGTCACGGTATGTAAGGCCTGTGGTTGTAGATTTCTAGAACTTGAAACACTAAACCTTCTTATCTCACTGAGTGCATGTGTCTTTACCAGCTATTATAATACTGACCATATAATGAAACCAGAGAGTAGAAAGGTGATAGGCTACATTTTTCAAAGCAACAATTATTTGGGACATTACTGTGAAGAACTGTGTTGACTTTTCCAAAGATGGATGTTGGTTTGGGTTGTTGGCATACCTCCCTTGCTCTTATGTAAAGTTAAATAGGATTATACAATAGATTTTTGGTAATTTGTGTACTGAGTTTGATCAGGTGTGCTAAGAGCACTGATTTTTGGTGCTGGAGTCTGGTAGAACATGAGTAGTGTAATCAAACAAACTTGTTGTGAAAAGTTTGCTATTGAGACTTTCCTGTGGAGTTTCTTACATCTTATAAAACTGACTCATTTTGCTGACTTATGTAGAATAAATGAGCAAAATTATGAAATTATAAAGGAAGCATCAGTGCTGTCTTGGGAAATTTCATTTCAGAGGGATACAACATTGGTGGAAGGACACCTACCTTTCATTCTCCCCCATGAAGCAGTCAGTATCTCATTTAACAAAATTTCTGGCCTTAATGAAGATACTTGGAGCACTGGTTTCAGAGCCACTGGATGTTTTCATTTGATTGACCAGAGAGTAGGAGTGTACCAGTAAACACTGTAAAGGGACATTAAATACATGACAATCTTTTAAAAAGTACTTTTTAAAACCTATATGTAACAGTTCATAAGATGTGCACAGTCAGCAATGCAGTGTTTTCATCTTATGAATTTCAATTAGTCTGTTAGGTGACAAAAGTATATCTGTCTTCACTAATAATGAATTTACTATAGAAAATGTGTAGACCAGAGGCACATTTTTTCGAATTCACAACACTGAGGGCTTTTGGTGCTAATTTTTTTTCTGGTATTTTTTTGAAAGGTCTCATTTTGTTGCCATTGAAACTGAGAGATTATCTCTCAAATTCAAGTAGGAATTGGCACTTGCTCATGGATTTTTCAGTGTCATATCACACAACAATTAATAATGAGGGAAAATTCATATGACTCTATCATTATTAGATATTTCAGGTGTTTGTGGCCTGTTAATAACCTAGACTGAGGGAAATGCATATTACAATTATTCTTTTGAATGAAGTGTCAGAACTCATAACAGCACATATGGCAAAATATTTAAGTCATGTTTTACTACTTTGACTTTTTCTTACACATTTCCCTGAACAGCAGTTGCTGATGACGCACAATGCTAACCAAGCACAACAGATCTAATAGTGGTTGGGTAGGAGTTGTAAAACTGCACAGCAGTATAGTTATAAACGTAGTGTTTGAGCAACGTGTTTCCCTGATGTTTGTGGTGTGCTGCATACTCCTAGTGACAAAACAAAATGTGTATGAGTAAAACTGGACATGAAATCAGCTGAGGAGGCTCTCAGCCTTCCATCTGTGGTTTGCTGCTCCCGGAACTCTAGAGATTTTTTAATACCTAGAAGTTGTTACTGTATGGTCACCTGTTCAGCTGGACTGTGATGAAGAACCAAGTTTCTGTACCTTCCATTTTTACCAAAATAGCTCAGGCCAAAGAAGGTATAAAATGAAAAGATAACTTCTGTGCCTTCATGTGACTTCTCACAGTACTAGAGATCCTCCCAGGAGGAGACTGGCATGCATGAAAGGGGAACTTCCATCTAGTTTCTGCCAAATATTTGCTGATCCACCTCTTCAGACATGAGATCAAGAAATGTGCTCCTGGATACAATATCATTTCTTCTGTGGAAGCATTGATCACTTAATGCCTTGGTCGATGGAAAACAGAAAGCTTCTGTCATCCCCCTGCCTACCACTTGAGCACAGAATGAAGTTAGCTTCTTCTGTGTTATGTAGCATGAAATAATGTGTTGTAATGACACTTTAGGGTAGTACTTTTTGCTAAACAGTATTAAATTCACATATAATATTTTCTTAAAGCAAACAACATCAAGGTACTACTCCAGAACTTTTTGTTGTTCTGTAAGTAATTAAATCTGAGATTAAATCCACTGATACTCAACCTGCACCTGTCTGGCCCTTGTTTTGATATGCTGCTTTGATTCCAAAGCAGGGGGAGAAGTTGCCTTTCCTTAGTGCAACAAATATGGTCCCAAACCAGAGAAAGGTTGGTGGACTGGCTGCTCTTTCACACTTGCTATTACCCAGCAGCTTTTCACATACCACCCTGGTGCGTCTATTCCTGTGCTCAGACTTGAGTTGATTAATGGATTTGAAAGATGTGGGTGACTTGTTTCAGATCAAATAAGTGTAAAAGAAAGCTTCTCTTTGTTGAATCCATAAAGTGAATTCAGTCTGCTTTCTAGGCCCACTCAGGCATTTTTGCCTTCCAAATTCTTTAATATTTCCAGGTTAAACAGTTGCTCTCTTCTTATAGTGCACTGCAATTCGAGAGATAGGGCTGGGGCCTGTTGCTGATCCCATTTTAAAGGCCTACAGTTCCCTTCAGGAAGCTGGGAGAAGTGACTTTGCTGGGTGTAATCTGCATTGTATTGTGTGTACTGGTGAGACAAGTATTTTTTCAAAACCACAATTTTGACTTAACATGGCTACAGCTACAATTGATTTTAAGCATCAGATAGCCCCTATCAAACTGAATTTCTTATGATCCACTATGTCTGAATGGTCTGAGCATTGAAGTTGCTGATGGCAAATCCTTTACTGACATCAGAAGTACTTTGAGTTAAGTGGAGTTGTAACAGCTTATCCCTTCTGCCTTCTAAAGTATTCACATTATTCACATGCACGCTTTAGATTCTAATTTTCACATGGAAAATATGACAGAAACTCCAAAGCATTCAGTCACATTTTGAAGCTGTCAGTCATATTTTGCTGCTGATTTTTCCATATGGTGTAGCTGTATCTGAGAAAATGTGACTGCAAGCTGATATTCCTGTAGTTTCCAACTGCTTAAAGAAATAATTTGAAATATATTGGAAACTGTCAAATGTGAGCTGTTTCAAAAATTTTCAGGTTTTTGAAGGTGTTCTGGACAGCATCTTTTTAGCAAGGAAGTATGTGTGTAGCACAGGTTTCTTTGCAAATCCTAAGAATTGTGAAGTCCAAGTGTGATACAGTCCGAGATAAGTAACAAAATCCATTGTTTTCTCTGTTCTGAGTTTTTCAGAGGTTGTTGGTATAAGAGAAAGATAATTTTGATGCATTTGCCAAAGAAACAGTCAAGATTTCACAGTAGACTGCAAGATGCACTAATCAAGCAAAACAAAGTAATTAACATTATTGTATTTTAATAGTTATTTGCTTGCAAAATGTTAAAATGTTAGAGTACTTGGGAAATTGTTTGCAAATATAGTAAACAACTTGTGTAAGAGCAGAAGTTTCTCCAGGTCTAGACTGGCCTTATTTGGGTGGTTTCCAGTGGAAGTTCACCATTTTTGATTATACTTATTTGTGTTTCAGATTAGGCCATAGGCCTGGCTGACTTGAACTGCTCTTTGGCTATAAAATACACCTGTCTTTCTTTGCGTGGAGTTCTTCCCTGTACAGATGATTGATAAAATAAACCCAGAAATTCTAGCCTAGAGAATACACTTTGCCAAGCCTCCTTTCCCAGGCCCCCTTTTTATATGAATCTGTGCATGCTGGCAACATGTGACAGTATTAATCAGATAGTTCCTGAAATTGCTTTTAGTTGTTGACATACTGCATGCATGTTTCCAGGCATTAAACATAACTGACATGTTTAATCATTCACTTCCATGCTTTTTTTGTTTTTCTTCTTTTTCAGGCAGAGGGTTCCAGACTCCAGAGAGAACTGAGAGGATATTTAGCAGCCATTAAAGGTGATTTTTAAATTTTATATCTTGCTTTCATAAAGCAAACTTTTTTTAAAAATTGAGACAAGTAAGCTTGTTTAAAGTATACAAAGACAAATATAAGCGAGGTTCTCTTTAACCTTATGCTAGGGATTCTGCACCTTCAGTGTCAACTCATGTATATACAGTCTTGTATCCTCAACTGTCCTTTGTGTGCATCCTCCACTGCCCAGATTCCCACGTTGTATGTATTTTCAGCACCTACAAAGTCTACACACCTTGTTATTCATGTTTGCAAATGCTAGAATATGAAATACCTCATGCAAGGCAAGGGATTGCTTGATCTCCACAATCGTAATTTTTCCAGGTTATTGCTAGTTGGATGATGAGCTTCCTTCAAAACCATGCTCACTGTGATAATGTGATTTCTCATCTATTTCTGGCTGCTTAATCCATTTTTTTAAAGTTTAAAAGACAAATGTGATGTCTTTTGATACTACATTGAAAATCTAAGTAGCAGAAGTTCACTAGGCAGTACTTAAATATCAGAGATATGTAAACAGTCATTTAAGTCTTACTAGACATTTGTAAATCCAACATAGTGAACAGAGCACTGAATGCAGTGTTCTCTTTCTCACGTCACCTCTGTTTGGAGAATCTGGAGGCTAAAGGGAAGTGCATAAGAGTTGGTGACTGATTGAGAGACAGTAGCTTCTTGAGATAAATATAAATATATGATAAATATATATATATGTGTATATATTTTTAACCTGGCTCCAGTCCAGTAGGAAAAATTTTCCAAATGAGTATTAACATCCCTGGAAATCACTGTCATAGTAACACTTCATCAGCTGTTCAGAGGTAGGCAAGAAAGCTCTTTTTTATGTGAATTATAAAAACAGTCGCTTACTGTCTTTGACCATCTGTTCTTTTCTGGATGGGCTGCCCAAGGAAAATTCCACACCAGACAAATTTGTGCTAATGTCTTTTGTTCTTAGAGGAAATTATAGCATCAGTCTTTTGGGGGGAACCCACTGAATGCTAATTTTGCTTTCTGAGTTTTCACTCTTCCCCACACACATTGTCTGGTGATTACTCAGAAGCAGCAGGATGATGCTGTTTGTTGGCTAGATGTGTTATCGATATGCTGCTTTGATTTCTGTTTTGGTAACAACAACACTCCTCTCTGTTTCATCTTCATCTGGGCCAATTGTTACAGGAACCCTAAATCAATAATCCATTCTCTACCCCAAGCTCTTTGCAAGTACCAGTACAGATGGGGAAGAATAAACCTGTATCTTCATGCAGGTGACAAGGGTGACAGAGGTAAAAAGTAGTCCTGCATGAGGAAAAGAAAGCATCAAACCATTCAGGTGGCTTAATGTAGTGATAAAAAGTAACTGGTGTACAGGAAGGGGAGGGGAGATTTTTGAGGTCTGTAAGCCTAGTTGTTCTGCTGCCTAGTTGTCAGTCTCTGGCTGACAGAACTGCACTTATGCTTCAGACACAGAAACCTTAAAATCAGTCATGTAATTTATTAAAAGACATAAAACTATTCATCATCTTTTTGCAAAATTTATTCATTAATTATGATTGAATTGTTCCAGTGGAAACTCTAATGAATTACTGGAAGTAACAAATACAACTCTTACGGCAGGGTCAGTCATTTCCCTGAAGAACCACATAAGTAATATTAAGAGCCAGACCGAGATGTCTCACCCCGTCACGAAAATGGAAATTTCTGTCATTCAGGCTAGATTACCCTGCAGGGGAGTGAGAAGACCCCACAGTATATGAGTTCTACAGCCAACATGCTGTTCCAGGTCTGTCTCATTCTCTATGGGAGCCTGAGTACATTGGAACTGTGAGATAAAGAGTCACCTACCCTCCACCATCTCTGGTGTGCTTAATGGGAATCTGTCTGCACTGCCACCCCCAGGATCCGTATCACAAGGAGGCCTCTAGAATTTTTTGAAGGCTCCAGGGATAGGGACTCTTTCCCACAGAAGTAGGGATCATTTAATCTGAGAAGTTCAGTCTTCAGTAAGTGAATTATTTAGCAGCATTTTTCCTAAGTGATTCAAATATTTTGGCACTTTTAGTTATTAAATGAAGGACCCAATTAACAACAAGTAGTACTGAATGAAACAACTGATACTAAATATAAATTTCTAACTGTTCATCAGCAGTAAAAATTCTTGTCACATTTCTTAGTACTTTAATGACTTGCTTTTAACAATTTATCTTTCTCAGTTATAGCAGTTAAAAACAGCAGAGAGAGCCTGCAGTCTATGACTAAGACACTAATCCTCTTAAATTTATTGCTGAATAAAAAAAGGTATCAGTGTGTAAGAAATAATTCCATGTAAAAACCAGCCAAATAAAAAATCACTGGATTCTGTAAGTTTATGTCCAGAGGCATGAAAAAGAATGGGCATTCACTGGATTGGTATTTACCTCTTCACTCATTTGGTGTATTGCACTAAACCTGGTATAGATGCAGTCAGAGGGAATAGGATGGATGATCTTAGCCTGGAAATTTCAGAGTGAAGCCCCTGACTGAAAAAATCTGCCCACTTTACTTTACTGCCTGCTTGCCCAACACTGCAGCTGGGTTTTTACTGATGTTTTTTACACAAATGTGGTGGAATGGAGGATTATCCAATTCTCAGAACAGAAATAAGTGTAAAAGTTGATGCAGTTTTGATACGACTCAAGCATGGCATATTAGGTGTTTACTTATTCTCTTAAGCAGATATATGCCTGAGTTCTGTAGTACTTAAGAAAGTCTAGGAAAAGGTGCCAACGTAGTCTGTGATCGAGCTGAGTGTAAGCTGCAGGAGGGATTATCTATAGCTGTGCTAGCCTGCCAGCCACAGGAACCTCTGCCGCAGGTTTATCACACAGAGTGCTTAAGGGCAGAAGTTTCAGGATCAGAAAGGATCGAGTGTGAGCAGGGATGAACAAACCCTCGTGGTTAGTACATTCACCCTGATTGGAGAGAAGCAGCCTTGTTAAGCAAAAAGATATTCTGTTGGTTTTGCCTTACCTCTTGAGTTGATTAATTTGCAATTACATTAAACTGCAAATTTAAATGAGTCCTGGCTGAACATATATGTGAAGATCATCTGTATTTTATTGTAATTTGGTATCTTCTAAGGCAAAAAAAAGTCCTTTTTATTCAGGGTAACACTTTCTTAGATGGGGATACATTATCCTAAGAAGTAACTATGAAGGAGAAAATGAAGAAATACATCTTAATTCTTGTGCTATCCTAATATTCTAAGAAGAGATCAAATATTTTGTTTTGGCTCAGTACCTTTTGATTTAAGGGTGAAAGCTTGTACCCTGCAAACACCAGTATTTCCTTTGTACTTGTTCTCCCCCATGCCATTCTCTCTTTTGTACTCAGGGACTGAGAACAGGCATGTACTTTCAACTTTTTCAGTATCTGTTTTCCTATCTTATCCATTCCATAGACCACCATTTTCTTATTAAGAAGTGTACATTCCTGCATTTATTTTCCTGTCATATTTAGAGCATGTGTTTTGGGAGTGTGTAGTGGAATACTGACTGACTAGATCAAGTCTGCTCTTCTACACATTCAAGTTTCAAATTAATTTTCCTTTTCCACTTGTGAATGTTTCTTTGTGCAGAAAACAAAAATTGATGTTATTCCTAAATTCATTACTGAGCAGTTAAATCTGAAGATCACACTTAGAGATATCTTCAAGACAGCAAACAGATTTTGACTAGAGAAAAAAAATGTACTTTTTTAAAAAAAAGTTAATGCTAAGTAAGAAATTTAAGTATTGTTGAGATTTTCCAAAGAAGTTGAAATAAAAGTTATCATTTTAAAATTACTTATTCTGAACTCTTGGAAATTTAGGTAAGATGAGTTTGGTTTCACTGGATCCAGAACCATATTCAGCATCTAATGGATTCGCGCTATATCAAAATGCAAACCCCAGTGCCTTCACTAAGGGTGGTTTTTTGTTCAGTGGGGTCAAATTGATCTCACTGAAGATAGATTTAGGCCCTTTCTCATAGTATTATTGAAGCCATTTTACCTTTAAGCCAGCTCCTCTGTGCATTACAGAGTGAAAACCATCAATAGTCCCTGTTCTTGTTCCACGTGTGATACAAGAGCTCCAAAAGTGACTGATCAGTTTGGTTTCACACAATCCTCTGCAGGCACCACCCTGTTGCAACCATAAATAAGCACTGGGCTTCACAAACTTCTAAACCTACTGGGTGACCATACAAGATTCTTCATAAAACCATGTCCATTACAGCAGTCTCCCCAAGTTCAACTATCTTTTTAAAATTTGCCAGAGGGAGTAGCATAGTGGGTACACATGGCAGAAAACAAAGATATTTGGCGACTATTTCTTGTTGTTTGCACTTAAATGTTCCTATTTCTTTGTAACTGCAGGAATGCAAGATGCCTCAAAGAAACTTACAGAGTCTCTCCACGAAGTGTATGAGCCAGACTGGTATGGACGTGAAGATGTGAAAATGATTGGAGAGGTAAGATGTATTGAAAGAAGGGAAAAGTATTTTGGATGCAAATGGATTAATCTGAGTTGTTGAGGAGAATTGTGCATCCAAAATTGACCTTAATCCTCCACATCATGTTAAATCCTGTTTTCTTAGCATATAAATTACGGATCTTGTGAAATGCAGCTCCTGCTGGCCAGATGCAGCACTTGCAGTGTCTGTTGTATGAATAGCTGATATAAGCTCCCACTGAGATCAACATCAGTGTGAGCAGAATTGGTCCTGACAGCATCTGACTGACAAGTTTGTACAAAGGTATCTTACATGCAATTTTACAGTCAGGATTCTCAGTTCAAAAGAATGTTAAAAATTATCAGATCTGCTTATCCTTTTGTGCTGTGCAACAACTGTTGAACCAGTGGTACTAAACAGGGTATCTTATGAAACACTTACCTCTCTCTGACAAGAATATGGAATTTAAATTAGAGTTCAGAACACTATTTATTTTTACTTTTTACTTTTCTCCAGTGATTAGGGAAGAATAGGCTTTTCTAGACAACACGACAGGAATTTAACTTGTGCTTTGAATTGCCTGCTTAAACAGCCTCAGTTCTGGGGGAAGTCTGCCAGCAAATGTGATGGTGGTGACAAGAAAGTACAAACGGTTGTAAATTAAGCTTTTAACCACCTGGCATTTGGTTTGCAAGGCCTCCTTGATTACATAGTTAACAGTAAGCCTGAATACAGTGCAGTGTACAGATTGCTCTTCTTCTCTGTGGCTTTCTCCCACCCTTCCCTGCTCTAAGGGATTTGATTTGATTTAAAAGCACCCAACTCCCTAACTGCCTAATTTAAGATACGGATTTTTCTGTTTGATTGGTTTAGGGTTTTCATATTGTTTGAGGTTAAACAGCAGGAAAATCTCATGCTGCAATCTTGCTGTAGCACCTTATCTTGTATCTGTAGACTATTAGATTTCACACTCAGAAATTTGTAGTTGAGTGTGAAAGGACCAAAATTCGGCTCTTAAGCTCTAATAGATGTAATGATAAATTCTAAGTGTGTTTTCTTGATAAGAGACTCATGGGCAATATTACAGAATCTCCTGATTTTTTTCTGTACATAATCACAAATGTAGATTTATGCATCAATTAGAGTGGCAAAAGCTCAGTTAGAACTTAACCTGGCCAGTTCTGTAAAGGATAATAAAAAGTGGTTTTATAAATACAATTATATCAAAAGAAGGACCAAGCAAAACCTCCATTCTTTATGGGCCATGGTAGGGAATATAGTTTCCAATGAGGAAAAGGCAGAGGTTAACACCTTCTACTACTTAACACCTACTTAACACCCACTTAACACCTTCTTCGCCTAAATTGTCAACAATAAGAAAGGTCATCCTCAGGATAGATGGCCTCTTAATCTAGTAGATAGGGATAGGGAGCAGTACAAATCCCCTGTAAACCAGAAGGAGGCAGTTAGTGACCTGTGCTAGTGCTCAGGCACTTCGATGTTCACAAGCCTGTGGGACCAGATGGGATCCATCCTAAGGTGATGAGGGAGCTATCAGAAGAGATCACTAAGCTGCTTTACGTCATTTATCATCAGTCTTGGTTATTTGGGAGGTCCCAGATGACTGGAAGCTGGCCAATGTGATGTCCATCCATAAAGACTGAAAGAAGGATCCAGAAAACTACAGGCCTGTTAGCCTGACCTCGATGCCTGGCACGGTTATGGAACTGATCATCTTGAGGGTGATCACATGGCACATACAGGACAGCCTGGGGATCAAACCCAGCCAGCATGAATTTAGGAGAGGCAGGTCCTGCCCAACCAACCTGATCTCCTTTTATGACCAGGTGACCTGCCTGGTGGAGGCAGGGAAGGCTGTGGATGTTGTCTACCTGGACTTCAGCAAAGCCTTTGACACAATCTCCCACAACAGTCTCCTGGAAAAGCTGGCAGCCCAGGGCTTGGACAGGTGCACTCTATGCTGGGTAAAGAACTGACTGGATGCCAGGCCCAGAGAGTGGTTGTGAATGGTGCTGCATCCAGTTGGTGGCCAGTTACTAGTTGTGTCCCCCAGGGATCTGTGCATGAGTCCAGTCCTGTTTAAGATCTTTATTGATAATCTGGAGGAGGGGATTGAGTCTACCATTAGCAAATTTGCAGATGACACCAAGTTGGGTAAAAAGTGTCAAACTGCTGGAGGGTAGGAGAGCTCTGCAGAGGGACCTGGACAGGCTGGATAGGTGGGCTGGAGCCAACAATATAAAGTTTAACAAGACCAAGTGTCAAGTCCTGCACTTTGGTCACAACAACCTCCTGCAGCACTGGGACAGAGTGGCTGGACAGTGGCCAGGAACTGGGGGTACTGATTGGCAGCAGACTGAACGTGAGCCAGCAGTGTGCACATGTGGCCAAGAAGGCAAATGCCATCCTGGCCTGTATCAGCAATAGTGTGGCCAGCAGTACCAGGAAGTGATTCTTCTGTACTCAGCACTGGTGAGGTCACACCTTGAGTACTGTGTCCAGTTCTGGGCCCCTCAATTTATGAAGGATGTTGAGATGCTGGAACATGTCCAGAGAAAAGTAACAAGGCTGGTGAAGGGTCTGGAACACAAGTCCTATGAGAAGCAGCTGAGGGAGCTGGGGTTGTTTATCATGGAGAAAAGGAGGCTCAGGGGAGACCTTTTCACACGCCACAACTGCCTGAAAGGAGGCTGTAGCCAGATGGGGGTCGGTCTCTTCTCCCAGGAAACCAGCGACAGGATAAGAGGACACAGCCTTAAACTGTGGCAGGGGAAGTTTAGGCTGGACATTAGGAAGAATGTTTTCACAGGAGTGATTGGGCATTGGAATCGTCTGCCCAGGGAAGTGGTGATGTCACCATCCCTGGAGGTGCTTAAGAAAAGATTGGATGTGGCACTTAGTGCCATGTTGTAGTTGATAGGGTGTTGTTAGGTCATAGATCAGACTTGATGGTCTCAAAGGTCTTTTCCAACCTAGCTGAGTCTGTGATTCCATAATTCTGTGATCCCTCAACATAAAGTAAGAAAGAATTGTGTATCTGTTCAGTTTAGGGTATAAATGATCATTCCAAAAGGGATCCACTTAAAAGACCTTATTCTGTACGGTAGTAAAGTTGATGGTCTAAAGAACCCTTCAGCAATGTTGTTTGAGTCCATTAGCTTTCAGAAAACCTCCATTATTTTAATTTGTTCAAAATATGTATCAGCAAGATACAAAGGCAAACACACAAGACTGGCAACTGCTTGCTATGATCTAATGGTGTGGTGCTTTGTAGACAACTGTGATTAAATGCTGTGTTAATAAATGAGGTATTTATTTTAAGCATGTTTAATAAATTCTAATAGTTCATGAGGGACTCTGTTAGAATAGGAAATGAATGAACTGCAAGCTGGCATCGCACAGCCTTTAATAGTAGGTTATGATAAAACAAACACTTGGGAATAGCTTTCCAGACTTGTCAGTGAAGATAACAGCCCTGCAGAGCAGTGCTTACACCCATTAGCCTCCCTCCCATCAAAGGGGAGAATGTTAAGTGATTTTTGAAATGTACAAAGAAAGGGGGAATCAGGGTGTTTAACATGTACTAACGATTTTTTCAGTGGAGAACCCAGGACCTCAAGCACTGTGTCTCTATGTAACAGGTTTTCCTTCTAATAAAGAATCTCACCCTTTGTCCTTGTCACATGAGCTACATTAATGTGTTCATAAAAATCAGAAAACTACAGGGGGTTTCTCCTGGTGACTACCCCAGGAGAAAAGCACTTGTACCTTCAGGGCAGAGGAGGATGCTGGGGGCGCAGATTTTATTTTGCCAGCTGATGTTGGTATGTTTCCTATCTGTCATTCCAGTTCTCCAGCAGCTCAAGGTAGAGTTCTTGTCTGCCACAGCCATTTAATCAAATGTACCTCAATGGCACAAAAAGAATGAGATGAAAAGACCTTTCCCTTTATTTTCTCTTCTATTTTTTGTTGTACTTCCTTTCTCTGTAAGCAAGGTTCATCATCAGTGAACACATTTAGACACAAGAGCAAGGCCAGATTCAGATTCTTTGTTACTGACCTCCAGGGACCTGAAACCCTGAGGAACACCTTGAATACATGATATCCTGATTTTCACATAGCAGTTACTATTTGAAATAATGAAAACACAAACTACTTATTGAGTTTAATCTTACTTTGTTGTAAATTGAACTTGCAATATCAAGGTATTCCTTTTCATTCACCTTATGTTTATGCTCTGATTTATTTCCATAAAGAACATTTTAACACTTCAGAAAGATTAATCTTTGCTAATTACATTTGTATTTCTCCCAGGTTTAGAGTGGCATTAAACTACTAAGTATATTTTTCTCCTTTCTACCTTTTCAGAAATGTGATGAACTTTGGGAAGACTTCCATCAAAAACTGGTGGATGGGTCATTGTTAACGCTGGATACATATCTAGGACAATTTCCTGATATCAAAGTAGAGTAATGATTTTCTATAAAGGACAAGTTTTAAAGTTCTGTTGAGTTGCAAAATAAATAGAAAATGAGATTACAAGCAAAATATGTATAAGGGTGGGAGGTAGAAGTCATGCTCTCCTGTAATGTACAAGATACTGTTCTGTAAGTAAATTCCTGACATTAGGCAGGGCTGATTTTCCAAATAAACAAAAGTATTTTTCATGCAGTAGCACTTGGAAGTAAATTAGCCTTTGCAGAGGAAACTTTTATGCTCTTTTCTGCTCCTGTTTCTTTGGTATGGGATAATTTTAACCAACTTCAATAAGGACACATTAAGCTCTTCTGTTAAAATGCCAGACAAATTACATGGAAAGCAGGCTTTCTGTTATTGGCTAGATGCATCCGTGAGTATCTTTCTTTTATCTAAGCCATAGTTTCTGTCTTTTAATTAGTTATAAAAAGATTTTTTAATACAGATAATGAGAGAATGTTATACAGATTCTAACCTCTGCCAAATGCCCATCTGGTGTACAGTCCATAGAGATGACTGCTAAATGAAATGTGTGAGAATAAAGAAGCACTATAGGTGAGAGATAGATACTTTTATATTTGACTATGACTGTATGGGCATAGCTGGATTTTTTTGTGATGATTTATAACTGAGTAGGTAACATACAGTCATCCCCTTGATAATTTATATCAAGGGCTAAAGGAAAAATAATCTAAAAACGCCAACATTACTGATGTACAGTCCTAAACTCACTTTTAAATCAAACTGGGCTTATGCCCTCCCAGCATGTGGATTTTATATATAATATATAGCTCTGTAAAGTCCGTATCAAAGTATATGCATATATATATATATATATATATATATAATCTTGAACTTCAGTATTTTAGGTATGTGTCAGAACAACTATATGGAGAAGTATATTTTAGCATTTTTCCAACTCTAAAAAAAATGCATTAATTGTTGAATTTGCACACTATATATAAGAGAAAAAGATAGTGTTACCATGAGTTTAACAGGTTCACTGATTCTAGAGAATGTGACAAGTCTTTCGTAACACTGATACCACAAATCTAAGGCCAATGAGCGTAAGCCCTACACTCATGAAAACCCTTTCCAAACTATCTCTAAATTGATTTCTTATTTTAAATAATGTGATTAGTTTGTCTTTTTTTACCATTTCCATGTTCCTCCTACATGATATAATAATTCAGATACGAATAACAGATAAGGGAGAATAAAAATATGTCAAAAACTGAACTGATAGCATAAGTATAATGGCTTTTTAAAAAGTGCTTCTCATATTTACTTTCATTTCTACCCCTGTATAGACTCGCATTGCAAAACGAAGCAGAAAGCTAGTGGACTACGACAGTGCGAGGCATCATCTAGAAGCCCTGCAGAGCTCAAAAAGAAAAGATGAGGGCAGAATTACCAAGGTAGCACAATCAGAAACATGCTGGCAGAAGACCAGGGGAAATTGGGTGGCATTTGTTTCGGTACAGAGACAGAGCACAAAATTTCTCTTACATTTGCTCTCTTGGAAATAATGATATTGCAAGCATAAATGTGTATTGAGTACTTTGGTTCATGTGGTAGGCATACTCAGACTCTTTCTCAAGGGAGTCCTGTTTGAGACATAACTTGCTTTCTTGATGAGACTGAGGGGACAGCAAATCCTGTGTTAGCCTCCATGATGTGGGACTGAGTAACATCCTTTGTTAACAAAAATTATAAAAGACCCACCAAGAAAACCACACAAAAATAATTTTGGTTTTGTTATGTCATAGTGATTTCAGAAGTCACCTGTTTCCTTTTTGGTTTAGGCAGAAGAAGAATTTCAAAAAGCACAGAAAGTGTTTGAGGAGTTTAACACTGACTTGCAAGAAGAGTTGCCATCTTTGTGGTCACGGTAAGCCTCAAGAGATACTGCAAGGCCTTAAATGGGGAGTAAGGAAAGGGAATCACGGGATTTCAATGAGCTGATAGAAACTGGATTGCTGGATTCTTAAAGATTCCATCCATTATGTTTTTGAAATAATAAAAGGAAAAACGTATGCAAGTGCTCGAAAATACATGTGCTGTAAGTGTATTTATGCTTACTTCTTTCAATGTGTGTTGGCACTTAAGTTTCATTACCATATCTTCTTCATTCTGGTGCAGAAAGGTTTTAATTTTATGAGTAAATAATTGTGCTAGAACACAAGAGTAGCCTGTGATGATTTGGGTCTACTTAGAGGTCATTTTTTGTTATAACTACACCAGAAGACACATTTTACAGTTTGGCACTGATTATGTTGTGATGTTAAATGATTTGATGGCACAGGTCATTCAGTCAAGATGTTTAATCATGAACTGTGTTTATACAGAAAGTGCAGACAGTATGAATGGGAGAACAAAAACAGTAGAAAAATAAGCATCTCATTAGTGTGTTACATTCTTTAAGAATTGACAATCTAGAGTGGAAATGTGAAGTATCCTTTGTTTTCTCTGTCTTCTAAATTAAATCCTGTTAAATTTCAGACCAATAGAGGATTTTTCTGCTATGTTTCTGCCTATTTCAGTGTAAACCTTCTCAGCACTTCAAGATATTTGTTTTACGGGCCTACTAAAAGTAAAGCTGCATATGAATGATTTAGAGCTTTTATTTCAGTAAATTTTGTATAAAAAAGCAGTAGCTAGTCTCAGGGAAAGGTAGAATTTAATCTGAGCAATATGCATACTTTAGAAAGCAATTGTTTTTGGAATCCTTTATTTTAGTTATTACAATTCTTCAGGAAGATTATCTATTGAGTTGACATTTTGCAGGCTTATTCTTATTCCAAAGATTGTTTTTGTTAATAAAAGTTGGGAGTAATTACACATGAAAGTTCTAAATAGGAAAAAGAATGAAAAAAACCTAAGAAAACTCCTACTTTTGAAATGTAGAAGTATGTAATCATTTGCCCCAAATAAGCAGATTCTTGACTACATGCACAGAAATGTCTAGTCTATATTAAATTCTTTTCTCTTATATACATGTCCATGTGTTTCAGAGCTGAGCTTGGGACACCCTCCTCTGGGCTGTACTGAGCTGTACACGTTAAAGTTGACCCCAGACACAGTGGCATCACCTTGGTGCTGTGATAAGATTTGGGCACAGGGACTCACAGTGCCAGAGTTGTACCTTTCTTCTTGCAAGAAATGGTTGCGTGCTGTCTGGTGGGAGATGCCCAGATGTATTTTGCCTTCCCTGTGCTTGTGCTGCACTTGTGACCATCCTTTTCCACTCTTCTTTAAAACAAGCTGAAGACATCTTATGTGAAGTAGTCTCAGCCTGGTTGACTGGACGGTGTGAAATACTTATCAACACAAACTGAAATAATCATGAACAAACTAGTCTGAAATTTTGACATTTCATCATTTGCTTTGCTGAGAGGAATAGTCAAGAATGTTGCTTGTAGTCCAGAAAACAGTTAATTAATCGGCCTTTGTGGCCCTCCCACACATATCTTATTTTCTTTTCTTTCTTTGTGCCATCCTTCGTAGACGAATTGGCTTCTATGTGAACACCTTCAAAAATGTATCCAGCCTTGAAGCCAAGTTTCACAAGGAAATAGCTTTAGTGAGTAAAACTGACTATCTCATGTACAATGGATTATGATATGCATGACAGCTAAAAATGTCTTACAGTAAAAATCTAGCAGAGAGACACGAGAATTTGTCATAGATCCAGATTTGCGGTACATTTAATTCTACTTGCCATATTTGTTCTCTCCTTAAGGAAGGAACAGCCCCTACAATTTTGGATTGCAGTACATTATCAGTTGTAGCACTAAATTCACTTTCTATTTTGATATTTACTGTTGCCTTCAGTATTTTTGTTGTGTCAAATTGCTAAGCACCTCTTTGCTTTAATCAGTACATGAAAAACACGTCAAACATTCCCTTCAAGTCTGCTATATGCATTGTCAGCAATGCAATATTTTGTCTGTGACTGTTAGGCAAATCAAGCAGTTTCATTGAGAATCTTTTGAATGGTTGAAATAGTAGTGTATTATCTATAGCAACCTTCTGATTGGAGCCAAAATCTTTTGAATACTTGCTTTACTGAAGTTCTGTGAAAATTTGGATTAGATTTTTCAGGAGAAAACATGGATCTTCTTGGCTGCCCATGTTGTTTTAAACTTCAGATGAGCTCCTTCATCAGAGCTCACATAGCAATCAGTCACATTTATGAACTTGTTCTCTAAAAAACTGCTCACATTTTTGAAGAACTGCTATTATATTTTATTCTATCGATTTTGATGGGTTTCTGTTTAGGCTTTTGCTATACATGGCACTGAGAATTTTTGGAAGGCTTTATACTGTAACAAAGTTTTCAAGTTATCATTTATCAGACCAGATTTATTACCTGTGTTTTTAATCATGACTACAGTTGTTCACATAAACTCAGGCAACTGTTTTATTTTCACAGTTATGTCACAAATTATATGAAGTGATGACAAAGCTCGGAGATCAGCATGCAGACAAGGCCTTCACCATTCAAGGAGCACCAAGGTGAATTTACTGCCTTTTTAATGAATTGCATTGCTGTAGGCTTTGTGGGTTTCAACATATGTAGTAATCACCTACACCATGTGTTAGTGATTGCTGCACAACATGGTAACAGGTATTATTTCTTCAGGATATTAGGTAAAAGTATCTGGGATGAAGTTCTTCTCAACAGGAGTAAAGATGCAAAGCTTCCTTCTTCACTGACTATTTTTCTAGAAAGTCCTTTCAAAAACAAAAAAAAGAATGAAGGCTGTTTCAATTTAGCCAAGTTCATTGTTACATCAATTTGCACCAACTAAGTGCATAGCTCATTTATTCTTAGATGCTTGGTTTACAGCAATGTTGCTAACTCTCACAATTTGTTTAAAGCCTTGAAATACTGAGATATGTTTTTAGCTCCTATTATTAGGTGAGAATCCCTATCTTTGAGCGTCAGCTTTTATCTCTTTTGCTTACGGGGAAAAGTAAAGATCTGAGGGTACATCATAAAAGCACAAAAGCTGAAATAAAGAGAATGTAATGAAATACTGTATTTTTAAAGACTTTCAAGCAAAATCTTGTTTTAAAGCACAAAACCAAAAGGAGTTCAAAATCAGATGGTGCTTTCTTAAGGTCAGTGGATGCCAGTACGGTATTTCTGATTTTTTGCTTTCATCAAATGTAGCCTTTTTGCCATAATTTTATTCCTAATTCTGATGTGCAGAAAAGGTTGAAATGTGAGACTTATCAAGACACAACGATATTTAGACTTAATATATAAAGCCTGAATTTCCATTTAATCCCAGCTAGCCAGAAGCTATCCAAACGATGTTATAGCTTTTAATGTGTCACTCTAAGGGAAACAGCAAGGGATTCTTTTTAATGGATCTCGCAGACAAAATCAAGCACAAACAAGGCAAATATTATATCTGAGAACTATTTACTGATAAATAAGGATACGTGTCCCTACTGGAGAGGGATAGAAAGTTAAGCAGAGAAGGGAAAAAAAAGTCGGAGAGAGAGAAAGGAGGCCAAGGCCCGAACGTTACGAGTATCCCGGGGTGCACCGTAGGCATCCATCGGCAGGTGGCGCATGCACTCCCTGCCGAGGGGAGCATGCGTAGCTCTCGCGAGAGCGCGGCTTCAATGGCCGCAGACAGTACGGCCCAGGTGGAGGCGCGTCAGGAGTCGGTGCTCGGGCAGAGCGGCAGGCAGGCAGGCAGAGCGGCAGGCAGGCTGCGGCGGGGAAGCGGCCAAGCAGAGCAGACGGAAGAGGTGCGGACAGGGGACACAGAGAAGCAGGACCGCAGGCGAGCAGGGGGCCGACCGAGCCAAACCTCCAGACGAGCCCTCCCCCCCCGCCAAAACCCGAGACAGCATCAGTGGGTTGAGCTGCAATTAAATGCTTTCATGCGCTCGGGCTCCTCCCGTAGTCCGCTCATTTAAGAACGACCATTGGCTAGTCAGGGGAATGTTTCCTGGGCAGCAGGGGATTCCCTGCCTGCAGAGGGAATCTCTTGCAGCCCAGTGTTGGAAGTTTTGTCTGCCCTGATTGTTAGGTGAAGTCTCCATTTTCTGAAAGGGCTGCGTGCTCAGGGACGGTCATGTCAGCGGTCTTCACCCTCTCACGTGTGCTAGCCACTTTCTGCACGTGCCACGTGTTAGGGCTCAACCCATGTAGAAATTTTCCACCCAATGCCAGAAAATGGGCTTATAACACAGAACCCAGATAATGTTGAGGCATAAATAAAAACTAAATTGGTTCCTCACATAAGTACTGCTAATTTGCGCTCAAGATGGAGTTAGATTTGCAACAATTAAGACTGACCAAACAACGTCTGCCTTAAAAATGTGGCAGATATTCCTACATTGAACAAAAAATTAAATACTGAAACTTCTGATGTAATGCAAAATTCAGAACTGTTTTATAAGCACGAGTGGAATTTGTATTTTAGATTATTTCAGTGATAATCCGTTCTTACATATTACATATTGCCTTCAGAGCTGTTAGCTCTGGCCCATTTAGGATGGACTCACAAACTGGGCTATGTTTCCATAAAGGATTTGTAAAATACTTTTATGCAATGTAAAATAACGTAATATTGGAAGATTTGAAGCACTTTTTGTAAACAACAGGTATTTTATCAACCTGTGTCTTCTAGACCATGTCCAACATGCATGTTCTTGTTCCCATTGAATTATTCATTCCATCATGGAGGGAAAAAAAGCAAAATTCTTTTTGCTGCAAGTTACTAGACATCGTTTAATGTAGTGTGATTTTAACTTACTTTTAAAAAGCTTTCTAAAAATCCATTTTTTCAGTTACTTTGTTACTGTCCTTTGCTGTACTGTTTGCAGAGCCTTGTGTAAAAATCTGTATATATTTTGACTGCCATTATTAGCAATGATACTCTAAAAGACTATTCACAAGTGAGTCTTCATGAGATAAAACAGTTTTCCATATTAGGTGCATGAGAAGTTGATACTAGACAAGTACAGTATTTAATCTCTCTTTTAAAGAGCTGCATAAAAACAAACGTCTTAAAACTTGTATTCTACTGAAGACTCTATCCTGAAGGCAAATACTTTAACTGGAACATAAATTTCTTAATGACTGCTTATTTTTTCTCTTTTAATATTTCCACAGAAAGAGGTGGTGAGTGTGAGCTAAGTTTGTCCTTCCAAAGAACAATTTTTCTTGTGTTAGCATTAGGATCATGTTTATGCTGTGGTCTCAATCAGGTAGTGCTTCTGCTCTCCCTGAGGATGTGTAGGAGTCACTCTTGCTGAGTACTGTGGTTGTTGAGTATTGTAGTTCATAGCCTCCCTCACTGTAAGCTTTCAGCATACCTAGGTTGCTGAATATTTTCTCTGTTTGCACCAGGTCCTTTCATGAGAAGGGCAGATGCTTTCTAGGACTTCATCAGATCTTTTCTTAGTATCAGCAGAGCTCTGTTGAAGTCACTTTGACTGCTGCTTGTTTATAATTGTGGTGATTTGTCTTTCTAAATAGTGATACCTTTTGTAATAATTTTGGCTGTGTTTTATTTTATTGAAACATTTCTGAAGTTGCTGAGCTTTTAAAATTATTTGTCATATTCATTATTACACCTTCCTGTGGGATTTTTTATCTTCAGAGTCTTTTATTCCAAGAAGTGTGTGACATGAAGACAGTAAATCCATTTCACATTCTATAGTAGTTATAAATTTATAAGTGAAATAGTATTTCAAGTACAGAATCTGAAAAAATGCAAGTTTGAAGAAGACTGTTTTCTTCAAGTTACAGTGATCCGGTAAACAAATGTTCCAAAAATCAAGATCATTCAAAATTACTTTCTTTGACAGTGAATTTTAATTGCATTTAATTGCAGTTTTGGTTTTAGTCATTATATAATGGCTTAGTTAATCTCCAGTGTGTACCCTCTTTTGTGGTCACTGGCATTACATCAGGGATGCTGTTCAACTGTTGCATCAGATTTTCAAGGTAATAAATCAGCAAGATATATATGTCCTTGCCATTGCTTTGCTTCTGTCTAGTGATTCAGGTCCACTGCGCTTTGCAAAAACACCGTCACCACCAGAGGAGGTCTCTCCCCTACCTAGCCCTACTGCTAGTCCCAATCATATGCTGGCACCAACGTCTCCAGCACCAGCCCGACCTAAGTCACCCACACAGGTAAGGAGATACCTAGCAGAGGGGCCTGACCTGTTGTGCAGTGAAAGACAGCTGAGATGATGTATGTGGTGGATTTTTCGTCTAGTCTGTGACTAATGAATGGCAGGGAGGGCCACTGGTTCTGTTGCATTCTGTTCTGTTCATCAGTTGTTCGTCCCTATGTCACAACATGAATAGAAAATGGTTTTTATATTAGGGGGAATGAAGAAAATTTTAGGTGCCTGGTGAATTGGTGGGACTTGAGGTGACAAAGCAAAACACTTCTTAAAAAGTTGCATTGTCTCTAAGGACCCATATACGAGCAGTGATAATTTGAAAAGCCTATTTCTAAAACCTCCTTGTGAATTTTTGTACCTTATATGTTTCTGCTCTTCATCTTCAAATTTATCCTTACGCTGGGAAAAATTAGCCAGTATCACTGATCTGGCCAGTCTCTAAAACAATAAATAATAAAGCTAGCTGAAATACTGTTCTGCTAATTACTGATAATTAAAGTCTTATTGGTTGTTTTAAACACTGATTGGGAAGTTTGAAACTGTTGTAATCAATGGAGTAATTTCTATTCTGACTAATATTGGTAAAATAAGAATTAGTTTCATTCATGAGTTCCATCTATAGCATAGTTGTTTATGATACTTCATGTGCATGTCAAAGATTTGTGTTGATATTATGGATGTTTTTGGAATTGGGATAGCTTCTGTGCTGATTGCTGTTTCTATGCTGTCTGCATATCAGAAGAAAATTAATTTTGTATCTAGTAATCATGCTTATTTTTGCGAGTCTCCCAGAATGTGACAACTCAGCCTGAGTATTCACCTGGTAGGACTCAGCCTCACTGGTGCCAATGATGTTGTGTCACTACACCACCTGAGGATTTTTTTGTGGATTTTTTTTCTTGGGGTTTTGATAGAGTTAAAAGTTATCCAATATTATTTGGTATTATTCCAAGCAATTAGTTTGTCATAGTTATGTGACTCTGTGGAGAGCAGGAGGAATATGGTAAACTAAGCACTTTTGAAGTGCTGTAGTTCCCAGAGATGATATGGTCTTACCATTAAGTATACTCTAAGGCCAGCAAGAGTGGGCAGGGACAAAATCCCAAAGCTAAACACAAATGAACTCAAGAAGCCAAAAAGCTGCAGAGGCATTGTTTCAGTGCAGTATTGCCCTTCCAGCCATGGGCTGCATAGAAGAGCTAGTGTCATGCACTGTGTGCCCATCACAGCAGAAAAAAACAGCCGAGAGTTGCTTTTATATGAAATCTGAAACCTTGAGTTTTAATGATCTTGAAACATATGGTTGTTTTGCTCTTCCCATAGTGTCTATTTCAAAGCATTTGGTGGTGAACAGCTAATAAGTTCCTTTCAATACATTACTTACTCCCATGGCTTATTTCAGATGAAGCAGCCAAAGTAAAAACCTAAGACAGTTTGTTTAGACCTAGCTTAAAGATTTTCTTTTACCCCTGAACTAGTCTGTGACATTTTTGCTGTCTGCCTAGCTGAGAAAAGGTCCGCCAGTCCCACCACTGCCTAAACTCACGCCCACAAAGGAGTTGCAACAGGAGAACATCATTAACTTATTCGACAACAACTTTGTCCCAGAAATCAATGTGACAACCCCATCACAGGTAAGCTTCAGTGAGTTGTGTAGACATCCAACCATGTAATCACCCTAAGTTTTCCAAGGTAGTTCCCCTGGGGCTGATCTTCATGGGGAGGGAGGAGGAGGGTGCAAGCAAAAGGCAGTGGCACGATTACCACTTTCTGTTATCTTGAAAGAGTTACACATATGGTGTTTTGCCTTTGAATAGGTCACACATAATCCCCCAAAAGGGCTAACACTGCTAACATATTGGAAAAAAGAGCAATTTCCTGAGAAGTTGGACTAAAAATACTGTGGTACAGTCATGTTTGAGATTTAAATGCATCCAGGTTGCGTTACTAGCAGACAGTTGATCTAAGATGCTTTTTTTAATGCTAAGCATCTCAAGTGGAACTTTACAGAGATCATTACTTCTGTTTCCTTCATCAAAATCATTAAAAGTATTCCTTCTTTCTATTTAGTGATTTTTAAAAAACAGAACTTGGCTGGTTTTTACAGGTATAAAAGACTGCTTCAGCTTCATTCACTTGGCTTTGCTCATAGAAGCATTAGCTGCACTCAGAAAAGGGATCAAAATTAATTTTATCTCATGATATTTTTAAAAGTTGCATATAATAAACAGAAAAGCCAGAATTGTGCAAAATAAGTGTGTAAAATTTGTGTTCAGTCGTGGTGGCAGTCGCCGGGTGATTCAGCCTTAGCTTCATAGGAAGAACTCAACACCTTGGGCCGCGTGATTTAAGTTCTATTGCAGTCTAGGGATCAGTCGGTTCTTGATTTTTATTTTCATTATTTTTGCTGGTCTTTCTCTTTTTTCTCCGTTTCCAAACCACCTCTCCTTGGTGCGAGCCGGTGTCATGGGCTGCTGGGATGGTACCTGGAATACAGGCTTCCCATTCCCCCTGCCCCCCTGCTCCGCAGCATAGGCCACAGCTCCCAGGCCTCCGGGTTCTAGGTGGCTAGGCCCCTGGTAGGCCTTGGCCTCCCCACTTCCAGGTTCTAGGTGCTGTGAGCCCTGGTATGCCCGATGGTCCCCCACTGTGTCACAAGCGGCGCAGAGCCCCGGCCGGGCCACGCCCCCCCCACCACGGCACAAGCGGTGCGGGAGCCCAGGTGTGGGCGGTAACTAGGGGAGGGGTCGCCGGTGGAGTGGGTGGAGGCATCAGTGGGGGGAGCGCGGAGGCCACACGCGCAGGGGCGGTAACCACGGTCGGGGCCGGGGGGGGGATTCCTGATGATAGGGGAGGGACCCGACGCGGTGACACCCACTGATGCGGTCTGCGAGAGACCCGACAAGGGGCGACGCACCAGGGGGGTGGAGTCAGGGGAGGGACGGAAGGGGGAGGCAAGGGCACCCGCGCACACGTTTTCAGGGACGGTGCTCCCTGCCATGTGGCCAGCGCCATCTTGGGCCGTGCGTGCAGCGCTGGTCACCGCACAGCCAGTGCCATCTTGACTCGCGCTGGTATTGCATAACACAACAGTACTGCAGCCTGTCTCGCGGCCAGCATTCAAACTCGCGCTGCTATTGCGAAAACCCACCATACTGCAGCCCGTCGTGCAGTCGGCTTGATTCAAACTCGCGCTGCGATTTCACAAGCCAATAGTATAACTGGGGGGGGCGGGGGGGGGTGTGCAACCAGCGCGACTGGGAATGGGGGATTAGGAAAGAGGGTCAAGGAAAAGTACGAAATGGGATGGCCAGACCCGAGACAGTCGGGGTACAGGCGGGATCGAGCAGGATCAGGGAGGCGGCAGTGCATCTGCTCGTTAGGGGAACCCCCCTGCACTGACAAGTGGGGTACCCGCCACGATCCCTCCCGCTGTGGGGTGGAGGGGTGAGAGGAACAAGGGCTTGGGGTAAGGGGGATAGGATTATCTGGGGTCCCCAAACATTTTTCCCTTTCTGTTAAAGCATCACAAATTAAAATAAATAACGAAAAGAACTTAGAAACTCCCTGGTCCCCTGAACGTACGACTGTAATCAGCTTTTCCCAAACTTTATCCCAAAAACTTAAGGTAGTGACTGACTTTACAGAAACAGAAGGAATGTTAACAAAAATCCACTTAATAAACTTTTGTAGAATCCCTTTTCTATGCTTTCCCCCCACCGAACCCAGGGTAATCTGAACTTGGATATAAACCTCACGTTGTGAGCAACTACGTCTGGCACCCATGTCGCATCACAAATTTAACCTCAGGATCCAGGAAAAAGGGACCAATGAAAGAAAGGGAAGTAAAAGGGGTGGTGCAAGGGAACTCTGCACATAACTACCTGACTGGACCCAGATGATCCCTGTACAGCGCCTCTGGCTTCTGGTCCCAGACCGCGAAGCCGCTCCCAGCTGGCACCAACTTAAAACTCCTGGAATCCTGGCTCTGGCTCAACCGAGGCTCCTCCGTCTTCCTCTCTTCACTCCCTTAGGAACGAGCCCTGTAAAACCGGGGACGCGTTCCTCAGGCTGTCGGCTGCTTCAAAGGCGCACTCGACCACCAAGTGGCCAAAGACACTCAGCAGTGACCACCAGCGGTCAGCTAGTGGTCCCTGTTTGGGCGCCAATTGTGGCCGATGGTCTGGGCTGGCCAGCTGCCCACCAGGGTTTCGGACAGCAGCCCGACGGCGGCTACAAGCGAGTGTCCCCAGCCAAAGCAGGTTCACAGCTGTCGGGCCCTTACGTCCCTTGCCGCAGGCTGCATCTCCCTTTAGGGTAGGCACTGTATCCAAAGAGCTGGAGTATAGCAGGAGGGATCTTTCGCCCAGGAATAATAGAGACACTGTTGACAGCCCTCTGGGCATCCAGGTGAAAGACCCGGCGCTCACCGTGCATCAGACTTTTATTGAGGGAAACATCCAATCTCTGATGGGCTCAGGGGAGGAACCAGGGAGGGATCAGGGGACAGGAACCAACTGGGAAGGGAAGGGGGAGGAGAGGGGGAGACTGACAAGGGGATAACACAATCAACTACTGACTAACAGAGAACTTTATGGAACCTAAAGATGATAGGCAGGAGAGTGGCAGGCGGCTGGACAAGTAGGGACAGGGTAGCCAGCCCCTGGGAAGCTCAGCCCATCTACAGGGCAAACCACTTGGGGCTCCACTCCAGGGGAGTTCCTAGCCCAGAGCTTCCTGGGGGGGGGAAATGGTTTTTGGGGGCTTGGACCACCACAACATTATCTCATTATTATGGTATTTTTAAAAGTTGCATATAATAAACAGAAACGCCAGAATTGTGCAAAATAAGTCTGTAAAATTTGTGTTCAGCTTTCACATAGTTACAGTGATTGCAGGCTTTTTCGATAGTGGACCCTTTCTTTCATGGTAATTACAACTCAGAAATCTGAGCCTGTGTCTGATAGATTGGAGAGAAATACATAGATCTGAAGCTTATGCAGAATGTTTAGGAATTTCTGTTTTCATTTGAATCATTGGTTTTGTTTTAATTCATTTGACAACACAGGAGAACGAAGGCACAGCAATGAAAAATGTATTTGATACACTTTGAACGTGATGCTTTGTTTTCTTGTGGTAGGGAGAAACAAGCATTGCTCTGTACAGGGGTCTATTTGGAAAAGACTTATTTATAGTTAAGTCTCTACGCAATTAAAGAATTAAAGGCTACTCCCAGAATGTAGCTGCTGGTAGGCCCTCTTTCTGAAGGGAAATGGCAGGTCTATTGCATCACTGTACCCTGACTTCATAGGAATTAATTACTCTAGTAGCATGAGCCTTGAAATCACTGGTAAGAGTTGGTGTAACCTGTGCTAGATATGGCCCCCTGCATTAAATACGTATCCAGCTAACATGCGTATGTTGGGCCATCCAAGGAAAGCAGAAATTGAGCTGGTTTGCTTTTCCATTAAGAGATGACACTGGAACAAGGCTTTAAATTAGTGTAAGTCACATTTCCAGATTCCTTATAACCTCTCTATGAGAGATTGGCATAGAAATGGAATGACATAATAAGAGTGGGGTTGCTTCTGAGATCTGAAGTCTTTTCCTCGTCTCTCAAAGAAAATGGATCTCTCTTCAGTGAGTGATTTATGTCCTTCCCTCCTCCACAGTCAATGACCAGGGAATATCCTAAGCTATTCCGTGGCTACCTTCTCATCAATCATCTGCACTTTTCCCTCCACAACTTCCCCCATCACTAAAGCATCCTTACTGTATCTGAGATCTGTATGTACAGACATACCCAAATAATATGATGTGTAGGTTTTGTATCCTTGTGTATGTGACCCAGTTAAGGGAAATATATAGCATGAAATCCACAGGAAATATGGACTTACTCCTCTTTGTGTTTATGACTTGTCCTATACTCCCAAAAGCCCTTGTTGAGCAGTTTTTTTCTCATCAGGAGAAAGCTATTAAGCCTGCAGAGCCTGCCGATGGTACAGGACTTCCTAACCACCACTGGTGTCCCAGGCACTGCTCACACAGAGGCACAAAACCAACAGACTCATGAGTGGAGCTTTGCTGCTTTAATACAGTGTTTTGGAGAAGATTACAAACAGGTCAAACATACTTGTTTCCTGAAACACAAGTATCCTGTAATGGTTGTTGTTCCTCCTTCTTTACCAAGAAGTACTAATGTATTTGCTGCATTAGTGCAAGATGCTGAAAGACAGTTCTGCTTGATGCTGTTGAATATTTGTGCACTGATTCAACGAAGTATCTCACACATCCAGGTTATTCGTTATCAAAAATGGATTTAATTGCTCTCTAGTAAAAGAAAGAGGTGAGAAGATTAAATATCTGGGTGACCAGATGAAAGGATCATTCAGAAATGCATGTTTCTTGCTTTATTTCTCCTTTTCTTCACATCACATCTCTCCCTAGTATCCAGTTACTAGCTTGGACATTGTAGGCGTATATGCCCCCTACAGATACATAATGTGTCTGAGTGTGCCTGACAGCTCTAAAGTGAATGGTCCATAACTGCTAAGGCTATTTTAAAGCTTGTACAGACTGTGTACAGAGATAGGGTAACAGTTCTGGTAGTCCTTGCAGGTTTCTTGTGCCTTCATTCCTTGTACATGCCTCTGAGAGGTACAGCCTTGCTTCTGCCACATCTGCCTGTTTCAAGTGTTTAATTTATTCATGCTTCATCATGCTATGGTGGAATAAATACAGGATATTTGGCAGGCTTTCCCGTCACACCTTTGTCCCTTATTGAGGAATTTTCTGAGCTTCCTGTTTCTCCTGCATCTCCCTGTAATGTGGTATGTTAGGTACTCTATATGTTTATTTTGGCCTTTGTCACTAAAGTTGAGTGTTCTCTTATTTTGGTCCTAGGGTCATGGGTAAATTATAACTTTTGCTATCAGTGATCAGTAGCCTGTCACTTTCTGTTCTCAAAGGTAGCAACTTCATACTCAAACCTCAGTGAAAAATAATTATCTTTATGTCTCCATCCGATTCTGATTATATGCTAGCAAATGCTGTTGTTTCATGAAGTTGTATGACCAAATGAGTATTAGTGCCGCAAGAGCATATGTGGTGAAATCTAAATACACTCAGTGGAAGGCATGAGAGTATGAATGTAATGTTGGTTACTGGTGGGAATGGTGGATTTGACATTTTAAAGTGTGAGACAGTAACACTGGCTTCAGTGTGTCAGACCAGTTATCTGTCATCACCAGTGATGCAGGCCAACGAAAGAAGATAAATCAAGGCAAGCAAAGTTGGTACTCCTGACATCCTCTTCTACTACAGTCTCTCAGCCTTCAGTCATTTGCTGCTCTGAGGCTTCCTTGACATGATTTCTACCTATTTAGTAAGCCTTGACAGACTACTTTGCCACAAATTTATTCAGTCTTTCAGCATGTGTACATTTTTCACATTCACACTACCTGAAGCCAAGGAGATCCCCAGCTGGACTCTGCCACACAGAGCAGCACCACCTCTTTATTTTGCGTTTGCCCCCATCAACTTTGCTGCCAACTGCCTTCTGCTTTGGAAAAATCAGGGAGCAGCCAAACCCCTGTGCCTCTCACACTGGTATAGACTCTTCTCATATCACCCCTAGCACACCTCTTACAGACTGAAGAGTTCTAGGTCACACAGTCATTCCTAACATGGGAGGTGTGGAGCTCTTTTGACCATGTTTGCAGGTGACACAGAGAGTTAAGGTGTTTTGTCACATAGTGGAAGCCATTAATTACCTAACTTTGAACATCTGTTTATCAATAGTAACACTAATTTGGAAGGTTTATACTCATAAAAGTTTTAATAATAGAAAGTTTTTGCTCATTTATTTTACTATCATTGTCATCATCATTATTATTATCTGCTAGTTTTACTGGGTTTATACCTGCTGTTTTGTGGTAGACTTGCCCTGTCATAAAAGCTTCTCTCACTATTTAACAAATACTGAACAACTAGCAATAGGCAGTACTAGACTTGTTAGCAAGACCAAGCTACTTGCCTAGAATACTTACAATTAATGATAATTAAATCTCAGCTATGGTTTCACACTAATTGTTTTATGTTGAAGAACACTAATTGTTTTTTCAGGTTATTTTACAACAGAAAAGACCTGTAGCCCATTGAACATATATATGTGTATATAGTAACCTCAAAGACCTTGACTAATTTATAAATTGCAAACCAAAAAGGCTCTACCATGTAATCTAGTTTAATAAGAGCATATCATAGAATCATAAAATGGTTTTGTTTGAAAGAGACCTTAAAGATATCTAGTTCCACTCCCCCTGCCATGGCCAGGGACAGCACTCACTAGACCAGGTTGCTCAAAGCCCCATCCAACCTGGCCTTGAACACTTCTAGGGATGGAACATCCACAGCTTCTCTGGGCAGCCTGTTCTAGTGTCTCACTATCAGATGTTTCCTCAAGTTTAGAGCTAAAGGCAACATTAATTGTAAGTTGGTATACATGTTCAGAATTAAAACTTAATTCAAATAAATTTATATCCTTCTGTATTGGCTTTTTACTAACATCTATATTTGGGGAGAGATTAATTTATTAGAATGTATGGACTTTGGGTGCCGTTTATGTAGTTTTTAACTTGGATGTTTGTCTCAAAGCACTTTAAAAGGGCCTTCACCATCAAGTGGTATACACTCAACACTTTTTTGAAAGGTCTGTGGCTGTTCAACCTGAAAAGGCACAGCTGTACTACAGAGAAACCAGTGACATCATAAGAGTGAATTTCATAAAAGTAAAACTTACACTAGAGCTCAGGAAAACTTACACTAATGCTCTTCAGAGCTTCCTCCCCTTCTGCTATGCACCACAGCTAGCAAATCTGTGGGGTGGTTTTTTTCCGCTTGATCATTTTAGTATTTTACTGCCCAGGGCAGCTTTTAGAAGATAAGTTTTTCAAGAGTTATATTTCTTTTCTAACAGAATGAAGTACCTGAAGCTAAGAAAGAAGAATCATTACTGGATTTGGACTTTGATCCTTTCAAGCCAGAAGCTGTATCAACGGGAGTTAGTCATTCACCCATGTCTCAGGTATCTCTTAGCCTTGACATAGACAAAACATATGAATGCAATGTACTGTGTTTGGTAGAAAAGGTTTGCCTCATGTATTAATAAGAAGTGTCTGAAAAACTTTATCTTCCCGAGAAGCACTAGTCAACTATCTTCCCCCTCAGTAACCCTGTACTTGATGTACTGGAAGGAGAGGAAATTGTCAGCTGGTAAAATGAGATGTCTGCTGATGAGAATAGTTACTGGTACCTTGGCCTTGACTTTAGCATGCTGTTATTTTCCATCTTTAGAATAACTCTTAGTGTAAACATTATTATTCTCCAGTTCTTGTTTTTCTGACAGCTTTTCTGACCTGACCTTGATTCTTTATGTCTAGAAAGATGCCTTAGGGGACCTAGGTCTCATGGAGTCAGCATGCAGTTGCTTTACTGTGGATGGAGTTTCTGTACCAAGCAGCGGTGTGATCTGAGTGGTTTTGCTATTAAACTACTTTAGACCTAACCTCAAGGAAAATTAAGAATATGGAATAGGGTGTTTTCTTGTAGACTGTTGTTTTATTGAAATTCTATATACAGTGGTAATATTTGTAATGCTAGTTTTTTTCAGCAACATTAAAAAAAAGATGAAATTTAAAAAAAAAAAACACTAATATATCAAGTTGCTGATACTCACTGGCTTATCCTAGAGGACATGCTATTTTAAAATCCAGAATTAACCCTCACTACCCAGAGGGCAGGTAGCAAAGTAGGGAGGATCTCCTGGCCAGCATGTCTGTATCCCTGTCTTGTACACAAAGAACCTATGTTAAAATATTTTTAGCAAGACCTATTATCCCTGTGCTATCATGAATCTAGTTTGTTCTCTGAGACATGAGAAGACTAATCAGCTGTTCAGAAATGCAGCACTGGGAAAGGAGTGAGAAGACAAGAAGCTTTAAGGCTGCGATGGTCCTGATTTTCCACTGATCTCTTCCTCAGTGTTCCTCCGTTAATTAATTTCTTGTTTGGTGTGAAGCCCTAGTTATATAATGAGGTCTGTAGTGATCTCTTGACAGGATATGTGCTGTCAGAAAAATGATGCATTGTCAGCACTCTGAACGTTAGGGGAAATTTCTCATTGAGATTTGCTACAAGGAGTGTTTCCATTCTAGCAGAAGCTTTGTGCATTTTACTTGTTACGTTTTTTCTCCCTCTAAACAGAGAAAAGGAAGGGGAAGGCAAATGGAATTCTATAGAATTCAGCAGTGACAGAAAACGCTAAGTGTGACTTTGCTAACTACTCTTTCAGCTTGTTTTGTAATAATGCTGATTAGAGCAGTGGGATCATTGCTTAATTTTTATGACAGAACACATTTATTCTGACATCATATTGTACAGATTGTAGAATTTATTAGTGAAAAACAGTTATTTTTTATTCAACTATACAATGAAATACAGAATATAATTCTGTGTAGAAAAGTACATTGTAGCTTTTCATCTAGGGACATAGGAAGCATACCCTGAGCACCTTTACTCACTGCTTTCACCTTTCTGCAGAACAAAGGCATATGAGAAAGGATGGTCCGCATCTACAAGAGCATGTGGATGAATCACAACACCATGTTTTTAGAAGGGAAGACAGCCCTACAGTCTGGGTGTTGGTCTTGCTGGAGTTGACAGGGTCGTTACTATGGCTGTACAGACAAAATGAAACCTGTGGCTGCAGAGCCCTGTGCTTGCAGAGAGATTAAGAATAGAGCCTTAAGTGGTATTTCTATATGTGTATAGTTTTTGCCTCAGTCATGGGTATTTTCCATTCAGCAAATAGCTGAAGTAGTGATGTCAAGACAGGAGTCATCTGTGCATGATACCTTGGGAGGCCTGGCATGACCTGTCTACTGTTAATTTAATTAATTACCTCCCTCCACTGCTTTGCCAAGGTGATCCAACCACAGTATGTGAGCCCTGGTCTGTTCTTCCTCAATTATTTTTCTGTTTCTATGGCTGCATTAGAAGGGACCTTTCTAAACCTGTCTGGTTCTCTTCTCTTTTGATATGAACTAGCAGAGTTCCATCTCACATGGTGGGCTATAAATGTTTGGCATGAAGTCTGCTGCTTTTCTTTCATCTGTCTGTTTAGCTCTTCCATTGAGAGGTCACTAGTATTTATTAACAGACTGGAGAAGAAAAAGAAAATGCTGCTCAACTTGCTTATTTCCTTTCCCAAACAGTATGCCATTTTCCTCTCTAGTGTCAGTGTTGTGAAGAAGCCCACTTATTCCCAGTGGATAGCTGTGTCATTTTTAACTGGCTAGAAAACCCCAACTTTGTAAGCTCTTCAGAGCTGACACCTTGCAGAGACTCCTGTACCTATTGAAAATCACTCAGTCACCAGCTCAGAATCTGACCATTACTCATGCACACAGCAATGTGAGTTTGCTGGAAAGCAACAACTACTTTGAAGTGGGAAATACCACAATGTGTTGCATACTGCCTGTCCTTTATAACCAAAAGTATTATGCATATACATAACACAGACACACACACATGCACACGTGCTAATATATAAAATACGTATGTCCTATAAGCATGCATATAAATAAGTTCTCTCTTCTTATTTAATGGACATGGTTATGTAGCATGTTGGACATGCAGGAATGGTATTTTTCTGACAAGCTCTTTTTTCCATTACTTTTTTCAGACATTGCCGTGGGATCTATGGACGGTAAGCCTGACATACATAATTGTATTTCTGTGCCTCTGATTTTGTAACAACCTAAACTCAGATTTACAATTCTTTTACCAAAAGCCAAGATGAAGAATTTACAGACCGTGAAAACCTCTTTCAATTATATGAAGCTACTGGGTATCTTTTAAAACTAACAACAGCAAAAAATAATCTGTTCCTTAGCCCACAAAACCTAAATTATGTCAGAAATGTAGGCTATTAAGATTCACAGTCACTACAGCTGTGTGTTGCTTTTAATATGCCTGAAATACAGCTATTAGAAGGTACTAATGGATATAAGTCACTTGTTTTAAATACCTGAAGGTGTCCATTAACCCAGTGGACAACCATTTTCTCAAAATTAGGAGTAAAGACAGAATTTAGCTTGTCTTTGTGGGCAATGCAGTGAACTGGAGTTACAAAAGAAACTGCACCTGTAGGAAACTGCATGAGTCCCTCCTTCTTCCTCCTGGTGCCAGATCAAATGAAATGATCTGCAGGAAGAAAACAACCCATTTTTGTGATCTTTCTTTTAACTGGATGTAATGGAGTTAGCTCCTTGATATGGAGGCTGGTATGTTCATGTTTGACCTTTCGTAGCTTCAGCCAGCAAAGAAATCTGTGAATGCTTGTCACATATTCAGATTTGCAGCACTGTGTTGTGAAGACATTCCATATGTGATGTATATTAAATGCTTATCTCCTTACATTGAGTGAGGTTAAATAAAGGCTGATAAAAACCGTCATGTATGTAGGCTAACCAAATATCTAGACTACATAAAATAATCCAAAAATGTTGAGAATCCAGAAATGTTGCTCCAAACTTTGATTTGATAGGTTTATCAGTGTCTTCTTTTTGCAGAGTTTTATTTATAGCTTTTTAATCTTGTGTATGTATTCTGTATCATAATTATTTTCGTCTTTGCTCTGTTTTTTAAAAATGCTGGTGTACTTCATAGCTAATTTGATATTAAAATGTCAGTGACTCACAGGGGAAAGCAAGAGGTGATCAATATTCATCGAACATGAAGAACTTTTTTTATAATGTAATTCAGAGGCTTAAAATTCACAGAGCTGGAATTAGTCTTGGAAAGGACCCACCTCTCCTTCCCCACCCTGATTTGGTAACTGCAGCTGGGTAGAGAATTGCTAATTAATGAACTGCTGCTGTATCAAAGTACATCATGTTCTTCTTTTATGTGTTTTATGTGTATGACTTCCTTCTATACAGACAAGCAGCGAATTGGTGCAGCCGGTAAGCAAACCTCCCCCCAAAATCACAACCACTCTAGAGACTTCTTTAATCACTGTGGTGTAATATATAATTTCCTGGTTTTGTGTATCAGTGCTGCTCTTTTGCATTACAATTTATTGCCTTCAGATGTTGCAAACCACATAGCTTTTCCTTAAATTGCTTAATTTAGTCACTTCATTCTTTAGATCAAAATTGCTTTTGCAAAATATAAATTTTGTGTTTTCTCATCAAGTCCACCTTTATCTTTTTTATCTTGTGTTTTTTCTTTGCTTTTCTGTCTGCTTAAAGCCTGATTCTTCAAAAAGTCTTTCCCTGTGTAACCTGATCATGGAGGAAACCCCAAACAGTGGGTCATCAGAAGATACTAACAGATCTCAAACTGATCTAGGCTCACTCAACTGGGGCCTAGATGTTAGCACACCCAGTATCAGCCAGGAAATTACTGCAGGCAGTTCTTTGCTTTTCCCCAGGGCAGAGCAAACCTCAAGTGAATCCTTGGGTACTCTGCCTGCTAGTGTTTGGCCTGCAGTAGGTGAGCAGGAGGATGCTGCACCAGGGTCAGCTTCTGTAAGCGAAAACCAGAGGACTTCACTGGAGGACCAGTTGGATGCCAGAAATGTCGTGTGGGAAGATGTGGTGACCAATCAGCCTTTAGAGAATGTAACCAGTTTTGAGACACCCATCCTGGGAACTGATAGCTTGTTGGATGAACCCCTCCCATGTGACGTGCAAAAGGCAGAGGAAGAGCATGAGGAAGACAAGTGGGCAGGTGTCGAGCCAAGTGAAAAGGTAGAGACTGGAGCTAACTACAAGGAGGTAGAAGGTACAGAGGAACTGGAGGAGCAAGGTTGTGAAACTAAAGGAAAGAGCAAGACAGAATTTCATAGGGGTTTAGCAAAGTCAGATCTTGGAATTTTAGTAAGCACAGAGGTAGAAAATTTACATGAGTTTAAAGATAATTCTGGACATACTGGGAGAGTTAGTGATGCTAAACTAGAAAACTCCACAGAAGAAGAATTCAAACAGGTCAGTGTCATTGAAGAGACAGATAGAGGAATACCATCATTGAGCACAGGGCTGGAAAGTGGGGACAAAATAGCGGTATACAACTGTAAGACTATAGAAAGCACTGGTGCTGAACCTGAGAGAGTTCTTGGTGTCTGGGGTGAGAACCATGAAAATACATTTGAGGAGGCCTTAGACCAAACTGACAGTGGTACTGGACAGAGTACATCCATGGAGTGTATAAACATGAGGGCACATGCTGACTTACAGATAACTGACCACACAGGAAAGTACCCTTCAGATACTGGAAGTGATCTGTGTGATGCTGAATTATTCAGTGCAGAGGAGGCTGGTAAAGGAACTGAAGATAATAGCAGGAGCCACCTCCAAAATGGTAGTACTGGCACCAAAGGTCAAGCTGCTGCTGAAGAACAGTGGGCATTGCTGCCCGAGGCAGCCGATGCTGCTAGCACAAGCTGTGAAAATACTTGCCTAAATAATGCAGATGACCAAGTGACAGATAGGACAGCAACAGCAGTCACTGAAGTAATTAGCAGTAGTGTTCCTGAAGCCTTGGAAACAGAGCCCTGGCTGGCAAACTGGGATCCAACAGTTACTAATGGTTCCTGGGGTTTCTCAATTCTGTCAGATAGCCAAGCCAATGGGCTGGATAGTTGGCCCTTTTTCCCCAAGCAGCAAAACTCAGAGGAAGGTGACATGGAAAATGTTTGGTTAGGCATTAGTAATAAATGGTCTACTGAAGACCTAGGAGCTACTGATAATGGCTGGGGAGAAGTAGGTGCAAGCACAAGCCACATAATTCAGGAGACACCAGTAAAACAAGGTTTGCCTGGGGAGCAGGCAGGCATTAGCAATCCTGGACCAAGCAAGGAGATAGCCAGACCCTTGTCTCTGTTTCAAATGGGAAATTCCAGAAATGCTAGCACCGAGAGTTCAACTAGTCCTAAAGACAATGAGACCAACAACTCAGATTTATCTGAAGATGAAATTGCTAACCGGAGATATGGATTGTTGTACCAGGAAATTGAGGCTGATAAAGAAGAGGTACCTACCCCAGTGTGTAGCCTAGTCTAGACAAAGAGTTCCTTAGGCCAGCATAACTTGTTGTTTAAAAACATTCCATTTGTGTGTTTCCTACTGCCCTTCCTAAGTCCATGCTATTCTTTTTTTGAAAAATTGCCATGCAACTCTTTATAGTATGGTGCCCTTCAGCCCTTCAAGCAGGCTGACAAAAATACATTTCAAAATGGTGAATGAAGCAGTTAACTGTAAAGACACATGTCTGGCAGCTTTTGTGTTTTATCTGTAGATCTTTAAATGCACCTGGTCTTTTTTTAATTACCATTTAAAAAAAATATTTACGGTACTCTGCTTTTTCTTTTTGTCATTTTCTTTAAGCCTGTGATGTCTGTTGTCAAATAGCACTGTTGTCAAATTTCTTGCTGCCTTGCCCTTCATTTTATTATTTTTTCTCTCTTTTTTCTTTTTTCCTTCTTTTTTTATGTCTGGCCTACATTTTTATTTTGCAAATAAAAATGTTTTTACTCATGTTCAGATTTAGTAGACAAATGATAATTTGTTCTGATCTTCACTTCTACTTAGGCATCTACCATAGCATTTAATGGATTTGCACAGGTAAGAAATAAACAGGTTTTGAGATAATTTTTTCTGTGCTGTTAGGAAGGCTTTAGAACTGGCTACACAAATTCAGGAAATCTGTTCTACAGACAAGCTACATAGCAACATCATACTGTCTCAGATCCAGACCTTGTCTGTTGTTAGAAATTCTTAGTTTTTTCTAGAAAGATTCTAATACTTTTGGGACTCTTGGCCTGACTGAGTCTAATAGCAAAAAATCTGACTACCTCAGTGGGACCAGCCTAAAGTGGCTGGTCTAATTGGTTTTTTTTGTGCTCTTCTGTGGATTATTTTTCTCACAATCCCAAAAGCCTGTAAAGCAGGTTTTCAGTTTCACCTATTTTCAGTTCCTGTGTGTGTAAATATGTAGTGAGATTTATTTTTTTCTTCATCTTTTTTTTCAGTTAAGATATATTTTATTCTCAAAATTTAACCTAAATTATTTATTTGCTATGGTGCTACTGATGGGTCTGTGGTATGCATCACAGAGATACGGCATATAAAGACACTGTGTTTATGCTTTCAGATTCCAGGGCTGTGTCAAGATCCCAAATTTCAGGTGAATAACCTGGGGCCTTATTATTTTCCAACATTCTCATAGAGACTGGCTCAACCACAGCACACCCTGTACACCAAATTTTAAAAGTACCCAAAAAGGCTCAGCTTACACAAGGATGGAAATGAGTCTTCCCAGTGATTAACCATTCTGCTCCAGGACATTGGTTTAGTAAAGGATCCAGATGGAAGGGGCAAAGCACAAGGCTCTAATAATTAAGACAAAACATTTGTCTGGAGAAAATAAGTATTTGCTGTCTCCTCTGTGATAGGAAAATAATTTGGCCCAGCAATAGTTTGCAACCTAATTGGTTCTGAATGAGTGAGATATTGGAAAACACCTCAATTTTTCTGCTTTCTTAATGCAGGTGAAATTTTATATTTGTAATTACTGTAGTTGTTATTCAAATAAAAGCCCATGATCAGGAAGAAATTAGCTTAGAGCAGGCATACTCTACAGGCACAGCCATGTGTAGTCTGCAAAAAGGATTCAGACTTCCACAACTTAGAAGTGTGTTGCACCTTAAACGAAGTCATTGTGAATCACATGTATTTAATGAAGGGTGTGAATCACCTTTAGTGAGGTGAAAAATCTTGGTTTACAAACACTGAACATAAAATTGAAAAAAATAATGGTTTTAATATTAATAATAGATAATCTAAATAAATATTAAAAATAATTTTTAGTTAAGTTGTATTTGCCATCTTATTCTATGTGAACGTACTTAGTGACGTTACCTGAATAACCCATTTAAAAAATCAGGTCTTTGATGGACACCTGCAAATATTCTGTCTCCAATTTTTTACATTGTTGTTTTTCATTTCTATATCTAGGATATCTCTGCATTTACAGTGCAATCAAATGAAAATGTGGCAGAGCCTTTGGTAAGTGGTAGCTTTTGGTTCCTTTTAAAATGTCTTGTCAGAAAGTGTATGATTTTTCTTTTGTGCAAAGGTATTTTCACTTTTTTTTGTTTTACATCCTTTAAATCACACCACTTTATGCAGTTCTTCCATCTGGAAGAGCTGATGGGTGATATCATTGTAGCTGTAAATCTGTATTCACTGAAACAATCTTTGTCAAGGATAGCACAGAGCAAAAGAAAAGAAAACCAGAATATTTATAAGGGTGAAGTCAAACGGTTTGTCCGTTTATTGCACTTAGGAAATTACTAGAATGAGTACTGTTGGTCCAGTGTACAGCAAGTACATGATAGAATGTGATGGCTGTTACATATCTCCAAAATTGCTGTAGTTTTATCTACTCAGCACCATATTAATAGTAGGCACAATCTACTTCTAAGGAAGGGACAATCTTTTTAGAAGTGATCATACCTGGGCAGTTTCTTAGCTCCTGTCACAGTCTTTGCTTAGCCTGGGGCAAGGATGAGAATAACAACATTGCTGGGTGAGTGCTATAGTTACTTTATAGCAGCAGGGTGATATTTAATGTTATTTAATGTGATGTTTGTGTTCATGGTGGTTACTGACTATTGTGAGAGCACTTTTACTTGTAGCTGCGATGTGGTAATTCATCTGAAGCGTACTTTTCAACAAGTGACTTGAAGCACATCATTGCAATCTGCTTTATGTTACTTGTGATTTTGAGTCTGAAAGAATCTTCCAACATTAAACCTCAGGAAACTCATTAATCATCTTACCTGGGATAAATCTACTTTTGTGTTTCTCATTTCAGTCCTATTTCTTCTTACAAAATTCTCTAGAGCTGTCATTATTACACTGCACAGAGAGATTTTTGCACAGTATGGTATAATATATAATAAGCGAATGCTCCTTAATGCTGTGCTAAATCCTGAAGGTCTTGCATAGGCAAACTTCTTTGTATCTCATTAAAAATCAGCTTGCTTAAGGAATATATGAGCAAAGAATTGAGAGGCTATGGGTTTTTTTTTTCCTGAAAAATATCAGGAAGAGAAATCTTAGCATCTTAAAGAATTTCATAGAAGCTATCTCTTCATCACAGGACATATCACATTCTAGCCAACAGCCTGTTATCAACTGCCAAGCAATTGCTTTTGAGCTTCATATTATGCTGAGCATTTTGTTCAAATTAATCAATTGGGGTTTATTCTATGTGGTTGAGTCAGCCATCTTTGTAAATGGAATATGCTGAGCACAGCTTGGAGCTCTCCCCTTCTTATGTGCATGTATTTGCAGAGTCATGTCTCCATTGGAGATTGCACTAATGCTGTGAACTATTTTGCCACAAGACTAAACATGGTGCAGGGCTGGTGATATTTCCTAGATCCTCTTATTGGAAAGCAAGCTGAATTTAAAAGGGTGGAAATCCCAATAGTGGGTTGATAAATAGGTGCTTTGTAGGTGGTTGAGAGCTCAAGAGAGAATGCATTTTAATAAGAAATCAGGGATGATTGCTAGAATTCATTGCTAGAATTCAATCATTGTTTGTCTTTGTTCATATAAAAACTGTTTGAGTCTCACTCTCTGTTCATTGCTTCTTACCCTCACTGGAGGAGGGACTATATTATCTGAGAACAGACAGAAACAGGAAGGTGGAGGTAATTTTTAAAACTCATATTTGAAGACCAGGGTTGGTACACATGGGTGCCCGTTTCAATTTCTGACCTTGCCAGCAGTTTCTGGAGCATTTCTGAGCAAACTGACTGCTTTTTCCCCACTTCCATTACCTCTCACTGTAACTCAGGAAGCTATACTTTCTTTCCTTGTGAAGGAGGCATGTAGGGCTGGCTCATTTTACATACAGAACATTGATGATGAAAATGCCCTTTACATGCTGTCTTTTATTGGGGCAAAGCCTGGCAAGACTGAGCCTGAAGCAACACTGTGCCAGGCACAGTTGCCTTTCTCCCTCTTCTTCCCCAACATCATATACTCCTCAACAATTTTTCCACTATCTACTTAAAAATCAATAACAAAAGACTGAGGCTGAAGAAGCTACATCTGGGGAACCTAAGGCTGAGGAAGCCCCTGCTGCTGCTGCTGCTGCTGCTGCTGCTGCTGTTGTGGAAAAGGAGGGCATCCCTGCTGAGCCTGCCGAGCCAGCAGAGCAGGCTGTGGTGAGTGATCTGTTCTCCATGCCACCTCCTGGGCCTCATCGGAGCCACCTTTTGTTATGGTGAATGTGCTTGCTGCATTTCAGCCATCCTTTCCACTGTCGGCCTGCATGGCTAGTTTCCCCAGCACCCAGCTGTATCACAGCATGCCTCTCCAGACCATCCTCCTTTCAAAATGTCGTTCATCTTATGTTTGCCATCTTAGACTGAAGTTTTGCTGAGTGGTTGTGGTTTCACAGGTTATTTATGCCAGATGAACTTCAGAAGGGGAAAGAATTTATGCCATTTTTAAATTATGTTATTAGCAGTTTTCTCATTTCATTTCAAGCACTAAGCCAATGTTCATCTTGCATGGTCCTTACTAGAGCATGAAAACTCCAGAAAAAAAGTTATTGTAATATGTCTACAAGGTTTACTGTTTTAGACGCCAGTTGTGAGCCAAAGAGAGAATACCGAACACCAGTTTGGAGACTTTTTACATGTCAGCATTCAGGAAATGAAGCAGAAGAAATTACAGCTTTGCATGAAGAACAAAGCAGGGCATCCAATATCACTACAAATTAAGTGGTGGTCTGAGACAGTAGGCATGGGGTTTTCCTGCTGACTAGCATCCCTTTTTATACAGATATCTCGGTGCATATACTTTCTATCCAAAGGATAAAATAGTCCTACACACTATTGTTAGGTCTTGGTGGTGGATGATACCCACTGGCTAAGAAACCATGGAGGAAAACGGCATCTGTTTTTGTAGTCTGACATCTTTCATGATTTCCTCAAGACAATAACATGTTCAAAGGCTCTCAAGTGTTGCTGGTAGAATATGAAGATTACTACTGAAAAACTTGATGGAAAAGAGGGGTTGTTTTTTGGGCCAGTTCGTCTGCCACAGAAGCTGGTGGAAGATATATAGCTGTGCTCTTGTCTGTTGAGCATAGTTTGGTGCCATAAGTGTTCTTAAAAGAGAAGGTTTAGCTTGCTGAGCTGCACTTGGCCTTGGAGGAGACCCTTTGTGTCTTCCGCTGCTAAGCAGTGATGATGATACCCAAGTGACCATAAAATTAGGTGGTTTTCAGCACTTGATACACTTCCAGATAGATATCAATATTAAGCTAATGTAGATGCAAATTAGGTGAAGAAAGTGGAAGTATCTGTAGATGCACCTATAAATGTGGCAGCAGAAAGTGTGGATAGATAGCCAGTTATCAGATATCAAGCTACTGAGCTCTTCCTAACACAGCAAAAATAATTTATTGTGTGGGGAAAGGTGGGCAGTGCTAGATGTGCTGTTCTGCATGACTTTGGGGGAAAGGGTAGATAATACCTGTCTCTGCCCAGCCTTACCTGTTCTCTGGGCATGCCTAGCAGCATTGGACCTATGGAGGGAAGCAGTCACAGTGTGTTCCCCAGAAGTACATTTAGGCTTGGTTCTGATTACACTTGCATGAACTTTGAGTATTTGTTTCATATTTCAATTCACTTTTGCTTCATTCCATGGTACACACTGGAGCAAATTATTTCAGGATCATCCCCTTCTACTAACATAACTTGATGAAGAAAGCTTCATGGTCTGTGTAGACCAGGCTCTCCCTTTCTGTGTGTTTTCAGTTCATATTATCAACTCTATAGGAAGACAAAAAATGAAATTACCCATCTGAGGCACATTGTTTTGTCAAACTGTTGAGAAAAATGCCTCATGTAAATGTGATGGTTTGGAATAAAGGAAGTGGGAGGCAAGGTGGAGAGAGAAGGGATGGGAAAACAGTCATTGATTTGGAACTGTTTTCTTCCTATGAGTGCATGGTGGGGAATAATGAAGCCAGAAAGGTTGTTTTATTTTGGAGGAAAAAAAGTAAAAGAAATTCCCCATTTTTCCAAAAGGAAGCTTATCTTCTTGCACTAAGACAAAGTAATGCTCTGAAGCATGTTGCACATCTTAAATGCTAATTAAACAGTCTCTGTCTGCAGCACCATGTATTTGCTTGCTGGATGCCATGACCTTCTCAGTTGATCCATTTTGCTGCTGAGGAGTTTTTGTGTCCATGGTCTGTTGTCACCCACTCTGGCTGAGTCACTGGAGTGCAGAGCTGTTGGGAGTGAGGCAGAGAGAATGCAAGAGAGACAATTTAAGAGCAGTCCAAGAGGAAGAATGTAGGCATTAAATAGAAGTTAAACAGTTTTAATTAGGTTTGTTCTTGGTGTTCTGTTGCTAATTCAAAATTATGTTGTCCTTACTAATTTGGGAAAAAAACCAAAGTGTTGATTTTAAAAATGCCTGAAATTGAGTGACTGCATTTGGTTTAGAAAGGTTTTTATTTCCGAGAGGGTTTTCCAAGACTTGCAAAGAAGAGTTTTGAGGATTAGGATTAATGACAAATATGTTCAAAGCTAAGGAAAAGTACACTGAATTACAAAAGATTAAAACTTGTCATTTCCTGGCAGCAGTTCTACATTTATGTGCTTTATGAGTGAGTTTCCTTTAAAAGAAGAGTTGTAAAATATTAATAGATAATGCTTCATTGCAAATCTTTTATCGAGTTTAGTTGCTTCCAGTTTTAAGTGACAACCGGACATCAGTTCAGTTTTTCTGTGGTAAGGTTCCTGTCACGTCCCGTTAATCTAGAAAATTTATGGCATGGATTCCTTACTGTAGGAACGTCACAGTAAATTTTCTGGAAGGATGTTAATTTAAATTATGAACAGGATGGTCCAGGGGATATGGTACCACTTGCCTGTCAGGGCATTTTGGATTCAGTTACTTTCTGTTTCATAGTCTGCCAAAGACTTTATTAGAAGAGGTGGTCATAGATAGATTATAGACATAGATTGCCAAAACTTCATTAGAAGAGTTGGTCAGAATTGCTGCCTAGGATCTCATTACATATTTTTGTCTTCGTTCATCAGATCTCCAATGCCACAGAACAAATAAAGTTTTTATTAGTAGCTCTCAACAGTTGATCCTTTTGGGGAGGGGATAAAATGTCTGGTAATTAAAGGGACAGGATGAACAGAAAAAAGTGCCAACAGAAAAAAAGTTAACCATGGTAAACAGTTTAGGCATGGGATTCTCCACACAGAAAGAACTGTTTTCCTGTTTCTATAACATCCCCAAAGGCAGCTGTAAATCCAAAGGATAGTTTAAAGGATATAATGCATTAACCACTGGCTTATTTCTTTTTCAAATAATACTGCCCCTCTCACCACATCTATTTTTCACATTCAAGAAAAGATGACATGAGGACATCATAATAAAGCAAATGCTTGTGAAATGTTGTTATTTCCCTTTCTTCTTTTCTTACATGTGAGACATAGCACTTGGAGATCACCTTTTCTACTTCCACTGCACTAACTAGTTTGGAAAGAGCTTCTCAGTGCTTTGGGTCTTATGCCTGCCTGGACTCTGATGTTTTGCCATTAAAGCAGTCAGACACTCAGCTAAATACTGTGGTTTTCAGAGCAGTATATAAGCATACCTGAAGCTACCTCCTGATAAGCTCTTTGCAGACACTGAGCGAATACAGCCAGGGAACAGCCTGCAACCAAGCATATCTAATTAGCATTCAGTCCCACTGTAGGTACAATTCACAGTGCCCAAATGGTGGAGCATGTAGTTTGGGAGAGCAATACAGTGGTTAGATACAGAAGAGTGGTCAGCTGTGTCCGGATTCTGCATGTGAAGCTAAATGCAGGTGAAAAATGGAAGCATAAGGCCATTAAAAATATATGTCTCTCTTTTACAGGAGAGAACTGATGTAGAATAGTGTCTTTCTGTTGAAGTCTGCAGAAGCAGGTTTTTCTCTCTGGAACCAGGGTGTTAGTTTCCTAATGTTATTCCAGTCATCCTTATTACTAGAGTTTCGTGCTCTAAAAATGGCACAGTTTATGCTATCATGCCTGTCTTCTCAAACTCCCATTACCCACAAAATCCCAACTTCCAGCTAATCAGAAAAGCAAAATGCTACTAAATTGACTAGTACACAATAGTCAAATTAGCTTCAGGAAAGCTCAAGCTTTGGGAAGCAAGAGAAACTGTCCTTACTTTCACCTTTCAGCCAAAATTGTGTTTTCAGTTAACCTGGAAAACAGTTCTTATTTAAAAATACGCATATATATCTATTAAATCATTCTGCAAAGATACTTGAAGCTGGGCTAATGGGATTCTTACCGAGAGAATATTGCCAGGAAATTATTAAGAAAATGGAAAAGGCCCACACATTCCTGACTTTGAAGTGCAAGATTATACTAATTTCTGAGGGCAAATTGTAAATACAGCTGCTGGCAGAAATTCAGCATCGTATAATAGTACAAGTAGGGAAGTCATCTGTGTACTGACTTGCAGTTGGACATAAAGCTTTTATGGGCAACAGTATATATATAAATAAAAGATTTCTCTGGGTGGCTGTGTGCATGTATACATCACTAGAGTGTGAAATATTTATAATATAAATATATATTATACATAATTTATAATATTTCTATTTTGCTGTTGATACTTGTTTTTTTCTATTTAAGACCCTCTACAGTCTCCTCAAACTTACTATAAAATTGAAGACCACATAGCAGAGGCTTGGCAACTTAAAAAAAAAAAAGAAGGAATTAATAATTTTTTAAAAGATTATATAATACTGCAATTTTAACAGGCATAAGGCTGTAAGAGGTTTCTATGGCAACACTGTCAGCAACTGCTGTATCCTGACATCTGGGCATGTTTGGGGCTTATGACTGGCTGCAAGCAATACTAGATTAGAGTAGAAAAAAAAAAAAAGAGTGATATAAAGTTTGCATGTAACTCAGCATTCTTTTATTATAAAAGAAACATGTGACCATTTCCACTGAAACTTTAAGGAATTTTGGCATGACAGTTTTGTGTTTGAAGGCAGGTAGCTGGAGACTGAGGACATGAGGTTTCCTCACTTCTGACTGCCAGAGCAGACACTCCAATATACCATGCCCCTAAGAATGCTTGCATAACTTCTCTTCACCCTTACAGTTCTGTAGAAAAATCTGACCTAGCTGTGTCAAAATTTATTAGCAAAATGCATTTCCATAATGGGGCTTTGACTTGTTTTTGCTTAGCAGAGTGTTTTTAGAAATAGCCATGTCTACAGAGAGTCAAGCCTGAACAGCTAAAATAGCACTTCCAGCTATTCCAAAACAAGCCTGAAGTTTAGTGATTTTGACTGTTGACCTTTTGTAGAAAAGGATCTGGTGCTAGTAACAAGTACTGTTTGGCAGGAGCTTATTACTGGTCAGTGCATTCAATTGTTTGAACACCGAAATGGGTGTCAGATTTAGAAAACCACTCATGTCTAATTTTTTTAATGTCATGCACCTGCTGCATGTACCACTGGATATGGATAAAGTACAGTGATACTAAAAAAAAAAAAAAAGATATCTGTGACCCACATCTTTTTAACAGCCCCTTTAAATGAGTTGCAGTCCAACATGAGTGGAAGAAGTATTTTATGACATTTGCACTGAGGTCCTGGTGAATTACAGGAGAAGCAGCAGGTGATAATGGAAACAGTGTGAAAACTGGGAGAAATTTAAGCTTGGTGGAAACTGCAAAGTTTAACAGTTCTTCAAAGCTGGTCCAGTTACAAGAATACTGGTAGTAAAAGTAAGCTATATTGTCCTTAACAGTTCCAGTGAGATGATGATAACATATGTAAAGGGTTTGTTTTAGCATATAAATACTTCTATTTCAGATTATATGTAGCGGTATCTTTCTGCTTGATAGTATATATTAGCTCATTTAGCCATTCATTTCATTGTATCCCATACATGACATACTTCCATTAGCTTGATTAATACCAATTTCTCTGCAGATATTGCCTCTGCATGAGTAAGGTGATGGCCATATTTCCTTTTTATACAGGAGAGCGTCGAGGCAGGAGATAAGGAGACAACAGGAGTTACTGAGAAGGAAAGCGAGGTACATATGGATAGACTCGAGTATGGTTGTTCTTTAATATTTTCAGCCATTGCAGAAAGTTTATCATTTGCATGTCATCAATAGGCAGGCCAATACAATGTGACCTACCTGTGGTATCTAAGTCTAACACTGCACAGATATAGCTGCACCCATGGCATATATTCTAATAGATCACCTCTCATTCAAAGCAGGATTTATCTTAGAAACTACCTGTTGTAGCAGTATAGAGTGATAAATATGGGCGGCAAACAAAGCAGCTCCATGGCTAAAGGAGGTATAATGCTGTTTCTATTGAGATTTGGAAATACACTGCATAGACTCTCAGTAGCTTTTACAATTGCTGTGTATTTGTTTCCCTAGCCTTTCTGTAAATTTCTTTATAAAAAAACCCTGTGATTAATAATTTATTTTTCCTAGCACAATATGCCCTGAGCTAAAACAGACACTTGGAAATAATCATGTTATGAGTTGGTTTGCTAAAGCACAGTCTTGCATCATTGGATACAGTTAAAATCAAATTATAGAGCAAATTAAAAGCTCAATGATAGACTTTAGGCTGTGCATATATGGACTTGAATGATTGCATATTGCTTAAATTTCTTTAGGGGTGATAAATGTACTTACTCTGAATCCTTGTGTACTAAAGTGAAACTACAATGTGTTCAAACATGCACAGAGGGCAGCACAAGAGGAATGGTTGCATATTAAACTCAGGGATAGAAGTAGGGACTGGGAAATAACTCCTAGTTATTAATCACTCAGGATTTGTATCTCGAGATGCTGGCGACCTGCTTTTTTATTGTTACTCATTTTTGTGCCATGATATATACAAAATGGTAATGAACTGGTTTCAGAACATGCTAAGTTCAGCTGTCCAAGCTTAGGTTTTTTATCCTGCTGTTAAACAGCATTAGGTCTGCTAGAGCCAAGGATGTATCTGTGTCTGTAGGGCATACCAGTGTCACTTGGAAGTGAATTTGGGACTCAGTGGTGCTGTATTCCTCACCAACGCTGCCACATCCACATGGAAGCGAGTGGAATTACATAGGAAGAAAGTGCAGAGTGGGAGTGGTAGATCAAGCCCAGCTTGGTGTGGACACAGTGCAAGAGAGTATTGTGTTGTTCCTGTAGCATTGTCTTGTCACTCCCAAGAAGCTTGGTGCAAGAACATGCAAGAAATGCCTCACTGTTGTGCTCGCACCATGGCTAAGTCTTTGAAATCTTCCCCCTTTATTCTAATACTGCTTGTTCACTCTCTTATCCAAGAGTGAATTTGCCCATGTTCTGTTTAAAACAGTATTATGGTGTGCAGGAGAGCTGCCATAAATGATGAAGTTATTTGCTAAGCCATTATTTGGCTGTTAATGGATCATGATCCCTTTGATACTCTGCAAGTTGCATAACAAATTTTTCAGTACTCCTTCAGAATTTTCCAAGACTTTGCAACTGATGCATTCCCTAAACCTTGATGATTGGTCTCTCTTGACATTAGCTAGCTTAGCTGTGATTATAATCAGCTGTCATAAAAATTACCCATCCCTGTTCTAAATCCACCCATGGGGCAAAAGCTTCAGCTCTGAAAGACCAGTTGTACCTCAGGGAGCTCCCCTGGCAGACCCCAGCAGCAGGCTTGGTACCCCTTCTCTTCTTCCTGGGCCCATTATTGCTGCTGCTGAATCTGTAGCGTTGTGTTGAGCTGACAGCAATGCTAATGAGAGTGCAGCTGTGTGGATCAGCTGCATCCTGGCTAAAGCAGAATTCACATCTGTGCAATTAAAACAGTCAAGTGGTTCTGTCACACCCCTCATTATACTGGAAGATCCTTTCTTTCTCCCCTGTGGGCTTGGTGTAATGGGACAGCTGTCCAAATTTCAATAATACTGCTAGAGATAGCTAATTTGGAATACTGTTAGACTGGCTAATGTTATTAATTACCTATATAAAAGACATTTGTAGGGTTGGTGTTCAATATGAAGTAAGGTAATACAAGTAGCTGTATGTGCAAGGATGTGGTTCAACATAGCTGGATATGAATTCAAGCTCCTGCCTTTTTTTTCTCTTCCGTACTAATCAGATATTTGAGGCTGATAGTGGGGTTCATTCTGTGCTACCTCACATGCCTTTTTTAATCATCTAGCTTTTATTGGTTTTGTACTCTAAGACACAAGAACAAATGATTGTGTGATTGTGAGCTGTTGTATACATTTAGTGACTCCTGACTGCAGGCTGTAATAGTGTCACCCTTTTACTACAGGGCATTTGGGAGCCAATTCATGTAAATTATGTAAAAAATCCTCCTTAGTGAAATAAAATGGTCTTATATAAATCCAGTAAATAGAAAAGAAGTTGTTGATCTTAATCAGAATAGACAGCAAGACCATTTTCTGCAGCATGTTCTTAGAAATGCATGGTGTAAAATCAATCTGATGTGCACTCTATTCTCACTGTTTTCTACTAGCCTCTTCAGGCTAGTAGACAGGCTTCTTAACATTCATAATTGATTTGTATATCTTCTTGGATCAAGATTTCTAAAATCTGTAATACTATGAGTGGCAGACCTGCATGCCTTATAGGAGAATATGTCAACATCTGACCTTATCTGTTGGTGTTATTTCCTTTTACAATAGAGCATCCTTCAGCAGCAGCAGTTTCAATTTAAAGTTCCCCAGTGATTTCTATAAATCCATATAATATTTTCTGTCTTCACAGATTCCAGGAGGATTTCTTTATCATATCAATTAATAGCAGCAAATAGGAGTAGTGGTGAATATTTAATGTTGCTAAAAAACAATGCCTGAAGAGTGCCCTTGAACAATTGCTGAGTTCAGGTGGTGGAGTTAGCCTTATCCACAGGGGAAAGATCAATCTGAGGAAACAAAGAGCATCAGACTCTTCACTGGAGATCAGAGAGATTTCTGCTAGCTGTGGCTTGCATTGGTGCCTCGAAAAGAGCTTTTCTTCAGTGTTTTTTCTTTATCCTGGAGCCATCTGCTATAAGGTTAAAATTCCATCTTGAAGTTATTTAGATTAAAACAATGATTTTTTTCATTTACCTTCAACAGTCCAAATCTTAAGATTAATCTATTGGAAGTATATACCTGTCGTGGGTTGACCCCGGCCAGGTGCCCACTCAGTCACGCTATCACTCCCTCTCCTACTGGGAGAGGGGAGAGAATAATATTGAAAAAGACTATCAGGGTAAGAAAAGGCAGTTTTATTACAGCGGGGAAAAAATAGAACAAGCAAGCTGAGAGTTGCATGCGCAAGAGCAGAGGGGAAAACAATCAATCTCTACTTCCCATCAGTAGCGATGTCCAGACACTTTCTGGGGAGCAGGGCTTCAGCACGCGTGACGGTTGTTCAAGGAGGCAAACATGGACCAGCCCTGAGTGCCTCCTCCTCCTCCTCTCTTCCTTCCCTTATATATCTGAGCTGATGTCATATGGTATGGAATATCCCTTTGGCTGACTGGGGTCAGCTGGCCTGCTGGTGTCCCCTCCCAGGATCTTGCCCACCCCATCCCCTTCAGTGGGGGAAGGAATGTCACAGGGACAGCACAGCTTGGCAGTAGCCAAAACACTGCTCTGTTATCAACGCCAGCTACCAAAGCAAAGTACAGCACTGTAAGGGCTGTGAGCTTTACCCCAGTCAGACCCAATACAATACCCAATATGCTACCCTAAGCAGTATATAGCAATACAAATGTTAGGGTGATGCATAAATTTCAAGTGTCTTGGTTTAAGACAGTTTAAAAGGAGAACACTCTGGAATGAGTCACCTCCCTTTATAGGTTCAACCAATCCCTTTCCACCACAAAGGAACAAATACAAGTAGATATAAGTGAAAAAACAACAGTTTACTAACAAATGAAACAGCAACAGGCAAAAGCTAACAGTAAGTAACTGCTAGATATGAAATAGCTAAATCTTACAAACCATAAGAAGAAAGAGATCTAAAATGCCAGCAAACACCCTTTCCAGATAGTGCCTGACAGGGGCAACTACTTGGAAAAAACAAAGGGAAAAGATGGCATCCAATCCCTTCCAGGAAGGCAGTAACTAATGGAGCAATTTCAGTAGCAGACGAAGACCTGACAGCCCCTCTGGGGTTGTGCCCTCCTCGCAGCAGGAGACAGCAGGGCAGGCAGGGCCAGGGCAAAGCAGCTGGGCAGGGCCCACTCATGGCTGACAACGACCTGGGCCAGAGCCAGGGCTGCTCCACTACTGTTGGCCTGATACCTCGACTGCAGACAGCCACCTGCAGAATTCATCCCAAGGCAGCTCAAAACCTCTAACTTCAGTCTCTCCAAGACAAGGAAGAAGACAAAATTACAAAAAGAGAACCCAAAAAGTAAGAAGTCTCTGCTTAAGCAAAGACCAAGCAGCCAACAAAGCAAAAACCATGCAGCAAAAGGGAGCAAGCTGCCTGGTAGAGCAGACTTTAATAATGCCCATGATAGCATCCCATAGGATAGTTTTTCCTAGCTGTAGGGTCTTTAAGAGACAGTAACAATTTGGGGAACAGATACATAGGGAATACAATAACCTTTTGAGTTACCCACAATAACAAGTAACAGCTTCTGCTGGATGAAGGATTAAACATTGATCTAGTAGTAGGCAAGTACTTTTCTATGCACCTTTCAAGAGTTGGAATAAATCATTATCTTCTCTACACAGGCTGATCAGAAATTATTCTGTCACAGCCAGACTGAATAGGCTTTTATGTATCTTTTTATACTGACATAACTATAGACCTTTGTGGTTAAATTTTTTCTGATATTTATCCAGATGTAGACTATGTTTACTTCTCCTGACATGGCCTGATTTGTGAGTCTCTCTGTTAGAATGGAATGCGAAATTAAGATTACAAGATTTTTGAAGCCAGGCAAGGTCTAGAGGTAGGTGACTAGCTGGAGAAGTCTTGAAGCTTCTTCCCAAGAACAGATTCCATTAGCAGGGTCCTGTGGACCCCTGGAAAGTTTGCAAGCTCCTCCTCCTCTGCAGAAACCAGTGGTAAATTTCTTCCACAATACAGCTGGAAGAGAAGGGAAGGAAAACAGCTTTGACAAACAGTCTACTCATAACACCTGGGGGCTCTGCTAAACGTTGCCTGGTGAGGTTTCATAAATGTCTCTCTCCACCTGTTAATCAGCTTCTCTGAACAAGCTTGTCCCCAGTGCTGCTCTTCTCCTAAATCAGGAGAAACACCAATGAACTCAAGACCATAGGTCAGCATCACACAGGGAGGTCACAGAGCAGAGGCTGGTCCATGTTCTCTCCAGCAACTATCTGTAACTTGTATCCTGAAGGGTCCCTCCCTTCTGTTTTTAGGTAGTACCTGTTGCTGAGAGGACTGCGGCATCAGAAGACAGTGCAGCTGTGGCAGCAGGAGCTGCCACCACTGAGCAGGAGGATGTTGCTGAATGTGACAAACCTCAGGGAGAAGAAAACGAGGCTGATGTGTCTCAGGTAACTCATGTCAGTGCATGGGAGAGTGTGTTAGGGGAATCAGGACAGATTCAGCAGCCCAAGAGAGGCAAGGCTACTGCAGCTCTCTGCCCCAGGTTCAACCAGTACCGGTTCAGCTAGTAGCAAGGTTGGTGTTCTCTTGGGATAGCCCTGGGAAGATCTCACACGGGGTATCCTTTCTTCTAAGTCCTTACTTTGTGTTGTGCCTGCCTTTGTGTCTCTGTACACCCTTTGGCTTGTGGAGATGGGACTTGATGGCCCTGTGATGGCGTCTGTGATGGTCCTGTGAGCAGCATGGACAGCATATTGTTTGGACTCTCCCCCAGTGTTGTCTCTCTGTGCTCCTCTGTGTAGATGACATTTATCACATAACCTAACAGGGCTTTCTGGAGAAATAGGCAGAGAAACAATTGGATTTTTCTTATACCCTGGCACTATGTCCTATCAATAGCATTACTTTGTTTCCTGGAAGTCCTGGTGGTCAAGCCATGTATCTGTATCTGGCCTGCTGCCTTTTCCTCTGCAATCTCTGAGGAACTGGCAAACACCTATTACAGCTGTAACTGTAATAGTTACACCTATTACAGACGCTGTGACTGGGCAGCCAGTTATCACTGTTGTCATTGCGTATTCTATTTCATCTGCGCTCCAGGATGAGATGGTCTGGAAGAGCATCAGTGAACATGTTTTTTTCAGGTTGGGTGCTCCAACAAGTTTTGTTAAATGCTTTTTATACTGGGCTTCATTATTGGGCAGATGCTCCTTAGATTTTTTGCATTCTCTGCTTCCAGTTACATTGCTGTCAATCAGGAGAGATCCCTTAAGTCAAAAAAAATAGGTTAATATTTCCTTATTTCATCACCTTCTATCACTATTATCCTGCCGACTTCAATTTCCAAATAAAAACAGTACAGTGACTTACTGGGACTACTGGCTTCACTCAAGCAGAGTGAAGGAAAAAGGTCTGTTAATTTCCAGAACACTGAAAATGAAGCCCAAACTACCTGCAGAGAATTTCTATTATTCAGTGCAATAATGTGTAAAGTAGTTTTAGGAGGACTAAGGGAGTGGTGATAACAGGGAATGGATTATTCCTTGACATTCTTGCACAAATACTACTTTCTGTCTTAAGAATTCATAGTAGAGAAAAATGAAATTCTCATCCCCAAATATGCCCTACACAATAAACAAACAATAGTATTTTCTTGCTTGAAATAAATTACTAAATAGTTTTGCATTTCTTTTCTGAGGGGAGTTTGTTTGTTTGGTTTTGGGGTTTTTTTTCTCCAGGAAAAGGTCAGCAGCATCCCTTCAGTAGTAATACAGCCAGCATCAAACAACGAAGAGGAGGGAGAAGAACACGAAACCATCATGAATGAGTCCAAAGATGCCACAACAGAGATGGGTGCTCAGGTCACTGACACTTCTCTCAGTGAAACTTCCCAAGCTGGAAATGATCAGAAACCTGCTGAAGAAATCCAGGCTGAACTTTCTCAGGATCAGCCTGTTCCAGCAGAAGATGCAACTTCAGCAATGCCACCTGGTTTTCTCTATAAGGTCTGCTTCTCCATTCTACTTTTAGATATCCCTAGCTTCTGTGGATGTGTCTTGTCTGCACAGGATTCTTAGTTTATCAGCCACATGCACTCACAAATACATGCAACTACAACTGTAATATTGTGTTGTTGCTCCATAAATGAAGTCTGAGAAGATACATTTTCTGCATGCTTGTTGCTGTGCATATCCTTATGTAGCTGTAAGGTTCATTGAAGTACAAGAACCCTTGAATCTGACCAAATGACTGATGAAAATTAATATATTGAATAAAATTGTGCTGCCATGTACTAATCAGGAATATTGTTGTTATATGTTAATGATATATCTGATATGCTAACAATATATTTGATCTCTAAGGTCCCTTGCAAACCCAAACCATTCTATGATTCTGTGACCATTAAAAAAATGGCATTTTTCTGGCCTGAAAATCTATAGTGGAAGTACTGATTCTATTGAAACCCATGGCTACAATTCATGGTAATGAAGCCAAAATGTCACTCGGTAACTTTAGTAATAATATAAACTATTAGGTTAATCAAACAGAAAAGTTTAATGAGGCATAAGAGAAATTCTTTCCTTGGCTGGAAAAACTCCCATATTTTCCTGGTCCACAAGGTTCTTTGAAAATTCTTTTCATTTAGAATCACTGAGCAGCAGAAAAGCTCCTTGAGGATGGATGCTTTCTATTATAATTTCCATAGTTCAGACTGATTAGTACCAAAGCACTCTCTAAGTATGCCGTTCTTTTTGTTCTAATTCTCATTGCTCAGTATTTTCTGCAAACTTTGTGGATAACAGTAGAGTAAAGGTAAACGGTATCATGCAACTCAGACATGCTGACAGTTCATCCTTTGTTTTTCATCAGACTCTCTTGGGCAGATATAGAGAAGGAGAAGCAGAATATATGCTTGTGTTCTGGTTCTCAGTGCCACTTTCTTTCATAATTGCAGAGTTATCATGGAACTGTCTGTGCTTTGAGAAAATTAGACTACCTATCTTTTAAGGAGATAAAACCATTTACTTAAAATGGCCTGTTCACAATGACATGCTGCCAATGTTTTAATACTTACCCCTTTGAAAGGCAGGTATTTTTGGCATACCCATCTGTTGGTAAGTGGGAGCTCCTTCTAGGGCAGTTATTAAGTTTCCCATTACTGACCTCTTTGATCATCTGTCACAGTGGTTAATCTATCACTGACTCAAATTTTTATAGACTTTCACAAGAAGAGTGATACAACAGTGGCCACAGCAAGAGAATGAGAGAATCTGAAGTTCCTGAGAATCTTTCTCAATTTCATTTGTAAAATCCTGCCACCCATCTCACAGATCTCCAAATGGTAATGGGGAATGGAAGGAAGTTCCTTACATGGGAAGAATGACTGTGGCCTTGTCTAAGAGGCAGGACTTCTGGGATGTTGCAGTATCATCTTGAGATGTCCTTGAGATCTTGTAATCTTGGGAAAGAATCTTAAGTTTCCTCTGGTCGTCTCAAGAAAGGAAACTATCCTTAAGTTGTTCCCGCTTCTAAGGAAATGCATAAAAAACTGACATGAATCAATGCCTTTATTATCAATGTATGCCAGATCAAAGGAAGTGATTCAGTTCTTGTGAGATCCCATCTGGAGTGCTGCATACAGTTCTGGTGTCCTCCACATAAGAAGAACATGGAACTGTTGGAGCAAATCCAGGGGACTGGAACAGCTCCCCTACGAAGAACACAGCCTGAGAAAATTGGGGCTGTTCAGCCTGGAGAAGAGAAGGTTCCATGGAGACCTCAAAACAGCCTTCCAGTATCTGAAGAGGACCTAAAGGGAAGCGGGAGAGGGACTTTTCATCAGGAGCTGTAGTGATAGGACGAGGAGTAATGGGTTCAAACTGAAAGAGGGGAAATTTGGGTTAGATATTAGGAAGAAATTTTTACCGTGAGGATGGTGAGACACTGGAACAGGTTGCCCACGAAGATTGTGGATGCCCCAGCCCTGGCAGTGTTCAAAGCCAGGTTGGGTAAGGCCTTCAACAACCTGGTGTAGGGGAAAGTGTCCTAGCCCATGGCTAGTTGGGACTAAATTATCTTTAAGGTCCATTACAACTCATTAGCATTCCATAATTCTATGATAGTTTGAATGTACTTGTCTATATTCATATGTTATTTTCAGTTGAGATTTGACAGGTAATTATGTTGAGAAAATATCTTCATTTGGATCACATGTATATGTGTGATGTTATTTTCTTTAGGTTGAAGTTCTACATGATTTCGAGGCAGCAAACAGTGATGAGCTTAATTTGAAACGAGGAGATATTGTGCTAGTGATTCCTTCTGAGACCACAGCTGATCAGGTAAAAAACATGTGGTTCTTGCTTTTGTTGATATTTTTCTTTGTCTCAACATTTTTTTCCACAGTTTATAGTTAATAGGGATGTGTTTTCAAAATAACATTTCTGTAAGAAAACAGAAAGATTTTACTTATGCCTTTGTACGTAGACTAAATGGCACAGTTAACTACACCTGAAGTCACAGATACATGTTATTAGCAGGATCTGACCTCGGCATATTTTTTAGGAGTTTATTTGGTGCTACATTGTAGTGCATTTTATACTGACACACAAGTACACAAAGATTTCATGCAGAGGATAGCCTACAAGCTCTGTTACATTTTTCTATATCATCTTGTCTTAACATTCCAGTAGAATTGATTATGTGCTCCCTAAATGTTCAGAATTTTTATGTGTGATTTGTAGAAATAATGCAAATTCACCCACAGAGAGCAGTGAGAATGCACACAAATTGTGGTGTCCTGTAGTCTGAAGGTATAAAGATGCTGCTCTGTGTTAGGTGCCTCTGATAAAGATAACTTTGCCCCTTGGAAGCCTGAACCTGAATTAAAACCAGTTTCGTTTCATTTAAGGCATCTAATTTTGTCCTAATATTGCACTTCTGGTGAATTTTTAAACAATTGTTTTCCATATGTTAAACTGAATTGCAGTGAAGTGTGTTGATTTTGGCTTTAGCTTTAAAAGGGAAGACTGTACTGTACACTGTTAGCACCAGCCACCCCATGGGCATCTGTTAGTGCCTGTAGTGCTGGTAAGAAGTCCCCCAGTTGATCTGGGAGTTGAGAGGTGGGGGACTGGATCCTGCCTTATCAGGTAGCTAAGAGCACTGCTCTGAATGAAGAATATCTCTTAAAATAGGCCTAAATACTAACGCCCTAAGCACATACGATTCCTGAGTACTGTATTTGAAAGTGTTTTGCTGATTAATGCTGTTCAAAGCTAGGTAATTATCAGTCCTCTCAGCTGAGCTTTCTTCTAATTCAAGGTAGAAATACCTTCATGAGTGGGTTTTTTTTTACTTATTTAACAACAAAATATTTATACTCCAGCAGATACATAGGTCTTCGTATTGGAATGAAATCTATTTTCCCTACTCAAATTATGCTGTCTTACCTCATGGGCAGTTTAATTGATTTCATTGTCAGTGTTTGCTCTAAGGATAGCTAAATATGCTCTCTGACTTTAGTCTGTTTTTGCTATGATATTAGGTGTTAAATACGTGGTAATGCTTGGTGAGTCCATGAAGTATAATTATTCTTCTTGTGTGCATTGAAATTCCCATTAGCATTAATTGAAGTAAATTGTGTGCAGTGATGGAGAAAATAAACCTTTATGTATTCATGTTTCTGAAGCCATTCTTTTCATATCTTTATTGCACGTTATGTATTTCCGCTTAATGTTTAACATCACCATAAAGCTCAATACTTCAGTCTTTTGCCAGGTACTTTGTTGATTTGTATAGAGGCTTATCTTATTCTCCTTCAAATTTGACCTGTCTAAAGCTGTAATTCTAATACACCTGGTAACTTCAACCTCCATTTGAAGCAAACCAGTCCCACCCAGTGACTTTTTCCATTTGTCTTGTGTTGAAGTTATTATCCAGTAAAATTGTGTATTCCTTTCTACAGTCTATGCTGCTAGAACAGCTGCTAGACAGCTGCTGTTCCTCTATCTCTTAGATATTCCACATGCTTCAAAAACATGTCCCCTTAAATGTACTCAGCCAATGTCATGGATAAGCTGGATCTGCTTTAATGATGCTTATTTGGGGGCAGACAGTCCCCACCAGCACATGCAGCCAACCCACAGTTGTGACTTGATGGTATATGTGATGATCTGTTCAAGCTATTCTATCTCCATATGGCAACATTAGAAGTTCTGTTTGCCGTGCTCCAGTTCCTTGTTTTTAAAGGAAAAAGACACAACGTTTCTTAGTGAGATGAGGGCAGATTGGCCATTTTTAAAAATACCAAAATGTTTTCATTCCAGGTAGAATTTATCACACTTAATAGAACCCAGTACTTTCCAATAAGAAGTCTCTCTTTTGTTTGCTTGAACTGCTGGTGATTTCTTGGTATTTTGCTTGTCAACTTCTCGTTTAGGTTTCCAGGAGTTTTTTGAAAAATAATTGCATATTTTTGAGAGATAGTAACTCCTGAGACTGCAAGCACTGTTCTTTCTTCTGACTGTTGATACATGAATGAGAGAAAAAAATCTCAGGGGAAAAAATTAGGATTCTGAACTATTTTTCCCCCACCTATAACATTAAGTTCAGCCAGGAGTTAGATGGACTAAAGGCTGTAGCCTTGTTCTCACAAAAATTTTTGTCTGGCAGAACAGAAAAAATTGTGCAAAATTAGAAGCTGCTTTTTAACCAAAGCACCAAATTTTTTAGCCATGTTACTGTGAAACATCTTCAGGTCTGAAGCTCATAGTAAGGAATACGGGGGGAGACCTGAAATTTAAGAGACTGTCTTTTTCTTTGCAGGAGGCTGGCTGGTTGACTGGCATTAAGGAATCCAAGTGGCTTCAGTACAGAGATGCAAATAGTTATAAAGGACTTTTCCCGGAGAACTTCACACGCCATCTGGAGTAGTTCTCCCAGGCAGACAAATGTAGTATGAAGCTCAGACAGTAGGTTTTTAACCTCTTCGAAACACAGGAGCCCATCTTTCTGTAGTTCAAGCTGTTAATGGTTTACAGACTGGTGCCAGACAAAGCTAGTTGAAACATACCAACTGAGCATGAATGCAAACAGTTAAGCTGTAATTTCTGAAGCAGTACATGAGAAAAAAATCAGATAAAAATGAAATGTCCTTATTTGTTCACAAGTATATGGCAACAGGTTTGTTTGTGCTTTGTCAGAGCTATGGTGATCCTGTATTTGATCCTTTCCCATGAAATCTGAAATTAGCTTCCTCAATACCAAAACCTTAACTTCTCTGCACTAAGTGTATTGTATTCCGTTGCACTGCAGAAGATTTAATTAATTATCCTATAGTTATGAGGTCAAACTATTATAAGTTTCATGTGTTTAAAAGGTAGTTTACTGTAACGTTTTTTCATTGTTATTTTTGGACATGCATAATATATATACACAAGAACTTATATGTGTATATATAAGTGCATATGGCTATATATGCATTTTCACAACTTCATTGTAGTTCTTTGGCTGTGTAGTATCATCCGGTACATGCATTGCTCTTTCACTGTCTGGCATTACAGGAAATGGTTTTGTTCAAAGCAAAACTAGCTGCTCCATTGCCAAAACATGATATCTGTGTTTGTAATGTGAAATTTTCATTCTTAGATGATGAATAACATCATGTTTAAAGCTGCTGACCTTTGAGAAGGCATGGCTCGATCTCCTCTTCAGCTGCAGTAGTTACAATGGGATAACTTGGAGGGGAGAGTTGTTATGATGCTAATCTATTTTTTATTTAATTGGCTGAATACATTTTCAAAAAGAAACAGAACTAATCTCTGAGAATAAATAAACACATATATTTTCACTATATGTATTTATGCAGCATATCCTCACAGAACCTTTAAAGTAAAATATATAATGTATCCTTATCAAAAAGTCATCTGTAACTTACGTTTTCCAGTGCTGTGTCATTAAAAATAAACCTTTGGTCCAAAGAAGCTGTTTCTTCTGTGGTGCTTTTGGAGTTTTGTAAGAAGTCCATATAATTTATACATTGTATTATATAATCTAATCTTAATTTAATACCTCTTTTTCCAAAGGAATACAGCATAACAGGTGCAACATCTAAATTCTTGCTCTCAACCCTACTTGTGGCCAGAATTCCAAAAGGTCTGAACCCTAGTTCAGCATGTCTCTCAGCTGCTCTTCCTGTTCCTGACTCTGACTGCCAGCTCGTATCTGTCCACTGAGGAATGGAACTTGTCTGTATTTAACCGTCACTCAGCTGAAGATCTCTACCTCTTCCTAATTTTTCATTTGTCCACTTTTTTCATGTGGAAAGTAAATTCTCCACAAATCTGCTCCATTGTGTTTTCTGAGGTATGGAAGTTGCAAATATTTAGGAACATCTATATTTTCATAGGAATTCAGTTATTTTTCATTATATGTTGGTCATCTTGTTTGCAAAAAATACCTGTTTCCACTCCACTGCTAATTTGCTAAATCTCAGTTGAAGAAATAGGGGGTTTCTGCCTCTTGAAGAAGAGGAGGGTTCATTTTTCTCTGTGTTTCAGGGTCTCTCTCTAGGTTTCAAAAGCAAGTCCAATGATAGCTGTGTTTTGTGAAGAAGCTGGATGGCTCAGCTGTGATAGCTGGGATTTTGAAATATCCAGTGGGTCTAAGGAGGTTGCAGGAAAGCACTCTGGTTTTCTGTTCATTCCTTCAACAGGTTTGATCTAGGGCCAAGAATCTCTCCAAAGACAAAACTTGCTTTTGGTTTTCTTGTTACAATAAATTCCAGATTCCAGCACACCATTTTGAGGTTTACAGTGATACTCATTATAACCTCCAGGCCAGTTTCTAGCTTAACTGCATCTCAACACTTACATTTCAGTAATGGCTGCTCTACATGTCACTGGAAAAGCCCAGAACTGGACAATGGAACTTCAGTTTCCCTGTGGACACCATGTTGCCACCTCTTTGAAAGGGACCTACTATCAAGTGAGACCATTATGTGTGACAGTCGTAACCCTAAGGTCACTATGATCAGCCCAAAACATTGCTATAATCAGCCAAAAGTATTCTTTTACCAGGTGTTCATTGTGTGCAGTTACTATTATTAGGTCCTTTTGGTTTTAGAAGTATTGACATCAAAGTCAAACACCCTTGGTCTTGATTCTTCTAATCTCCTTGGTACAGCACAGTGTGCCAGATTCACAGAGGGTTTTGAAGTACACTTAAGATTGTACACAGATAGGAAAGGTTTCTGGTCTACAGCAAAGTGTTTTCATGGTACTGTCATTATTTGTTGGCAACAAGATGTACTGGTAATGTTCCAAAAGCCATGCTATGGCTCATGATGTATCATTTAAATGCTGCAGGTTACTGTGTATATGACATTCTGACGCTATGTCTTCACATTTCGCACACACACCCTAGAGCCACAAGTGTTTTGGAGAAAGGATGAGGAAAATTACTGTCTTTAAAAATCTTTGCAAAATTTTATATACTAGGATGATACCCCCTAATGTCTGTAGCTCCTGAGGTGAATCCTGTGTAGTAAGTGTATTTCTTTGTGATCTATAAAATTTTATTCTAGGACAAGCAAGGGAAATACTTTCTGGAATGTACTGCTTTTATATACATGATACACTTGCGTTACACTGCATGAACTTGAGTTACGCTCCCCCTGAAATATATTATCCCAAAATGATTTCTTCCTTTACTTGTTTTTTTTTTTTATTTATAAACAGTGTTACACCTGGCAATTAACTGAATTTTGTGCTTTCAGAGTGATTGTAGAATCCATTGTTTCTTGGTTTCACTAGAAGCTTATTTATGCCTAAGAGACCATACACTACTAACCTTTTTGAGCAGGGGTAATTTATAATTCTACATAAAATAAAACTTTGAAAGATTTAGGGATCCAATCTGCTGATCTGTTGGGCTGATTATGCACAGTGTGGTCTTGAAAGAAAGACAAAGTAAGTGAAGATAGAAGAACATGTCATGTGAGTGAACAAATAAATCATGTGTTTGCAGCTCATCTATCTGGTTTACAACCTTTCATGAATAATGAGAAATGCATAAGCTGAACAACACTTATGTCCTTTCTCTCCTCCTCCTCCTCCTCCTCTCCCTACCTTGCTTCACCTCTTCCACTAGGTGCATCTGTCCCTGCCATAGAAGAGGGAGGGGAGGCTAAGTGGTACAGTCCTGCTCAAATAGCATGACGTTCAATTCCAGGATGCTCTGATTACTGATGCCCTAGTGTCAGAAAGATGTTAAATAAATCAAGTCTCATTAAGTTCATTCTTAATGAAAATTCTGTAGTGTCTTGCTGACACAGGGAAAAGGCATCAAAAGAAAGCCACTGTGATGGGTAGTTTAGATGGATGGGGTTGGGAAGGAACAACTATTGGCTGAAGGACACTTTGCAAGGCTGTCCCATCTGCTATATGCAGGCAGAGCATGAGCAAGTAGCAGCTGTAAATACCACAGTAGCCTCAAAAATACCACTGTTTGCTGCTTGAAGTACAAAATCATATTTTATTGTTAGTTTTTAAAGCAGATTTGAAAGATCTATCTTTTTGTATTTAGATCACCAAAGCACTAAGGTGATAGTTGATGAAACACCACCTGATAAGCCAATCCTTGGCTGCAGAAAGTAGATAGTTCAATTAAAGAAAGTCATATTTGTGAAAGCAGTGCAAAAGAGCATGAAAGTGTTTTTGCAACCAGCTGTAATAAGCAGTGTCACTGCTCTGTGTTTTCTGGTGGCAAGACGTTTGTTGCAGATGAGGGGACTGCAATTGACTTGGTGCAAGCAAGCCAGTGATACTACATAGCAGCAAATTTGCTTCTGGTTTAAACCCCAGCCCTTTCTGAAGTAAAGAAATCTTGTTTAATTAGGAAGAGGAATTTTAGGAAATGGCATTTTTTCGGTCCAGGTTCAGAAACAGAGAATATTAAGTGGGCCACAGTTTTGAACACAGCATCTTGCTAAATGTATAGATGAGTGATAGATAGTCACTTTCCCTCAGTCAGTAAGTCATCAAGATTCCTTCCTTAGGTGATTGTGTGAATCAATTCAGGCAGGTAGCCAGAACAACCATTAAATCACAGCTGAAATGCAAAGAGTAAATTTATTTCTTTACCTTGCTAACCAGAGGATCCCAAAGCAACAACAGAACACCAGCACCGTGAGGCTCAGTTCAATCCTAGCAGGCAGGGAGCCTGCTGTTTGCACCCATTTATCGAGGGCCTGCACATGCGTAGTTTACCAGCATGCTGTGATCTCCCCTGTGCTTTTTATGGTCTCTGAGCTTGGATCTCTATCCCAAAACAAGGAGTTCAAGCATGTCTGTGAGTGTGCCTCCAGGTGTCTCCAAACATTTTATCTCTACACAGGAATTCTACCTCTCAAGAGAGACAGATGGTAAACAGCAGTAGGCATAATATATGGAGTTTCCCACACTTTTATTCTCCAGACCTTGGCATTCCCAGTTGCAAGGTCACTTGAACAAATCTAACATCCTCCTCACCATTCTTTGACTTTTAACCCTTTTGTCCCAACAGTCTTCATCAAAGTGATGTCAGCTCTGATGCGGTCTTTGTGCACCATGTCTCTGCCAGCATCTCAACTATATCTTTCACACTTTTCACTCTGGCCTGTTTAATCAGCACAGAAGCATCATATAGGGAAAACTGCAGCACTTACCAAATAGCTTCTCCTGTAACCAACAAGAAGACTTCTTAATTAGCATTAATTTGCAAAAGCTGAAATTATCCATAAGAGGATTGTGCTGCATATTCAGGTGCATAATAGCAGTTAAAGGAAACTTCAGCGAAAGAAAATACCCAGAGAGTAGTAAAAGTACCACTCTGTGTGTATGCGGGATTTCTATCCAGCCACAGGCACTAAATGCAATGCAGATAACAACAAAGTACTGTGTAGCCACCAAAACTTGAGTCTTCAGGAGCCAGTGGTACCCACATATTCTGAAGACAGTCAACAAAAGCAAAGTCCTCTATGTCCTCAGCCTGGTTTCAGAGGAGAAAAGTGTTCACTATCTGCCGGTGTCCAGCCCGAATCCTGGACAGCCTCCAGCTGGCCAAGTTCCAGAAGTGTCCCTGTCCTGAAGAGGCACTCTGGCGGCATCACTTAGACACCGGCCAGTGAAGCTCCTCGCCCGGCGGGGTGACGCGCCGGGAGCGAGGAGCTGCGATCGCTGGCTGCTGAAGTAGAAATAAGGCGAGAGGGACTTCTGGTGTGGATGAATTCTGTGCGGCTTTATTGCAGGATGTCCAGCACAGAGGGAATCCAGGGACCAAAAGCCCTGAACTCTCTCTGTGACCACCTTATGAGGGACACATACTAACCAATCATCTGAGGGTCCAGGGGAGGAACCAGGGCAGGACCAGGGAACCAGTCCAATGGACGAGGGAGAGGGGAGAAGGTAAGGAGTAACAGTGAATCAATCATCCTGTAACAGGTAACCTTCTAGAAGGGGGAAGATGATAGACATAACTAGTAACCAAGTAAGTTTGCCCTGGGCTAAACCATGGTCACTTCAGTCCCCGGGGGGAGCTTAGCAGTCTTGGAAACCCTCTACCAAAGTCCTTTCTTCTCTTCTTGGGCCCTCTGGAGTTTCGGAGGTAACTTCCACGGCCGCCACAGAAAAGAGGCTGGGGCTTCTTTTTGTGCAACCAGAACATAGCCTTTGGTATGATCCAGATAAACCCCCTTAAAATAAATAATAAATAGTGCCTTTATATTTGCCTAGACAGATTGCTTGTAGTACAAAGTGTATATGGACCAAAAACATCAAAGCACTGGAAAGGTGAGTAGTTATATACTTAAACTATTGCATTTCCAAGGTACATGCTGCAAAGGCAAAGGTAAAGATAGTCCAGATTTCCAAACTTAATTCATAAGAAACTCAATATCTCTATTAAAGTTTTAAAAATTAAACACATTGAGCTGCAACAGAAGGAAGAATCTGGCTGTATGTCAGTGAATGGAAAAGAAACAAAATGTAATTTTGAAGAATTAACTGTGTAGGTTAACACATAATTGACTAATGACAAGGTGTACTGGGTTTGCATGGCCTATTTTTTGGTAGCGGAGACTACAGGCTTCTGTTAGAAGCTTCTGGAAGCTTCCTTCCTGTTTGGCAGAGCCAATCCCTGGTGGCTCCAAAGAAGGACATGCCACTGGTCAAGACTGGGCCAGTTGGAAATGGGGGTAATGCCTCTGTAATAACAGATTTAAGAAGAACGGAAAAAAGTTATTGCACAGTTGTAATTGTGGCCAGAGAAGAGTGAGGAGACAATATGGGAGAGGAAAAACACTGCAGACGCCAAGGTCAGTGGAGAAGGAGGGGAAGGAGATGCTTCAGGCACTAAACTGGGATTCCACTACAGACTGGTTGTTGTGGGTTGACCCCAGCTACATGCCAGGTGCCCACTCAGTCATTCTATCACTCCCTTTCCCACTGGAACAGGGAAGAAAATAATATGGAAAATGACTGCCAGGGTGAGATAAGGCAGTTTTATTACAGCAGGAAAATAAAGAAAACAAGCAGAGGTCTGCACGCACAAGAGCTGAAGGGAAAAACAATCAGTCTCTACTTCCCATCAGCAGCAATGTGCAGACACTTTCTGGGAAGCAGGGCTTCAGCATGAGTAGAGGTTCCTTTGGAAGGCAAACATAGAAAACTCATGAATGTCCCCTCTTCCTCTTCTCTTCCTTCCCTTATATATCTGAGCTGATGTCATATGGTATGGAATATCTCTTTGGCTGACTGGGGTCAGCTGGCCTGCTGGTGTCCCCTCCCAGGATCTTGCCCACCCCCATCCCCTTCAGTGGGGGAAGGAATGTCACAGGGACAGCACAGCTTGGCAGTAGCCAAAACACTGCTCTGTTATCAACGCCAGCTACCAAAGCAAAGCACAGCAGTGTAAGGGCTGTGAGCTTTACCCCAGTCAGACCATGGTGAAGCAGCTGTGCCTCTGCAGCCCATGGAGGACCAAGGGGATGCAGAGATCCACCTGAAACCCATGGAAGAGCCCATGGCAGAGCAGGTGGATGCCTGAGAGGAGGCTGTGACCCTGTGGGAGGCCGTGGAGAGAGGAGCCCACTCTGGAGTAGCCTGTCCTTGAAGAACTACATCCTGTGGAAGAGTAACCCATGCTGCAGCAGTCTGGGGAGGACTGTTGCCTGTGGGATGGGCTCACATTGCAGCAGTTTGTAGGGAGATGCTGCTCATGAGATGAACTCGTGCTGGAGTTCTTGGAGTACTGTCTCCTGTGAGAGGGACCCCACCGTGGAGCACGGGAAGGACTCCTCCCTGAGCAGTGGGTGAAACCACAGGTGATGAACTGACCATAACCCCCACTCCCTGTCTCCCTCATTGGGGAAGGAGGTAGAGCTGGGAAGGAGGGAGGGTAGGGGAAAGGTGACAGATTTTCAAATTGAGTATTTTCTTTCATCCAGTTTGAATGCTTGAAGACTGCAGAGGTTTGTGCTCACTTTGAAGACCGTAGAGTTAAATATCTTTACTTTCAGTGCTGATGGAGAAGCTGGCAGTGATATTATAGTCATGATTACTCATGGCTGTTAATGTGCCCAGGTTAACGCAGGATGCGGCTGTCTTTCCCTGTAACTATGAATGTGACTAGAGATATGTGCACAAACTTTTGGTACACCCTTTCGTATTCTTTAAGGTGTAATAATATTTTTCCTAAATCAAAGTGAGTAAGTAGTGCCTGCAATGATCAGATATTTTTGCTTTAGTCCTGAAAAACTCCAAACTTTGCTCTGCTATTGATTTTATCATTCAGTGAAAATAGGGGTTCATTATGTTCAATCTGACCCTTTCTTATTAGTCTACTAGATGCAATCTCTTTAGTAGTACTCCAAGCAGGAGCCACTGCTCTCCAAACAAAACAGAGGACCAGCTATCTTAAACAAAATCCCCCATGTCATAAAAGGAACACTTAGCAGGAAATTAATTCAGTTATTGTGATTGCTGTCACAGTTATGTCTGTCTGTGAGTGAGCCACTGCTGTGTTTGGTGCTACAGAAGTACTCTCTGTGAAACCATCCTGGCCTCTGGGGAGTTATGCTCCAAGTCAATAAGCAAAACACATGAAGACTAGGGAACAGGTGAAGAATTACTCTATTTTTCAAGTGTGGCACTTCAACACAGAGAAGTTTCTGGCTGGGTATCATCAAGCCCAGCTGAGCTCACTGCAGCCTTCTCCAGCGCTGCAAGTCTGAGATTTTGCAACTGACCTGAGAGAAGTCAGAGAGGGAGAGAGGGCTGAGGTCAGGCTCCAGCAGTGCTCTTTCACCAGGCTGTTCATGGGCATGCCTGTGCCAGCAGGGAGGAAACAGCCTGATCATGAAGCCCTTCCTCAGGAGGAGGGAGATATCTGGAGAAACATCCCTATTCAGCACATGGTCTGATGAGACCACAGCTACACAGTGTGTAGGATCCTCCTTCATTGTTTTACTGCAAAATTGTAAAAAAATCCTGACGTGTCAAAACTGTACGACTGCTCACTAAAACATGACTGATGTCTTCACTGTTCGAAGTCCCAGACACTGGGTGGTGCAGGAGTTTTATTGGGGTGGGGTGAAGGCACGTCTGCTTATTGTGTTATGCTTTATATGATAAGATGGGAGGAGTATTAGGCACCTGGAGCTGTGTTCTCCCTGCCCATGATGTGAAGCAGTCTGTGCAGGAAAAGGTGAAATGGTATTGTGGGAAAAGAGAAGACCCTGGGCACAAAATATTTCTCCCAGGATATAAGGACATGGTTCCTATTTTTATTTATGATCTCCTACTTAAGTCCAGCTACACTAAATGCCTTACCACTGTTACGTAGTCATACAGTATCAGACTAACCTGCAAGCATGTTCACTATGTTAAGTATGTTAGAAAATGCCAAGGCTAGTTGTCTAAACACATAGATGTCCGATCACTTACAATCTCAGGCAGCACAACAAGCAAAGGTCAGAGGACAGGGAAGAGGACGTGCTCATACAAAGATACATGTAGGTTTGGGTTTGGGAAGGTGTATTGGGTCTGACTGGGGTAAAGCTCGCAGGCCTTACACTGCTGTACTTTGCTTTGGTAGCTGGCGTTGATAACAGAGCAGTGTTTTGGCTACTGCCAAGCTGTGCTGTCCCTGTGACATTCCTTCCCCCACTGAAGGGGATGGGGGTGGGCAAGATCCTGGGAGGGGACACCAGCAGGCCAGCTGACCCCAGTCAGCCAAAGAGATATTCCATACCATATGACATCAGCTCAGATATATAAGGAGAGGAGGGGGGGGAGGCATTCGGGACTTATCCATGTTTGCCTCCTCGAGCAACCATCACGTGTGCTGGAGCCCTGCTTCCCAGAAAGTGTCCGGACATCGCTGCTGATGGGAAGTAGAGATTGATTGTTTTCTCTTCTTGCTCTTGCGCGCGCAACTTTCAGCTTGCTTGTTCTATTTTTTTTTCCTCCACTGTAATAAAACTGCCTTTACTCACCCTGATAGTCTTTTTGCAATATTATCCTCTCCCCTCTCCCAGTGGGAGGGGGAGTGATAGAGTGACTGAGTGGGCACCTGGCCCCTGGCCGGGGTCAACCCACGACAGAAGGTTTGATGGCTGGATGCCAGGAGAATAAAGCACATCTCTGCCCAGTAAGACCTGTGTGGCTGCTGCCCAGCTCTCAAAAAACTTGCCCCTCAGTCACTTAACTGTTATTATCCAGAGAAGCCACGAGGAGGCTCAGAAATAGCCATACCCTGGCACAGAGAGGCAAAGCAGAGAAAGATGCAGGTGCCTGAAGGCAAAACAACAGCATAGTGTCTTGGTCTGGTTAGAGTCTTCCAGGCACAGGCAGCACTTGTGAATGACATCATCAAGTTTTCACATCAACACACACCTCTCTGCCTCTTTTTAAACAGGAAATTAAGCTAACATGATAAAAAAATCACTTGTCTCTTCACCAATTCATTTGCTTTTTTTGATGGGCCAAGGTATGTATCTGTGAGTTTTTTGTCTCAGTAGAGTTCAACCCAGAGATGATGATCCTAGCATCTCTGAACTTCCTTTATTGAGGAGCCACAGCAGAACTAGATAAAATTACAGGCTTTTTTAAAACCTTCCAATCTTGTCTCTGGCCTTGCAAGTATATGGTATTTATTAGCTACTCTTAAGGGTGTCAGAATACATTTCTTCTTGGGTTTATATCACACTTCCATTGTCACCCAGCCTACTAGTACATTTTAATATCCACAATGTCCTAATACCCAAGTCCAAATTACACTTGTCAGATAACTTGTGCACTAATACCTTGATTACCCTGTGTGATGGTTGAGAAATGTGTGCAATATGAGCCAAAAGGTGGAGAAAAGCTTTTGCATTTCTCTCCCTTCTCATATTGTGCAACACTCTGTCTTTACCAGCCAAAGCACGGAGTAAAGGTCAGACCCCCTTCCTCATGGATGGAGTCCCTGTTGTTTAAGGATGTTTCCTTGAAGCCAGCCATGGGGATTTCTTAATGCAACCTCATCACTGCTGCATTCTCCCTGCTGTCCCTCCAGGTGTGCTCCGAGTCCTCCACCTGTTCTAGGAGCCAGCCTCCATCACACAGCCCAGTCACTCCCAGAGGACTCTGTCAAGTTTATCTGTGAAGTAACTGGTGGTCACAGTTAACCTACATCCACTGGTACCAAACGTCACCTGGAACTCCCTCTACATACACAGAGATTGGTCTGTATCACCCTTTCTGGGTCTGATATTAATTGGAATCATAGATTTTCTCCAAAAGAAATATCTACCCACACAGATGCCTGCGTGCTGCTGCTGCGTAAGCTGGACACCCACTCACTGCATGGTGTGGGACTGCACCCACAACCATTCCCTCAATCTCTGCCATTTACTGCAGCTGTAATGTGTTCGCAGAAGAATCATCACAAAATTACATGAACTTTTTGCACTGAGACATGCCAGTTTCTTTGTCTAGACATGGAAAAACAGCAGCCAGAAAGGTCAGAAGTGCTGGATAGGGAACTAGGGACATCCAAGATGGGGCAAAGGAGGAAGGGAGAAGTACAATCCTAAATTATTAAGGGGAAAGAGGGCATTTTGGATGAAATTGATGAGTTTACATGTCCTGTGGCAGTTTCCAAATTTTACCCCAGGATAAGCAACTTTACAGATGCAAAACCCAGAGAAACGGAAAAAGAAAATGATGTCCAGGTGTGAATTGGGAAAGTATAGTAAATGCTGGGGAATCGTTATGAGAGAAACCCACCTCTAACTTAGAGTCTTTCCCAAACTATCCTCAGTTGAAGACCTGGGCAGGAGACAGAAGGGACTGCATATACCTGTGATTTCTAGGGAGCCATTCTAGGACCCACATAGAGGGATCTGCTGCAGCCCCCTCTTACTACTCCAGAGCAATTCAATACAAGTGTAGTCCTTCCAAGAGTTGATGAGAGGTGTCTTACAATGTATCCTACTTAGCACAATGGTCTCTGTCCCTCCCTAGGTTGTTGACTCCTCCCCTGAGGCTGTTGAGTGATGTAAGCCACACAATTAATAAGCAGCAGGGAGAAGCTGCTAAGCTGTGGTATTTTTATCAGATAAAAGTCAAGTACAAACAAGAGCTATTTACAGAAATATGGTACTTAAATATACACTCTTAGCAGACAAATGGGAAGACCTCTTGGACTTTGAATGTGAAACTCAAATAAATTTGGGGGCTGAATTAGAAAGTGTGGAAGTGTGGGAATTACTTCTTGATACTGGGAAAATTATATTGTGTAAGCAATTTGTTTCTACTTTAAAAAGAAAGAACTCCAAAAACAACAGTATCGATAAACTGTCATTATACATTTTTTCAGATGATCTGGATGAGGAAGCAGTGGAAATGGGAGAGGTAAGACAGCTGTTCATTAGCAGGTTTTCAGATCTCAGTATTGACCTTTTCTAAAATGAGATTCTGGTTTGTTTGATTAATGCCAGCTGATATAAAAATACTTAGAAACATGTGCTGCACTTGGCTTCAGAAGGGTACAGTATTTCAATTTAAAGATCAGATAGTAAACTACACTAGATGCATAGAAAGCATGTTCTAAAAAAGTCTCTCTTGCTGGTTTCAGAACATAAGGACATGAAAATGAATGTATTACTACGGATGACATGTCATATAAGTTTATACTACAAAACATCTCCATTTAAGTTAGAGAGCTAAACTTACATTTCAGCCTGCTAAAATTTGTAAGAGTACCAAGACCATGGGAAAAGTCTAACTATGAAGACAGTGACCTTGATAGGCAAAGAGAAATCCCACCTATTGAATAATGTGAAAACCAGCAGCTGTAGGGCCAGGTAATGGAAGATGTTTGCTGGTCAGGCATACGTTTGATGTATATTTATGATTTTTCAATTATTGGAGTCATCAGTAAAAGTTTGAAAACACTGGGACTTTTTTTGCTGGGTAACTCCAAATGATGACTGTCGGAAGAGGGATTTCTGGTAGAAAACAGGATCCTATTTGATGTTCAATGTTCAAAATGAGTATACCAAATTGTTGGAAGAAACATTTTGAAGGCATCATCATGGGATGAAAATTACCCTACAGAACCTTGGTCTGTAAGAGAGGTAAGAAATTAAGCTGATCTCTATCTACCTTATATGGCAAATACATCTTGGAGAACAGAGGTCACAGTAAAACAAGCAAAGGAAAAAAAGGTGACTCTACTCATCATCCGGGCAAATTCCCTGTGGAAATAAAAAAGCAGGAAAAAAATAATCTTTTCTCAGTAGTGAGGTCTCTTCTTACAAGGGTGGGTTTTGGAGATGAGTGTTTTTTTGGGTTTGGGGTGGGGGGAGAGGTTGTCAGTTTGGTTTTTCCCCTCTGTTTAAGAGTTAACCAAAGGGAAATGGCTCATGAATCATTATTTAACATACTTGTAGCTGGCACAACCTCATTGGATAGTTTTCTACCGCTCAGATCTGCTTCACCCCTGCTTGAGGCTGGCCCTGACCAGCCTGTAAGGAAGCCCTAAGAAGAGCAGTGATGATGTGGTTGCCAAACACTTTCTTCTTGGCAACTCTTTTTTCCTGTATGTGCCCTGTTCATCCTGCTGCCTGCATATTCACCAGTGGAAAAGGGGATACTCTCTTATCTCAGCTTCTCTATTTTTTCTCTTTTATTGTCATAGGTGGCTCTGCACAAGACTTGCAGCAAACCCCTATATCCATGTCCAAGCCAGAAGGCAAAACAGTGCTAATCAACTGCCATGTCTCCAGTCCTGATTTTAGCAATATTTTTATTCACTGGTACCAAAAGAGGGTCAATGCAGCTCCCAAGCGTGTTGCCTACATATCCTCCAGGTTTTTCCTTGAAAACCAGTCTGATGAGGGGAAGTTTGCTGTTGAGAAGGATCCCCACAAATCTGTCTGCACCCTGACAGTGAGCAAAGTAACTCTGCAAGACTCTGCCTCCTACTACTGTGCCAGATGGGATGCACAGTAATAGAAAGCCACAGATGATCTGTACAAAGATATGCTCTACAATCCAAATAAGAACATGAAGTGTTTGACAACACACAGGAACACTGCCACCCTTTTCCCAAAAGCTTTGAATCAGATTGAAGACAGCCAGATATGAAAGATGCTGCTGAGCTTTTCAGATGCACACTACAGCCAGTACCAGCAGACCTGTTATTTCACTTTTCCAACAAAAAGGGCATTTTTTGGGTCAGAATGGATCGCCTCTGAGTGGGTGTGTAAGATGACAGGGTTGGCTAAAAGCAGGGTCCTGCTAAAAGCAGGAAAAATCTATTCCCACTACCCTTCAAGTTACATTTTACAGAATAAAATCCCAGTTCTGTCATTTGTATAGCAGAATAGAAGGTTATAAGTGAAAATAAACTCGAAACACCATTCAAGACTGCAGATCCAATATACCCATTTTATACTTCTCTGTAACTTAAGAATCTGGTTTTATTTTCTCTTTGTTTTCTGCTTGGAGTTGATCAAAGTTTCATTTAGGTTAAAATACAAGTCTCCTAATTGACTTCAGTGGGGCTTCTCATCCTACATAGCAAGAGTGTAACTATAGAATAGATGTTTTTACTTTTGCAAGCAGAAAGACATTTCTTTGAGTTATTTCAGCTCTTTCTGTTTATGGTCAAACAATATATAGATAAAGTCACAGGAACATTTTGTTCCTATCCCAAAGGATCCAGTATTACCAGTCTCTGGTATGGGGTCTCCAGAGCACACTGAGCACTGGGGAACCAGTTGCATTTCACAGGAGATTGAAAGATCAGATTCCTGGCACAACTGTAGGACAGCACTTACTGGATCTGTGTGAAAATTCTTGGAAAAAAAGACAAAGCTGGCTAACATAAGTAAAATTATGTGAGAACAACAGAAAAAGGGAAATTGGTTTAGTTTTCTTTCCAAGGGAACTAGAAGTGACCTTGCCTCTGAAAAATTACTTTGAATTGCACAAAATAATTTCAGTATTTTGCTTGACCTAACTTCCTTTATTTTAAACTAGGTCTATGGGGGTTGCAAAGCATTGTTTGCATTGTGATTCTTTGCAGCATTTGGAGAAGCCACTCTGAGGTGTAGCATCTCAGCTTACCCGTAACAAGAAACACGCAGAAATACAACAATCCTGCTTTTGAGCTCCCAAATGTCTGCTGTGTATTTTCCTGGTCTTCAGTATTCAATCTGTGTCATGAGCAGTAATTTCAGACCCCTCCAATTCATTTAGCTCCATGTTGAAGGTTGGATCTAGTTCTTTTCCTCAGGAATTTTTCTCCCATGGGTTGCTAAGACACAAATGACTGAGTACTTAAGAGAAACAAAGCACAAGGCTGTAGCCTTTCTCCGTGGCAGGGTGGGGCAAAATTGCCCCTCATGGAAGCAGAGCCTGGTAACACGAGATTTGGAGAGACTGAAAAGCAAGGGCAGGGGGGAGGTCACGCCCTCTTGCTCGGGACCCTTGGAGCTGGACGGTCGGAGCTGCTGTCTGCTGAACCCACAGCCCCTGAGAAGCCAGCGCGGAGCTGCCGGTCTGTCTGCTGTGAGTCTCTGCCCTCTGCCCCATCCGGAGCCGACCTGCCTGCCACCAGCCCGCTCTGAGTTTTCTCCGCTACATTGTAGCGGGGTTTTCCCTGCACGTGGAGACCCCTTACCGTCCCAGCTCCCTGTGTCCGGGGATCCTGCTGTGGCACCGACACCAGCTGCCCCTCCCGAGGGTCAGTGGAGCAAGGGCTCTCCTCCATCCCTCCGTGCTTCGGGCAGTCGCCATTTGCCGTGTGCTACCTGAGCTCACGCCGGAGCGCCCCCTGCAGGCACTGGGGAATCATCACACCCAGAGCGCCCCTGCAGGCACTGGGGAATCATCACACCCCGAGCGCCCCTGCAGGCTGTGACTGGAACTGCACCAAAGGGAAAAGGTGCCTGGAGCCAAGCGGGCTGCCACTGGGGTTCTGGTTCTGTTTGTTGGTTAACGTTATAGTTGTTGTTATTTGTTATCCTTGTTTAAGATAGTAGTAAAGAACTGTTATTCCTATTCCCATATCTTTGCCTGAGAGCCTCTTGATTTCAAATTTATAATAATTCGGAGGGAGAGGGGTTACAGTTTCCCATTCCAAGGGAGGCTCCTGCCTTCCTTAACAGACACCTGTCCTTCAAACCAGGACACTCCACAATTTGAGGGTTTTTTTTTTATATTTTACTGGCAGCCAACCTGAGGCAAAGTCCATTTCCTTGGTCCAAAAGACCAAGGAAAAGTCCAGGCATTGTTCAGAAGCTTTCAGCTAGTCTAAAAGCAGTGGTAAAATTTGCTTCCGACTACAAAACTACTTTGTAGATGAGTTAAGGTAATTGGAGGGGGGAGGGGGGGACGGAGGGACAGGTTTGTGCCACTTTTGTAAAGCTATAATCCAACTGTTATTTTAGCAGGGTTCAATTAGGCTGCTTTATCTCAAACAACACCTGCCAGGACAACCTCTCTGAAGGCCCAAGTGAGTAATTTCCTCAGTTGCCGCTCTCTGCCCCTGCTGGGAGTGCTGTTAACTTCCTCCTGAGGACAGACACAAGCAAGAGCCTTCAGGATGCTGCTGCTTCCTCTCCTGGCCCTGGCTGCAGCTTGGTCTCATAGGTTCCCCTTGTCACCATGACACAGGGCAGTGGAAGGAAGCATCCCATGTTTATGTGTGTGAATGAATAGCAAGCTAAGAGTATTTGTTCTGTTTTCTCTCTTGCTTTCTAGATGGACAAGCACAAGTGCTTCTAAAGCAGAGAGTAGTATCCATTACCAGAGGGCACACAACAACTACATCAATGGACTATAGCCGAGGGTATTCCTGACTTCCAGTATGCATATATACATTGGTACCGACATGCGGCCTCCAAAGCTCCAGAACAGATTCTGTATATCGGATCCAGTGCAGTTTCTTACGATGACAATTCCTATAGCAACAAGTATTCTTCCTTGAAGAAAGGTACAAAGAAAGGTACACTTTCATAATCAATGACATCAGCTCCAACGATAAAGGTACTTACTACTGTGCCTACTGGCATTTCCACAGAACTAGCAGGTGACAGGCAGCCTGTACAGAAAGCTGCCTGTGCCCTGAGGGGCAGGCTTTCTGTCAAACACAAAGAATCATAATTGCAATTTCCTGCCTCTAGAACACCCCAACACATTTACGCTGAACACGTTTACATTAATATTGGATAAGGAGAAAAGCAAAGATGTGCTACAATTTAGGTAGTATAATGCTCTGTGCTGGGGTGGCTAAATTATATAGTAACACAGATCATCTCTGAACAATACAGATACTTTCCCAAACACAGTCTGAGAAAGCAAAAATGAAGCAGTATTCGGGAGGGAGCATAGAAGGATATTTGCACTTAAGATCTATCCTGGGAGGCTTCAAATACTTATCATTAGTCACTCCCATCATAATGGTTATGATGACAATGACTTTTGTAGGCAAGGATCTTTTCCACTGGGCAGCACCTGTAAAGATTGTTCCAAGAAAAAGTTGTGAAGACTATTTACAAGGACAAGCTGCAGATTAAACCAGGGAACATGTAGAAATGGTGATACAGCACTGCTCAGCCAGACAGCTGTGAGGAGAGCTGCAGTGAAATTTCATGTGGCTAGGGTATTCACATCCCCCCTGTCCATGCAAGTTCTTTTTTTTGTTTTTTCATTGTGGATATATCTTCATGACAGGACCTGACACAAACTCATGTATTAATCACAAGGACAACAGAAGAATATTTACTTTCCATACTAGTTGTAACATGAGATTATTTGTGTACAGTGCTATTGACAAATGTCTAAAAAAGATTCAGAGGATTCTCTCTTTTGGGTGAGAAAATGTGAAATTTTTATCAGCATGATGCTGCTGCCCAAGGGACCATTTGCTATAAAGTCTTTGCTGGGCACATTTTCAGCCTTTGAAATCAGGGCAAGTACAAGAAAAAGCAAGGGGCAGTAAATACCTGTCCGGTAGAAATGCATGCTTCACTCTGGTTTTGCCACAGCCACTGAGGCTGTCTTGTAACAGAGCCACCAGCTGTATTTTTCCAGTTTGGTGCTACAACACCATTATCAAGGAAGGCAGGCACTTGCACAGAGGTCCAGCAACCTCACTGCTGGCAAGACACTACTGCCAGAGGAACTCCCTATTTCATGCAACAACCTGAGAGAGTTAAAGGAATGCAAAGATCTTCAAAAGAAATGTGTCATGGCTAGTCAATACAATCAAATGTTTACATGGCATTTCATGTATCTGTAATTCTTGATGAACAGTGAAATCAACAGCCGCCTGTTTTTTCTAAGATAGATAGATAGATAGATAGACAGATAGACAGATATACAGACAAATATAAATAAGTATTTCTGGGCCTGTTCCCATGCAGTTGGAGGTGCAAAGCTAATCAAAATTCTTCCCCTCAGGAGAGGAGGAGAGACACAGTCCATTGACCAATCTGAAGCAGGCAACTTTTTTCTGCTCTCCACCTCTTTCTGCCCCAAAGCCCCCCTTTCATACTATAAACTTTTGACCCTTTCAAATGAGATGGAACAATCACATGTTGTAGATGGGATTTAGTAACTTTGGTCATACACATGTATTACATGTCTTGTGTTCTTCATTTGCATTCCAAGGGGCATGAAAGTTAAATATGTCAATTAGAGTGTCACTTACTTTTGTTCAGAATTTATAGTTAACACGAGAGGTAAAATAAACACTTTGGCCCCTCTCCAATGTCTGAGGCAGCCTTTACCGTCTGATCTTTTCCAAAGAGTTTTTGTGTGCCTTGTCTTCTCATCAGACCAGTTTTAAAGCAAGGATCACTTTTCAGGGTGAACAGAGAGTGAGGACAAGGGCTGTTACACAGGCACAAGTGCTCCTCTGTGCCTCACTGAAACAACATGGGGCTGTGAGAGCTCCACCTCGCACCAGGCATCTTTGGTTGTGAGACCTTGCTCAAGCCAGGTGTAAGGGCAGAACAAAGCCCAGCTCATGTTATCCTCAACCAGCCTCATGAATTCCACACTGACTTAAAGCAACACTGTACAACTCTGTCCATTTGCCACACTGTTGTAGGCAGATGCCCTCAGGTGCAAAGTAGCCTGACCTTCTCTCCATCCTGTCAATGTCCCTCTGAAGGGCTGCACAACCCTCTGGGGCATCAGCCACTCCTCCCAACTTCATGCTGTCGGTGAACTGTGGAGGTATCTGCCCCTTCCTCCACGTCATTGATGAACAAGTTAAACAATACTAGTTAAGGCCTAGTTTGGGCCTGGACATGAAAATGCTTAGAGGAGACCTTATTGAAGTCATCCAGTATCTGAAAGGCATTTATTAAAAACAAATCTTTACATGGGTAGATGGTGATAGAAGAAGGGGGAAGAGTTTTAAACTGAAAGAGCTTTTGAGTAGATGTTAGAAAGAAATTCTTTACTCTGAGAGTCGTGAGGCACTGGAATTGGCAATCCAGAGAATATCTAGATGTTCCATCCCTTGATGTGTTCAAGGCCAGGTTGGATGGGGCCCTGTACAACCTGACCTAGAGAATGACATCCCTGCCCTTGGGGTGGGTGCCTCCCAATCTAAAGCATTCTTATTTTATGATTCTCTGAAGTTCTAAGGAAAGGCTGGTGGAACATGCTTCTGGGACAGCTTTGAGGTGCCTGAGAAGAGAACAACATCCTCAGGAAGGGTCGGGCTGAACAACTTGAGTTTTTATGTGTGTGCTCTGTAAATCTGATACAAATGCAGTAGGTAGATAGATGAAGAAGTTTTTTCAGGTTGAGTATTTTTTGTTCTTTCTATGCTGTTCCTGGTGTGGTTTAGCTTGTCAGTAAATTTAACACCCTTTGTGGCAGTGCGTTGAAGATCAACCATTGGATGTGCTGAATGAGTAATTTCCTCCTCCCAGTCATTTGATGCTTTGTCCACCTGAAGGGCTTTATAACATTTCTGTCTCTATTTCATTTTCAGGTCTAATCTGCACAGGCAGTATGTTTCTGTTTACAGTCCTTCTTGCAACTTCATTTTGGTCCTGTAAGCCCTTTTTTCTCTCCTCTCTCCTTTCCTTCTACAGTAAACACAGGCCAGGTTCCAAACTCCAGGAGTTTCTCCCCTCATGCAATTTCTCTTCTTTCACTTCCAGGTGTAGACATGCAGTCAGTGCCAGTGCAAACACCAGAGCTGCAGAAGCAGATGAAAGGCATGCCTGCCAGCATGTCATGTCAGCTTGGGGAGAAAAACATCGTGCACTGGTACAGGCAGCTTCCCGGAGAGCCACCGAAAAGGATACTGTATGTGTCTGGAGGGACACCTGTTTTTGACAATAACGACGATAAAAATCGATTTCAAGTTCGGAATGATCCTAATCAACTCGTATATGGTCTCATGATAAATTCTTTAACCCCAAGGGATTCTGGCATTTATTACTGTGCGTACTGGAAGACACCACAGCATTTGTTGAGCAAAGATAAGCCTTACAAAAAGACTCTTTGTGCTCTGAACCGCAAGCTCTGAACTCTGCTAAAAATTCAAATACTTCCTTATTCCACCTCTTTCATGATTTCCTGCAGTAGGAGAGGAAAAACAACGTCTTATGACAAGTGTTAAATATCTGATGTTGACAATCAGTATGTCGTTTCAGTACTGAGATTTATCTGCAACATCCAGAAAGTGAACCCTTCCTGTCACTTTAAGATAAATATATGAAACATTATTCTTAAAATGAAGGCTAGATTTTACTAAAAGCACTCACCTGACAGTGAGCACAGTCTATCTCTGTGTGTGAGTTATAAATTTCTCTTCTCTGTTAGAATCCTACCAAACAGAGCAACATTTTTTCATCCCTCAGTATTTTCTCTTGAAAAAAAGACAGGAATAGGAAGGAAAGGGGGAAGACCAGGTGATCTTGCAGACCCTCCTTCATATTTTTCCTTTGCCTTCGTTTGCATTTCAGTCACTAAAAATTTCTACAACAACCCAGAAAACCTAATTTTGTTGTCACAATTCCTCATTTGATATGTCTAAGACATAAATTTAAATCCTCAGCCATGAGCTATGCCACAGACAAGCAGAGGCTCTCAGAGCCTTTGGGTTGAGTGTACTGAGTTTTAGAAATCAGATTCTACAATCAAAGACTGGTTCCTAGCTGGCACCTGACAACTAGGTCAAAACACTGAGACACTTTCGTGTTTTAAATTTTCTGAATTAAAGTGCACATGCTCAGTATCCTTTAAAAAATGAGCACAAATACCTCCACAGTGATGGGTTTATAGTTCTATAGGCTCTGAACACTCTTTTTGCTGAAGTTTCTATGTGATTTGAGTATATAACATCTTGCTATGGATGTTTCTGTCCTCCTCAACTGTTTGAAAAATAAGTTGTAGTACATGTGACCTCAGATGTTAACTTCAGTCAGCCTGCCTTTTGTCTTTGTGTTATGGGGTCTGAGAATTTCTCACAACCAGTCTAGAAGGTTTAAGGAGTGACTTGGCAGCAACCTCCTGACATGGGTGATTGGGTAGCCAACAAGGACCTTGTTGTGAATGGAAAGGTCAGGGCAGCCTTGGCTGCAGGGACCATGAGCCAGTGGCATTCAGACTTCTGAGGAAAGACAGCAGGGCAAAAGGCAGGACCTCAACCCTGGACTTCAGGAGAGCAGATATTAAAGTTCTTCAGAGATCTGCTTGGAAGCATCACATTGGATAAAACCCTGGAGAGAAGTGTCCAGGAACACTAATTGGTATTCAAGAATCTTCTCCAAGTTCAAGAAAGGTCCAGTTTGACACCTACAAAACCAAGTAGAGGCAGCAAGAGTACTTAAAAATGAGCAAAAAACTGCTGACTTTAATCAGGCATTAAAATGAAGTATAAAAGAGGTGGAATCAGGGGCAGGTGATCTAATAGGAGTATGGAGCCGCTGTTCAACCATGCAGGAATGGGTTTAGGAAAGAAATAACCCAGCTGGAATTGAATTTGGCAGATGATGTAAAGGGGGACAAGAAAGGATTCTACAAACACACCACCAGCAAAATAAAGACTAGGGAAAGCTGCTGGATGGGGCAGGGAAACTGGTGATGTATGACATGGAAAAACCTGAGGTACTCAGTATTTTCTTTGCCTCAGCATTCACCCATAAGAATGGCCTTCAGGTATTCCAAGCCCCTGAGACCAGATGGAACTTTGGAGCGAGAAAGATATAGCCTTTGGTGGAGGAGGATCAGACTTAAACTTGAGCACTTAAACTGCACACCCCTAAGTCCACGGTGCCAGATGGAATGTACCCACAAGTGCTAAGGCAGCTGGCCAATGCCTTTGCAAAGACACTCTTTGGAAGGTCACAACAATCCACACAGGTTCCAGAAGACTAAAAGAAATCATATGTCACTCTTATTTTCAAGAAAGAGAAAAAGGAAGACCTAGGGAACTAGTCAGGTTAGCTCTATCTCAGTCTGGGAAGGTGAAGGAGCCTCTAATCCTGGAAACCATTTACAGACACGGGAAGGTGAAGAGGGTGATCAGGATTAGTCAGCATTAATGTACAAGGAGGAAGCGATCTAAATAACTTTAGATAACAAATCTCTTTGCAAAACAGATTTTGGCCATTTCATCAGTGACAAGTCTTTTTAGTGATAATTTGAACCTGGAAAGGTATTTTGTAAAATAATATTCTGGCTACTGCATGTGTCTTCTTGGCATAGACACTGTAATGTTTAGCCAGTAATTATTCCTACTTGGACTTACTATGTTAGAAAGCTTACAGTACAAAACCTAGACAGTGTTTGTAAATTAAGTATTTAGTCATGTGTGATCCAGTCACTGACATATTCCTTTACTCTTCATCTGGAATTCAGTGCCTGACAGATTTCTGCATTGTGATCTGAAGAATAGCAGTGTGTTGCTAGTGTTTCATACATGGTAGTTTTTGGCACCAGGGGCTTGATTTCAGGTCCTCAACATATAGTAGCCAATGCAATTTTCACTCTATTAGCTATAGTTGCCCATGCAGGAGACTGCTGGGATAAGTGATCTCTTCCTTGACTCTCCCTCTCTTTATCTTAAGGTGGCCTGATGGAAAATTAGACAGACTTTCCCACACTTATTTATTGGGAAAAGGGGGATTCTTTTCATTGCCACCACACATGCAGTTGTCTCTCCCTGCCTGGCCCTTCTGGGAGCTCTGCATTCACATGCACCTTTCCAAACCACTTAGCAATGTGATTACCACCAGCATTCTGCATGTTATCAGCTGCCAGCAGAAGGGAGAAGCAACTCATCTTCACTCCCATGGACCAACATCCTGGGCTCACCCGTCACAGGGGAGACCCGACAGCATCAGACCTACTCATCAAGATATCTCTCTGCCATGGCTGTTGACAGCAGCTGTTCTCTTTTATTTTCCAGCCTTTTTTCTGAGAAATGTTTGTGCCTCAGCTAAGCTATGAAACTGAAAGCCTGTGGCTGTGTATTTCCTCCCGCACCCTAAACCAAAGCAGAAGCGAGTCCCCACAGTTGAGCTTCTGCAGTCACTGCAGGTTGATGGCCTCCAGCTGCTTTGGTGGAGGACAGTGACAGCCTAGGGGAGCCCTGGGCACTTCTGCACCTTGCATCTAGGTGACTAAGCTGAAGCAGCAAAAGGCAGTCCCCACCTGCTCTGACACTCTGCACCTCTCTGCACCCCTCAGGTGAGGTATGCACTCACTGCCCACCAGGGTAACCTCCAGGCTGAAACCTTCACTCCACCATACATATCTGGACATGTTCTTGCTTACAACCTTTTCTCAGTTGCTTTGACTAGTTTTATAGGGCCAGAATCCTTGAATTTTATCAATATTTCCCATATTTACTTGAAAAGCGGACAGGACTACAGTTTACAGTTTTACCAGTTTTAATATTTGGCAGCCTAGAGAGGGTTTTCTGCAAAGACATCCCATCTGCTTGCACACAGAAGATTCGTCACTGAAGACCATTCAGGAGAGCCACCTCCTCCTTCCACACAACACAGTTCCCATTTTGAAGTCCCTTTCATTCTCCTCTGAATCTCAATGAGAGCAAAGTGTGACAAGCAAACATGGTGCTGCTGGTAGTGCTTGTGGCCACAGTCTCTTGGTCCTGTAAGTACTTCCTTATTTTCCTACCTTTCCTCACAGGCACACATGGCTTTGCTAACAGGCATCTTTCCAAAACCCTGAATTCCAGCTAATTATATAATTTTGCCTTTTCTCTTTCCTAGATGGACTTGCACAGGAAATTCCCATGCAGAGTCCTATATCCATCACCAAATTCCAAAAAAGTGCACGGATGACATGTGGAATTCAAATATTAGGGGCAAATTTTGATGGCATTGTCATACACTGGTATAAGCAGAAGGAGGGTGAAGCTCCAGAAAGGCTTCTGTTCATTTCAGGAGTTGAAATTACTGTTGAAAGTAGCTTTCAAGCAAACAGATACATGGTTGAAAGAAATTCTGTCCAGAAGCAGTGTGTTCTTACAATAAAAGATGTAATTCCAGATGATGCTGCTACCTACTACTGTGCCTACTGGGATCCTCACTGTGATAGAAATGCAAAGATCATCAAGGCAAAAAAACCACAAGGTAGTAACTGTGCCACTCCACCGGTCTCACTCCATCTGAGTGAGCTGCTGAAAAGTCTAACCTTTTCTGCTACTCCATAAGAGTAGGTAACCCCTGCATAAATGTCCTTCTCAAAGTCTGGTTTATCATTTGCACTACAGTCTTCAACGCACACTTACTATTTTAAGGGCAAAGGAAATCTTCACTGCCTTAAAACTTAGCACATAAATCCCCTTTCCCCTCCCACCTGCAGTGAGCTGGAGAGGAGAACTAAAGGCACAAAAGGGAAGATCGTGGTTTGACATAAGAACAATTTACTGGAAACAGCAATGCGGTAAGAAAATGAACAGTAACACCAACAATACTAATTGCACAAGAAAGAGGCAAATGATTCATATGTGAGAACTCACCACACAGAGCCATGTAAAACACAAACCACTGCCATACTACCTCAATCAAAAGAGACCCCCTCTTCCCCAGCCCCAGCTGTGACTCAAGGTGGTGTAGAATACAGGTATCCCTCCTGACCACTGCAGAAATTAACCCTGTCTTGGCTGAAACCAGAATATTATCCATTCCTTATTCTATACTATCTACATCATACTCAGATCCTACACCTTCCAGCTATGTACACGTACACACATACCTATTTAAGTACAAAAGTGTGAGTATCATTTCTATAGTCAATGGTCATCCCTCCAAGATGTCTGTTGAGTTCATTTAGTCCATGACTGTGGGTTCTGTCTGTCCTAGGTGTCTTCCAGGGCAAGAGGGCTGGTGTGTTGTTGGGTTGTTGCAAGCTGCATCAGAAGATCATGGCTGGTGTTTCTGGAGCAGTCCATGTTCATAGTCCATGATGGTTATAGCATACAGTGGCAGTGTCATGCAGCAACCAATATTTTACAATTCAACATTACAGACTGTTCTTACCCAAAAATCAAATCCTCTTGAAGAATAAATTGCATTTCCCCATCCCTCTGCATTACCCACCATGTGCACCCAGGTCCTTCATCAAAAACAATCCCATGGATGGCTTTGCCTCTGCTTGAAGCAGGACTAATCCAAACTGTCTTCTCTGACATATATTTCTCATATGCACCATGGGGACTTTATCCCCTTCTCTAGTATGTGGAGGTTTTGATGGGGTAGGGCAAGCTCAATTAGTAAAGCCTCTAGTGTTAACTAACTAAGGTGGCCTCTGCTAGACATAGATCCCAATGTTTGAAGGTCCCACTACCTATTGCTGTAAATATGATTTTTAGTAGTCCATTGTACCATTCAATATTCCCAGAGGCTGGTGCATGAGAAAGAATATGATACACTCACTGAATACTGCGCTCTCTGGCCCAGCTGTATATGAGGTCATTTGTAGAATGAGTTCTATCAGTGGTGTGAGACACAGGGTATATCTCCAGCCATCCAGTGGTTCCTTCCCCTATTTTAAGAACGTAGTGCTTTCCTTGCTGGGTTTGCAGGAGTGTGACACAATGAATTCGCCAGACTTCCCCATATTTATATTTCAACCATGGTTCCCCATACCACAGAGGCCTGCTTGATTGCAGTGCATGTTTCCCAGTTGTGGATAATCTGGAAGATAATGTCCATGATTAGGTCCACCTCTTGGTCAAGAACACATCTGTATGTTGCATCTCTTCCCTGAGGATCTGAGGTGTCATGGGCCTACTGAGCCAGAAATAATTCATCCTTGCTAGTCAAGATCCATCTCAGACACTTAAATTTGGGCAGGCCATTCCACCTATCTGTTGTTGTGGCCAACTCTTGGGAACCCGTGCATCTACATGATGTACTTCTACATCCAGCTTCTCTACCCAACCAGTGACATCTTGCCACAGTTCAGTAGCCCAGATGCATTTACCTCTGCATTGCCAATTGTTCTTTTTCCATCTCTCCACCTACCCCCACAGAGAATTTGCTACCATCCATGAGCCAGTGCAGAGGCAGAGTACTGGCCATTTCTCTCATTCAGCAATATCTGGACCCAGCTAGATAACTTTCAGCTCTGGAAACAGACTTGATCCGCCTTGTCCCTCAACAGCTTCTGCAACTCACCATGTAGGACTCCATACAGCAGTTTTCTATTTTCAGTGTAACCCTACAACACAGCAGGAGCCATAAGTAATGAGAAGGTATCACTTTTCATTTTCTGGTAGCTGATTCCTCCTCTTCTGTTTAAACTTCCTTTACTGTGTTGCCCCATACAATAATGTCACTGAAATACTGCAAATATTCTGCAGCCTCACTCTTTTCCGGTACAGTCTGGATCAGTCCATGGTAAATAGTGGGTCTGTTTTCACCCCTGGGGCAGTCCATTCCAGGTGTCCTGGACACCCCTCCAGGTGAAAGCAAACAGTGGCCTTCACTCTACTGCTAAAGGAATGGAAGAAAACATATTTACAATGTCCAATGTCCAGGCACTTTGCTGCCTTGGGCTCCAGTTCATACTGAAGTTCCAACATGTCCATCACAGCAGCACTCAATGGTGGTGTGACCTCATTCAGGACATGATAGTACACTGTCAGTCTCCACTCTCCATTGGACTTACACACTGGCCATATGGAGCTATTAAAGGGTGAACGAGTCTCACTGACCACTCCCTGGCTCTCCAGTTCACGAATCATCTCATGGATGGGGGTCACAGAGTCCCGGTTGGTGCAGTATTGTTGATGATGCACTGTTGTGGTAGTGATCGGTACCTGTTATTCTTCCACCCTCAGCAGTCCCACAGCAGAAGAGAGACTGGTCCCATTGAGAGACCAGGCATGGTATTGAGCTGTCTAATTTCCTTTGTCTCCAGCAGCTATCCTGAAAGCCCAACAATATCCTCTTAGGTCCTCAAAATACCCTCTCTTAAGGTAATCCATGGGGCCTCTTGGCCAATCAGAATGGGATGGTTTGCCTTTTGTTCCCAGTCAGGCTCATCTCAGCTTCCATTGCAGTCAGCTGTTGGGATCTCTGTGTCATCCCAGAAATAAATTCTGCCCCTACAGATCTTGATGGCATCAGGGTACATTGTGTGCCAGTGTCAACTAAAGCCTTACATTCCTGTGGGTCAGATGTGCCAGGCCATCAGATATGCAGAGTCCAATAGAGCTGATTATCCCTTTTCTCCACCTGGCTAGAGGCCCCTCTAGTTCTGGTCATGGTAGACATTGCTCAGTTCTTGTAAACATGAACTAGAGATCCCTTCAAGAGGATAAGAAGCAACAACAGCCTTTCTATTTTGTCTAAGGACTTGCCACTGTAAATTGGAGGGGCATTTATCTTTGTAGAATTTTCTTCAGAGGTTGTCCTGGCTACAGAGCTAAAAAAGAGGAGTGTAGCTTCTAACCCTGTTTAATTCCATACTATTCGCATCATGGCGGGAGCACAGTTGCAGCAGAAAATGCTAAGCCATTGGAAGCTGGAAGCAGTCAGTCTTACCTCAGCCATGGGAAAGAACAAACAGTTCACTTAAACATAAGGCCGTGGGAAACTCAAAAGGGGTAAGTGCTGCTACTGCCACAGCTGCTGCTACTGTTGCTGTTAACACAAGCTGCAGTGCCCACCACTGGGACAACCACTGCCCTGGGGAAAGGGAGACCTCTGCATTGGGACCACTGCTCCAACTGATGGAGCATTTTTCAGCAGCATAGCTCCCATTAAGACTACCTAGCTTCCCAGGTGCCATGTGGCCCAGTGCACGGAAGGAGGGGCCAGGTCTCACTTTCTTCTTTATCTCAGGTTGTGCAGGATCTTGGCTGGTGAATAATGTTCTGTATGTAAATCACCTTTGTTTTGTGTATTTTAATATAGTTACTGCTCATTTCAGTAACTATATTAAAGTCTTCTTTCAGTCAAGTTTTTTCTCAAGTAAATGGTTTTTGTCTCAGAGTCTCTGCTTTTAGTCTCTCACTAGGAGAGGGCTGGGGAAAGAAAAACTTAAATGACATTTAATTTTCCAGTTGTTTTTTTGAACCAGTACACTCATGTACTTGTGCTGCTAGGGCAGAGGTGCTTCCTCATGTCTTCTCTGTGGTCACACAGGTAAAACCACCTTGAGGGTACCTCATGGTATATACCTCTCTCTCGAGCAGGGGTTGCATGCTCCCAGTAGTAAAGACTGTAATCCGTACTGGTAGGATATAAGACATTTCCTCTCTAACATGCTTGAATCTTCTGAGTCTGTCCACCATCTTGGGCAGTGTTTCCACAGCAAAGGCATAGGTTTGTAGGGAGGAAAAAAGATGAACATATTATTGGAGTCAGGTAATCATCTGAAGCAGTGTTTCTTCCTCTTCTTTCATTGACATCAATGAAAAGGAAGCCAAAAGGTTGGTGTACGATGATGGTAAGCTCCATACAAACTTCTGCCACATGGACTGGGTACACTGGACAAGGGACTGTTTGTTATTTGAATCCCTACAGATTTAGCACACCTAATTTGCTCAAGTGCTGGATACCTTTTTCCATGACAATCCACCTACTTGGGTATTCTATTGGATTCTCTTTGAGAGAATAAAAGAATCCTTTATCTCACGCTTGACAGACGTCACTTCCAGAGGCTGAAAATTTCTTTCCTCTTCCCAATACCCTTGTCAATGCCCAGATCCCGGGACAGGGATCTCAGGTGCTTGGCTTCACTACCATCTAGTTTCATGCTGTGGGCCATGATTATCCAGCATCAGAGCAGGCAGGTCACTTGAGCTATCCTGTCTGGCAACTGAAATCTTTTCACATATCTCACAGCTCACCTGGGATTAGGTGTTTATCTCTGGCCTTGCCTCTTCCTTCTGTTGTGAGGGCCCTATTCCTCTTCATCCCTCACTAAACAAACTGATTTTGTCTTGGATTTCTTCTTCTGTACGGGGGAAACTTGTACTAGTATGGGTTGTTCCTCTCATGCAGCTGCAGTTTGAGAGGTCACAGTGCCTGTTGGTCTGTTTTCCCCCTCTTCCCCCTGAGGGTGCTGGCTGGTATTGAACTGTGCCCAGTAAGGTGTAGGTACTGCGCATTGCAGTAAGTTACACCTCTGCTAGGGTCCTGTAGATGTTCAAGGGTGAATTTCCAAAACACGGGAGCAGAATAATCCTTCAAAAGGCCTATTTTCTCCTACATTCCATGTCACTCATGACTATCCACCCCCAAGTTAGATCTCTGAATAACTTCCCTATGAATCTCTGTCCTGACTCTAAACACGATGTAGGCCACACTGAGGGGACCCGGCAGCAAGAACATGCTTTCCTTAACATCCAAAGGAAATTCAAAATTCTCAAAACCTGTTGTAATAGGCCTGAAGCAGGAAAGGGGGTGAAAATCTTGGGAAAATCATCCTCTCCTGTTCCTTCCATGAACTGGGTATGATTATTAATAGACCTCCAAAAGTTGTGCCCAAAGTAAGGATAAGAGAGCAACACTGAATACAAAGCCCAAACGTCCCTCATTGCCCCTGATGTAGTCATGTCATTAGCTGATATACCCCAGTACATCAGCAAAGCAGCCCTGATCCTTCTCCCTGCTCTGAAATAGATCACTGCAAGGGAGCACATACAGGAAGATATATAGGGTTAGGTACCACAACCACATGAACAGATCAAGCAAAATTATGACCAGTGGCTCCATACTTAACATAATAAATGCCTGGATCAAATTTGTTTTCAACTGGCTCTGGACAGACCTGTTGCCATCTCAACATTTCACACTCCATTTGGACACCAAATAAGGCTGTCATGGTATGGGAATGGTACCCCCCAGTGTAGTGGTCCCACTGAAACTCTTCAAACCATGTTATGCTTGTTTGCTCCCCCTCCTCCCTTGTGGAGGGCTGGAGATAAGAATTGAAGGCACAGAAGGTGAAAATCATAGGTTGAGATAAGAACAATTTACTGGAAACATCAATGAGATAAGAAAGCAAACAATAACAGCAACAATGTTAATAATGAAGCCTGCAACACAGAACAAAATTCCCATGTGATTGCTTGAAACTGGCATTAGCTGACTGCTCCCTCCAGCTTGGAACCAGCATTACCCAACTGCTCACTCCGCCACACGTACTTGACCAGAAGAAACTCCTTCTCCCTCAGAAGAGACTCCCTTCCCCCACATCCAGTAATAAGGTGAGGTGATGTAGAATAACTTGTGTGTCCTAGCCATGCACTCTCCTGTCTACTGCAAAAATTAACCCTGTCTGGCCGGAACCAAGATAGTAGGTTTCCTTCACTGTATGTCTAAGGGCATGGCAGGAAAAACACCAGTCTGCAAGATTCAGTCTACATCACTCCTGCCCTTGATTTGTGATTGTGATTAGGATGTTTCTGTCCAGAAGACTTCAAAGTAGACCACTGTGGTTTTTTACACCTACTTCAGCTGAAAGACCTTTACCCTCTAATTCCTCTAGCCACAAATAGTAATTTCTCAACATAATTTTGCAGTCAGTATGCTATGAGAGATGCTAGAAGTACTCAGTTTATCCTAAATGCCAAACTAAGCTTACAGGCTGTTTGATTGACAATAGTGGTGACTCCTCTGATGTTATCTTGGGCTGTTTTATAAGAAAAACCTGCGCAAGGAAAAGCCTCCTTCTCCCACCAGCCAGTACATAAAAAGCTGCCATTGAGCTGTTGTAGCAAAACCTGGAGTAATTCCAAGAGATGGGTAGACAATAACCATCTACGTGGGGCTGAAATTGCAACATGCAGCAGACAGACACCTTCACAATGCTTTTGGTACTGGCTCTCCCTCCTTTCCCTCTTCTGTATTCAGACAATGAAAAATGAACTCCATGCTAGTAGTGCTTGATGTCACGTAATTGCAGGTGTATACCTTTGGTAAAGAGCAGTATTTTCACTTGAAGGTATGTGGTTTTTTACAAGCAGAACTCTCTGTTCTTATTTGTTGACTAAAATAGAAGAAAAACCATCATCTAATTCTAAGACATTAAGTAGAGAGGTTATCTAACAACTTTGTAACACTTCAGGAAAGAGATTTTCTCTGAAGGACATTAACTATCGGCTGAACATCCAGATGCACATCTGAAATTCCTGACGATCTCCCAGTGGCCAAGGACCAGGTCTTCATGCAGACTCCCACAGATGATTGGGAAAAACTGGGATTTTCTTCATCAATGGTATATCAAGAGAGCATGGTAGCTTATTGCAAAGTCAAAACATAGTGTGGAACACCTGGATCAAATACTTTGGCATGGGAACAAAGCTAGTTGTCTCTGGTAAGTACCATTATCATTGAACTGATTTTCACAAAATCATTCAAGTACTCAGATAATCAAGAATGAAAGACTGTGAGGAAAATTAGTTTCTCCCTGATAAATCATATTTTGTTTGTGAACTGTGCATGATCCCCCAGTTGGGTAGGTAGATCATCAATAAACATATTAATCTTGTGAACAGAGATTGCCTCTAGAACAAATGCTGAATACATATAAAGAATAGGGGAATGGAATAATGAGGAAGGATAATAAATTTAAATATTGGGATGGTTTCATCCTGTTCTAGGAAACAAAAGTGAAATGCTTGAAAGTTAACTCCCATAACAGCATGTGAGAAATGAAAAAGTTTCTTATTGACAGAAGTGGTCTGGTCTCAATTGATTGGGAAGAAAAATTCCCTGAGTGTAACAAATTTCTAGTTCCTGGCTCTACTGAAAGTAACTGGCTTACTTTTGGATTTGTATGATTTTTAATTGTGGTGAAGCTATGCAATCAATAGTATAAAGCATATAGCAATGCCTACAGTATGTTACTCAGAAACTACATGGCATTATCAAGGCGGCTATAATTAAGTCAAATTGCAAAGTGCCGAGGAGAGTTACAGGGAAATTTAAAATATTTTCTATCCATGCCTCTGATCTTTTCAGAACTTTTTACTCGTTACAAAAATTAAAGTATTTCTAGAAATGGCGCTCTAGTCAATGTTGAAAATACAGCTACAGCACTCAGTCAGATTTATCATCAGCCTCTAAATCAGAGAGACTTTTTCTGTAGCCTATGCAAGAAAAGTGCAGTGCAGGAGATATTGATAAGGGTTATCAGACTGTGGGATCCTGACATCAAAATATTTGGAAGTGGAACTGAACTTAGAGTCTCAAGTAAGTACAAAATGCAAAACTTGACTACTCCTGAAATGTTTTTCAATACAGTTAGATATTGTTTGGCATTAAGTGCTCTGCTATTTTAATTCTCTCTAATTCTAGCTGTTCCAAATGCTTTGTAGGACTTCCCCCTTAAACAGCATTTCCATTTGTATTTGCAGAACACAATGTAATTGTTCTGTATTTATGCATGAAATGCGGGATACACAACAGCTATTGCAGCACAGACCTAAAACTTATCCCATTATGATTTTCTGTTGGGGAAGATGAAATAGGAAAGCCTTATCAATATGATTACCTGGCAAAAGATGCTGAGAATGTAGAAACTATAAATGAGATTGAAATGAAGACAAGCTTTGAGATATCAAACCCCAGTTATTGAACAACTAGAAAACAATGGCATGGCTGCCTGCAGGTAATCCCCCTTTTGATTAAACAATACCCTCCGCTTGCAGACAGGTCCAAGGGTCAGAGCAGACCCTACCAACTTGGCAGAGGGTTCAAAAAGCAGTTTTTAGGGTTTAAAATATAACACCATATAGTAATGCAATAGTTCTCATAGGTTGTATGCAAATGTTATAAGATTTGTAACTTGTTCTAGATTGGTTAATGAAAATTAGAATATTCAGCACAGAAGATGATTTATTGTGTTGTAAGTGACAAGCTCGCTCTCTTAAATCCTCTCTTCCTCTTCTCTTCGACTCTCTCTTCGATCCTCTCATCAATCTCTTCTCTCCTATCTTGCCTCTCTGACCTGCTCCGGGCTGCATCTGGCAGCCCCTAGCAGGTCTCCTACACCTACGCCTTTTCACAATAAACCTCATGCTCTATGACCCGACTTCAGAGATCTCTCGTCTGTCCCGGCCGTCCAAAACCGACCTGCAAATTCTACAATTTTCTATGTTAAAATGAATTTAAATACGGCAAAGGCAGCATTTGCAGAACAGAAAGATATTTTTTATCTCAAAGTATGCACATTTGACCTTTGTGATATTCCTAATTAATTCTGAAAATAATATGTCCAACCTCTATGTTACCCATATCCTTTGAAAAGCAAAACATTTTTCTTTAGGACTGTATCTGACTATGAAAGAAAATAAGAGAGTCATCTGAGATATGCCCAGAACAGTAAGTTGCACCTTTTAAGATGGGCATAGTTGAAAGGCTGCTCTCTCTTCCTAGCTTTTGCAGAAACTACTTATTATCAGTTATTACTATTACTACTATTATCAGTTATTATTCAAAATATTTTGCTTCAAGTAAACCCTAGGTGCTGTGATACTTGCCTGTAATTTGACTCAGCCAAGATGAAAATAGCCTAATTTTCACCAGCTGAAAATGGTGTATCTTGTTAGTGGGAATTTTGATTCCAATTGATGCAGTTTTGCTTCATGTTACTGGTAACAAAAATATTGGTCAGTAGTCGCATGTTCCTCAGATCTCTGTATAATGTTTACCAGTTCTAGATCTGATCTTATGGGGGTGTATAAGGAGCAAATTATTTGCCAGCATCTGACCAAATAAATCGTATAGTTATGCTGCCTGTTTACAAAAAGCAGAGATGGAGCCAAGGTGCTCCATCTGCACTGTCCACCTAAACTTTCAGAAGACTCAAATTAACTGAGATTAATCCTGTCCATATAACAACATATGCGCCCTCCAAAAAATTCCACATTTTTTACATTGTTTTAAACTTTAGTTTATTTTAGGTGACTGCTCCTTTCTTACTTTCCTACACTCTAAAAATTGATTATGTAGTAAGTCTGATTTTCTTTAAAGTACTATTTACCCATGCAAACACAACTGATCCGCACTGATATTGTAAAGGCTTTATTCACTGTGATTGGTTATTACAACAAGGTGTTTGGCTCCGGTACAAAACTGATTGTTTCAGGTAAGTTGTATGTATATTGTTCATACAATAAGCTATAGGAGTTTGTAGTGGTCATATAGATGCGTATTTATACTATCTCAGAGGTCACTCAGCCCACTTACAGCCTCAGTCAGCATCATCCCTTGTGCAGGATTTTCCTCCCCAGCTCACCACTCCTATATTCATCCCTGTGGTATTTGTAATGCAGTGGTTTAGGATCACAAACATGCCTAAAAAGAAGCTATTTTGAGCCACTTTTGATCATAGTTCTGCTAGAAATCTGGTGGAATATGGTCTGTAATAATTTTCAGAGACCTCATTCTTTCCTCTGGTTGTACTAAAGGAATTAACAGGGAATCAAGCAGCTGAGAATTAAGCATAAAAAAGAAAACCTCTTTCTAATACAGATACAAAGAGCAGTATGTAATGGACATTGCAAAAAATCTTTTTGAATTAGGTTAGAAAAAGTGAAATAATTTGTTCATAATTATTTTGCCAAGTATGCTACACTTCGGCAATAGAAATAAATTAGTACTTCCAAATATTCTTCTTATTACTTAATAGCTGCTTCACAAATTAATTAATTATTCAATATTAATTACGGTGAATTACTACTTAATAATTGCTTAATGAAGAAGTGGTCCTTTTTTTGCCTTTCTTGCAGAGACATTTATTTTAATGGAAAGTGGAAGACAAAAATAGTTTTTCCCACTACATGTGCTTTAAATGCCATAATGCTGAAGTGAACAACTATACAAATTCTAGACAGAGAAACTACTGCAACCAAGTGTTTTAAGCCTGGTTAATATATAAACCTATATTAACATATCAAGCAAAGATTTGTTTAATGATTTATGCCAGAAGGACTAAGTAAATCATACCTCTAATTCAATGGAAATACCTGTGGCATGATAAGCGTGTTGTTTTTAATGAAAATTCTTACCTACCTAATCAGGTAGTTGCAATGCTTTTCCTATATACAGTTAAAAATAAATTCTTTTCAAACATCACTCTAATTCTGTAGGATTTTCTCTTTATGAGGCCAAGGATTTTGACTATTACTATTACTCTATTACTCATTAATAGAGTAAAAGGGCTGTAGTTACTTCACATTTAAGAACTTAAAATCATTAAGAAATGGAGAAAACCAGAACTTAGGATAAGGGTCTCTGTGAATAGCAGCATTAACTGAGATTAAATCCAAATATTCTACATTCAAGAAGCCAAATCAAGAGAATCTTATTGTTCATATTATAGTTGTTAAATTTGGTACTTTTCTGGCCAAAATCATAGAATCACAGAAAGATACCTTAAAGATCATCTACTTCACACCCCAGTGCTGTGGCCAGGGACACTTTCCACTAGATGAGGTAGCTCAGAACTTCACCCAACCTGACCTTAAACACTTCCAGGGATGGGGCATCCACAACTTTTCTGGACTCTCTGTTACAGTGCCTCACTACCCTCACAGTACAGAATTGCTTCGTAATACGTAATCTGACCCTACTCTATTTCAGTGTGAAGCCATTCCCCTGTGTCCTGTCACTACATGCTCTTGTAAAAAAGTGTCTCTCCACCTTTCTTGTTCGCTACCTTCAGGTCCTGAAAGGGAGCAATTAGGTAACCCCAAAGCCTTCTCTTCTCCAGGCTGACCAATACCAGTTCTCTCAGCCTTTCCTCATAGGAGAGGTTCTCTAACCCACTGATCAATGTGTTGGCCTCCTCTGGATCTGTTCCAACAGGTCAATGTCTGTCCTGTGCTGACGAACCCAGAGCTAGGCTCAGCACTCTAGGAGGGCTCTCACCAGAGCAAAGTAGAGGGGCAGAAGCCCCTCCCTGGCCCTGCCGGTCATGCTGTTTTTGATGCAGCCCAGAACACTTTTGGCTTTCTCGTCTGCAAGTGCACATTGCTGGGTCATGTCCAGCCTCTCATCCACCAGCACCCCCAGCTCCTTCTCAGCAGGGCTGCTCTTGATCTGTTCATCCCTCAGCCTGTGTTGATACCAGGGGTTGCCCTCACCCAGGTGTAGCACCTTGCACTTGGTCTTGTTAAACCTCATGAAATTCCCATGGACTCACTTCTTGAGCTTGTCCAGGTCCCTTTGTATGTCATCCCATCCTTCAGATAGCAGTTTCTGTAAAGGAATGTACCAGTGTGGGAGGGTATTTGGTATTTGGTTCTGGCACAAAAGTCATCATCTCCAGTAAGTGTTTTCACAGTCTTGTTTTTAAAAGTTTTATAATGGGAAAGCTTTGGAAACAAGGCTGACAGCTCTTTAAGGTGTCTGGAAAGGCTCACCATAGATCAGAACTGTACTATGCTGTTACCACTTATAATCCCTGAAGTCACTGTCAAGCAGGACAAGAATGTTGTTTATGAGCTGAGTGTGTTGACTGCCCTCAGGTCTCACTGGCTTGAAGTGGAACAGAGGAGCTTTGAGTGTCAGTACAAAATTACTCCATTTTGTGGGATCATCCAAGTAGTGACAATTAAAATTTCAGTTTAAGAACACAGTGACCTTATTTATAAATCTTATTTATAGATACTTAAAAAGAAACTGTAGAGGAGTTTCATTAAGAAAACTTTTGCCAGCTAATCTATATAAACATATATTTTGAACTTTATTTTTTAATATCCCATTGATTATGAATATAACTCCAGGATTTTGTTTGAACAATGTTTTGCAGCCTTGCTGCATTGTTACATGAGAAAAATACTGATGTTAGCTTAAGAAATATCTGCTCATACCTGTATTTTATGTGAAAAAGCAAGACCTGTATATCTCTTCAAACCTGCCTTAGAAAACTGTTTAACAAGGTAGAACCACAACAGTTTTCAATGAATCAAAACTGACAGAGGGGTGCAAGTTCATTACTTTAAAATTCTTCAGAAAGAATAAGATAATTTGCCCAGAAAAGCCAGTGTAAACTGTCTTGCTGACTTTCAGAGACTTTGCAGGTCAGCCTGAAAATACATCAAAACCTACAAGTTTTCATCCTTTTTTTTTCAGAAACATGCATACAAAGATTTTTTTCTCACATAAAAGGAGATAGATAGATAGATAGATAGATAGATGCAAAACTTTATTAATTCAATTCTCCACTGTTATCCATTTACCCGTATATGTACATGAGAGACTTCAATGCATGCACACAGCTGCAATTATTCAAGCAATGTGTTTCCTCAGTATTGTGGTATGATTAGGTGTTTCATGTAAGCTATGCATCTAGGGTGTTTTTACAGTAAATGGAATGACATTGGCAATTCCAGAGGTGGAAAGCATTCCACTATAACAGAAGACTCTAAAATGAGCAGGATGAACTAGCAGCTGGAAGAAACTCTCTCAGCCCTCTGTTTAGACTTGATATCCTAAGAGAATAATGTCAAACCAAGCCATTATATGTTCTGAAACTAGTCAGAAAAACTTACTAAGCTTTGAAAATCTAAAAGAAACCTCTAAAATAGTCATGAAGCTTTGCACAGTGCAATGTCACTGGGACAAGAGCTACTTCACGGCCTTGGGAACATGTACAACTCTGGAACAAATAAATAATTTTAGAAATTACTTTAATCTTCCATCCTTGGGAGGACTGATGCATAAAGAAGATAAAACTAACTCTTAAATTAATGTTAGATAACTATAAAATCATCAGCAACTTTATTTCTGGTACAACAGAACTCAGTCCACATTGTCATTTTAATGACATTTCTAAAACAAAGGAAATTCTTAATAAAAGGAAGGTAGACACTCTTTTGAAAGTAGATGGATCATCTTTCCATTTAAACATCAAGTCTGAAATACTTCAAAGAATCATTGTTTTAGGGATAATGCAATGTAGAAGATGTCTCTATAACAGCCAGATAATTTAAAGAAAAGTAGAAGCTTTTTGTCAAAAATGCGTGTTTATAGTAAATTTTCTCCCAATGTATTAGAACTACACCAGTCGGTCAGAGCACATCTTAAACCCCACACATCTACTTGCTCAAATTCAGTGGCAGAGATTTACATAGGAATTCAAGAGAAAAAGTGGGATAAGGGAATACCTAGAATGTCTCTGCTGCCTTAAAAAAATAGTCTTAAGCAATACTTTCTATGTAACAAGAGTCAGTTTTGAAAACTGTATTCAGCCTTCACTTGCAGTTAAGTGTAGACAAAAAAGATTGCCTGTGAGCACTGCAGAAGCTCACATTTACCTAAATCAGACCCTTAAATTTACTATCTACTTAAATAATATCAAAACATCATCTCAGTGTGGACAAAATCTGGATCCTCCTAATCCAGACAGGATCCAGGCTTAATCCAGAGAGGCAAATGAAATGGAGATTATGTCAAATTAGCTTGTGGAAACAGCTCACTTTTTATTTAAAATATATTCATTTATATTCATACTGAGCATGCTTCCCAAAGCACATCACCTATGCAGACAACTCTGGCTAGATACGCTGTACAGATGTGAAAATGTTATCCAGCTATAGCGTGTTCTTCTGCTTTAGTTTAGTTTTGGTTTTTCATTTTCAGATGTGTTTATTCAATCATTTAAACAGATTTAATATGGCAGAATGGCATTGCCAACCTTTGGTGTCCAGGGCATTTTGTGATTCCATTTTCCTGTCTTGATAAAATCTACTTGGCAAATACATAGAATGGCTTAAAAACAGAGCAATTATAAATCCTGGTTGTCTTCCCTTCCCTTGCACCCTAAAAAATATCACAAAATTAATATTGGCTTCTAAAAAATTAATAGACACAGCAGATGTTCATTATATAGCAGTGAGAACTTATACTGGGGTCATAAGACTGCTAAGATTTTAAAGGCAGTTGATCTATGTTTAATATTCTATGGACAAAATTTTAATGTACTTGTTTTTGCATAAATATTGTAAACCAATATTAAATTCCTCTTATTGAACAAATTAAGCTTGTTCAGGAATTATTACTATTATTTAATAATTTTCAGAGACTTGAACAGGCAAATACACTTTCTGCATCAGTACTGCTTGGAACGTTGTGGGATATAGGCTCTTGCATAGCCACCTGAAGATTCCTAGCTTAGTTTCAAGTAGGATTAACAGCTATTGATATATTCAACAGTATTTCAGTTTCTTAATGTTTCTCAAAGGAGCATTTACATTTGTTTAGAGCATATTAATATTTGTTAATAAGGCATTTATTTTGTTGCTCTTCAGAATTTGTATTTTTGACTGTGTATTTATTAGATGTACACTACTGGTCTTCCAACTCTCTGTTTTGTTAATTTTCTTCCTCCAATAACCCCTCCAGAAAAAGGAAGTTCTCCACCGGCAAACTCTGAAATCCTGAAGAAAAACCATGAAAATCAGATAGTGTATGTTTGCCTTATTGAGAAATTCTACCCAGAAGTTATTAGGGTGACATGGACTGATGATGAAAAGGAGGTAACAGACAACGTAGTAAAAGGTGATACTTGGCAGTCCACAAAAGAGGATGAATACTCAATTGCCAGTTGGTTAACTGTACCAGCAGAGAACAAAGACAAGAAATACTACTGCAAATATGAGCATGAAGAGGACAAGGCTTCACTGTCAACACAAGGTATATTCCACATGTTAAAATGTAATTTGATGTATTATTATAAACACAATTTTTCTTTACAATGAAATTAGAGTAATAATCCTTTCTACCACTGTTTCTGAAGACATTGTGCTCCTAGGCACAATAGCTAAAATACACAACTGGAGAAACTACTAAAAGTTTTCCCAGGAAAAGTAACCCAGCCTGTGTTATGGTCCCCAAATAAGCATGCCATTTTACCAGAAAAATAATAGTTATGTTAAAAAGTAGTGAACTTCATCAGGTGTAAACTAGCACAGCTCCAACAGATCTGCACTGAAACGTGTCTGTTACTTTCCATCTTGCAGAAGTTTCTGAAAACAGTATTACCTCTCATAGCTTACAGGTGTAAGTCCCTATGACACCCCCTGACATCAGTCACAGCTATAAAAAACTAAGGAGTTAAAAATGAGGTTACTGAGGATGTAGAACAAAGTTTAAAATATTACTTACTCAGAAATAGTAAGTTAATAGCCATGTATAAAATTAAGATTTTGTTTTTAATTGTGGAAAGATTGATTATGCAAAGCCAAATCTGAGAGACAATGCAATTTTAAAGACAAAGTAACTTATACTCAATGCAAATTGTTTAAATCATCTATAAGAAAAGTGGTCTAATTTGATTTAGATTAATTTTCTCTGCTTAACTTAACCTCTGTATAAATTAACCTAACTCCAAAGAGTGAGAACATGGTCATAAACAACAATTATGTTTCAACCTTCAAAATACATTCTGACAAAAAAAAAACTTTAAGCTGATTTAGATGGAGGATGTCTTTAGAGATGCAATATAAATGTCTTTAATGTTTGTATCAATGCATAAACAATGTAAACAAACTCAAATTTGCTGCTTCAAGAGCAAAAAGGATGTATTTTGGAGAAAATTCCAAAGATTCCCAACAGGGAAAGTTAAGATCATACACTTTTCAATATTATTCTTTGCTGTTGAATAACCACTAACATATTAACTGAAATCTCTTCCAGCATAAATTATTCTGTGTTTCTGATAACAGTAGGTTGTGAAGGCAAATAGACTTCAGCTTCTTCACTGACAAGGTCAGGTGGTCAAACTGACTCCTGTTCCAAATAAAAGAGAATTTGCCAAGGAACAGCCTAATGGACACATTCCTGAAAGGGCAAAGACATATCTCCCACTTATGGCAACAAATACCCAGGCACTTCTTTGAGTATTTCTCCTCTTCAAATTCTCTCTGCAAATGAATCCTACTCATGAATATTTGCTTTACAGACTAATCTTAAGGCTCCATTTTTTTATTTAATAGTAACTTCCTATTTTCCCAGCCTTGTTCCTTTACAGCCTCTTTCCCCCCCTATTTCTCAGTTTATGATTGTTAAAATTAAAGAAAGCCTAACTGGGGCATTTAAACTCTCTTTCCAGTAGATTCTGTGAAGACCACTCATCAGGAAGAGGACTGCAGCACGGTTTTTAATAGAGGTAATTTAATGTGTTAAAATGTGGGAAAGTGATATAGGTCATGCAAGAGTTAGATATTGCTATATATGCTCTGAATATCACAAAAATTATCTGTCTTATTAGTATACAGGAAGTCTTTAAAGTCTGGCGTCTGCAACTCAAAAACCTTTCAGTGCTACTCTGAACTAACTTCTTATAAGGGGCTCTCCTACCTTTATCAAGTACCTTTATTAAGATGCTACAGATGTTGTTTGGGCTACTAGATTATTAGCCTGCATTAAGCCCCACTTTTTAAAACACTTGGAGTAGTTAAATGTTGAACACTTCAGCTGACACTACATCAGCCTAGCAACCACCCAAAACTGGACAATTTGAACGGGATTTAGGAAGAATCATGAGCAGTTATGTTCAAAAAATATAACACAAAAGGATTCAAACAAACATCATAGTAAGTGCTGGAAGCACTACAGTTATGCTCTTACCTTTACAAGGAACAATAACCCAGTGGCACTGAGAGTCAGTTTAGTGCTAAGAAACACACTACGTCTAGAACGCATTAGTAGTGCAAACCCATTTAAAGAACAGTCAGATATTGCACATGTTTATGCTGTGCACTGATGTCAATGTAATTGCAGCTGTAAACTGACTACATTGTTGCATTTCTATCCAGTTTTTAGGATGCTATGTTGACATTAAACAAGGCTTTTCTGTCTTATATTTGTTACAGATCAGTTAATGCACAGGACAGCATATTTAGTATATATCATCCTTCTTCTGAAGAGCTCCATGTACTATCTTTTCATACTCTTCTTCATCTACAGAAAGTGGGCTTCAACCGAGCACCAAGGAAAGAAAGCATAAATGCTGGTTTAAGAAACAGCTACAAATTGATCTTCAATTTACTTTGCCATATGCTTATCCATATAGACTCCCCTGCTCTCAGTGTTAGATGTAACAGCAAAAAACCAAAAAATTCCAAAATAATTTTCTAGTATTAGTGCATAAGGGCTCATTTTGCTTTACTGCTAGTGTTTTTATATCAGTCTGGTTTTCCTCATTTTTTTTCCTGAATATTGAATAAAGATAGGCAATAGGAATAATGCATTTTAATCAAAGTCCACATTGCAAAATTAAGAAGGCAGACATGTCAAAAGTAGGTATGCATACAGAGACTTTGGGGTATAACAGGGCTTTTGAAATATAAAGCACAGATGTGTTTTGTAATCGTATTTAAGGTTTAATTAGGAGCATTCCTGTGCAGTAAATTCACAGGTATTGGTTCATTTTTACTTTCAGTGATTTGTTTACCAACTCTCATGCATGCAACAAGTCAGGAATTAATTATTCTGAAGTGGTGTGCTTTAAAAGGCAATGAAACAAAACTTTAAAATGTGAACAAAAGAACTTTGAATGAAGTCAGACAAGAATAAAAGCAATTCTAAGGTGCACACGTGCAGAAATTAAAGGAATCCACCAGCACTGTGACATGGTCTGAAAATGAGCACATCGTAATTTTAAAAAAAGAAAACAATCACAATAATCATGAACATCACCTTGTTTAAAGACACCTTTTAAAACTAAGCAAAACCTCAATGTGATGCTCTGATAAAGTGCTTTCACAAAGGAAGAAAAATTCTCACAGACTTTGAACTTCTGATCACCCAGTTCCACAAATCAGTTCCTTTCAAATTTATGTGGAAAAATAGTAAGTAGGCATATTGGGATAAATCACTTGTTTGGTTTCGGCCAAAACATTGTCCTAGGTTTTGGAGATATGCCCCTGCAGCATTTACATTCACTGTGTCTGTAATGTTGATGGCAATAAAAGCTTTTCTCCAGCTGTCTTTATGATGCCTGTGTTTGTTCTCCAGCATTTCCACAGCCTGTACAGAGATGTTTAGAAAACCTGATTAATTTCTCTGTTCGTATAAATTTCTTGGGAAATCAAAGGTCCTTAAAACATAACTTTTAGACTTTTCAATGCGTTAATCAGAACACTTTTACATAGAACAATGAATGCTAGTTTGTAACATCTTTTCGGTTATAAAACAGAAAGCTAAGCTTTGCAAAACAGACTTAAGCCAAGCCAAGGGGAAATGTTGTTACAACAGGACTGCCTCCTACAGCTCATGCCATCGTAACAGGAGGAAAACATACCAGGCTGAGTTCCAACAACCACAGCTATTTTACTAACGGCATACATTACAAACTATGTTAGAATCTGCATATTGTAGCCAAACCAACTTATTACTGCCTTCAATGTCATGTTACTCTTCAATGTGAAGAAAGATTTCTAGTCTTCAGTCAAACTCTGAGAAATACCTGGGATCCCATGCTATTATTTGTTAAGGTTTGGTTCCAATCAAGGTGAAACAGAACAGCTACAAAGGTATTTTTGTAATGCAGTAACTGTAGATTTCAGTAGCATCATGGATTTTACCTGGATATTATATGGATCTCCTCTACCTTTATCTCTGCTAGACAAATGCTTGACTGCATTAAGGAACCAAGATCTTTCACTATATGATCCCTGAATCCACTCTTTGTGTATCCTACACAAAACTGAAAGGTGCTGTCCATGCAGTTCAGAAAAACAGAGAGAAAACACAGCAAACCCCTTGCCTACATACAACGCTAAACCATCACCTCTCAGTTTCAGGGGTTTTTAAAAGCTTGGTTGCAGGTTTTACACCTTCCAATAGCTCATATGTCCCCGATGTTTGTTTATACAAACACATACTGTTCCTTCTGAGATTTTAATTCTTATTTATTTAGCTCAAATAAAAGGAGAAGTGGATTTTTAAGGCTTCTGAGTGCTGGGCGTTTGTTTGCAGGAAGGCTTGGTTATGTAGTGGAAAAACCCTACAAACTGAACCAGTCACAACTGGTTCAGAGGAGGTGGGCTATGATGAGAATGAGTGATTAGCTGAGGACAGTTAGACCACAGCCTTTTACCACAGTAGGCTTCTAAACCATTTCCTTCTAATACAAATACAAAGTTACAAAAACCACATTCCTAAGTTACTTGTGAATACCACAGTGAAACTGTTTGATACACATATTGGTCTGACTGCATGCTTGGGACTATTGCTACCCTAGTAACTCGGGTGCTGCAGAGTGTCTGCAGGACTTGCAGTCCTAAGTGCACGACAGAGTTAGATGTTATTTATTAAGTGTAAACTTCTGTTGTTGGGACTTTACTAACACTTAAAAGACATGACTTCTCAAGCACATATCTTACCACAACTGATTTTCAGTGATTTCAAGCTTCTACAAATATAAGCACTACTACAGCTGCTCTACTGTTACAGAGTTGTAGAATTAATGCAAATACTACAAAAATGGTTACAGGCAATCTGATGCTACTAAGGAAAAGAAGATAGAACTCGATCAACTTTTGCCATGAAAGTACAAAGAAGTCATCAGCACAAAATAATTTATTTGTGTAAAGGCATTTGCATATTCTTTATCTTGTTAGAATAATTTTGTGTCCTATACGGTACAATTGCTTACCTATGCTTGAGAATCACTTCTCAGCCTATAACAGGTGATGCAGAAACCTTCTCAAGCATTCTTCTTACGTGTAGGTGTAAATGAAAAAGATCTACATAAGGATGATTGCAGTCTGCCAATAGCAAATATCTGTTGGTACTAGGTACCAACAGCTAATAAATTTTAAGAGCGATTCAAATCTATTCAGTTTGAGATTTTGAAACTTCTAGAAAACCAACATACACTTAGAAAGTGATGAAAAAACAAAAAACCTCAGAGGAACAGTTTAAGCAACTGTATCTTTGCATCTATAGATAGTTACAGGGACATAAATCAAATTACAATTAACAAGTACTTGTCAAGTTTTACCTAATGAGTCCAAACTGCCATTAAATATAGTTCCACAATAGATAACTTTTACTTCTTTTCATTACCAGTTTTCTCAAAAGGTACATGATAACACAGTTTCCAGTAATTTCCTAGTTCCTGAGATTAACCTCAGGAACTACAGAATACATTTTGGACAAGCATTTTCATACCACCAGGGAGGAAACCTAATACACCTATGTCAAGAAGATGCCTCCTTGTGAGATACAACAGCATATGGGAATCATTCTATTTGTTTTCTAATTAATAAACTCTCTTAGCAGCAAATACCAACAACTTCTCCCAAAGATTTTCTTTTACAGAAGTGTAGATGAATAAAAATGAGATTCAAACCAAAAAATAAATGGTTGGAGGGGCTCAAAAATGTGAAAATGGGGGAGCTCAAAAGGAAAGGCGACCCACTCTTCCAAATGAGCACCAGAAAAATTCAAATTAGAAGCTTCAGCTTCTAAAGAAGATTTCATTCTTATGCCAGCTGGATTTTTACCATTTGTGGAAAAGTGAATTCATGAGGCAAGTGTGGCAGGACGTCTACCCCCCCTCCCCTCCTCTCTACCACAGATAGTTGGTGCATAAAGAGATAAACTGGGCTGAAAGGCCCAGCAGGGGTCACCTCTGGCACCAAAAGGGCTCAGGCCTCAGCTAAGAATCAACATCTGAATCTGGACAGCCGATGTGGGAAGAGATAAAAGAAATATTCTTGACTAAGAGACACTGTTTTACAAACTATAATAGACACATGAGTTATCGCAGAGGCAGAAGGCTCTTATATGCACACCCTGAAGCGTTCCAGACTTGTCCCCAGAGTTTGGATGCAAACCCGTGGTTACTTCCCTGGGAATTGAGGGAAAGGATCTCCATGTGTGCTCCACCAACAACTGGATGGTAAGATACAATGAATCCTAAGTTATATTATTTCTTCACTAGCTGTAACATTAATAGGTACCTTTAACCTTATACTGTATACACCTACTAGTAGTAGTCTCTTTTTGTCCTTATTCCTGTGTCATATTAGTTTAAGTCTTATGTATGTTAGTTTTCTGCCTATTAAATAAATAATTCATTCTATAATAGACCAAATCAGCCATTGTTAAAGAACTTGTGAACGAGAGTGGGTTTTGGGGTGCTGGCCAAAAGAGGCCTGGGCAAAAGGCAAAGACTTATCTAAACCTCCACATCCATTCATAACAGCAAGATAATGCTGAAAATAAATGAAGCATTTCCCAAAGTGAGGAAATTATTTCTACACGGAACCAAAGTGCACTTCAAAAAATACAAGTCTCTGCTGTGACAAAGTGCTCAGAGGCCTCCCCCCAAAAAGCTGAGATGGTCACAGGACTATGTGTCCAGAGACAGCACCTGCAGGAGGCACTGCCTTGCAGGAATGTGGCTAGATGAATCAGTAACTTCAGGGAGACTTTTCCTTTCCTCTTCTGGAATAGCACAACTAGCAATCATTTTGAGGCTCAAATTGTAAAATAACAGTAGAAATAAACTTTTTCCAGACTGATTTTGAACCTGCTATTAGGAGAATGATTACTCAGCAACCAAGATAACATATCTCATCCTTTCACATTTAATATGAAGTCTCTAAGTCTCTAACCTTTCATATACTTTAATGTAATTTCATTTCTCATAGCAATAAAGGGTGCATGAACCAACACTTTTTACTTGACAGCTGCAGCAGACTAGCAGAAAGCAAGAGCTCAAGCTGTTACTGAGACCCAAGCAGCAGCTTCCTGAAGTCAGAACAATGGCAGTCACAGGCCCCACCCCATCACATGGAATACCTGAATTCACATACAACATTAACCTGGTTAAACTGTGATGGACAACAGTTTGTTCAACTCATGCCTGTGGGCAGGGAAGAAAAGGAGTAGGAGGGAGAATCGGAAACTGTCCTACCTTCAAGTACAGTCACATATATAGGAACAAAAGGAGAACATTTCTAAAATTAACATACAGTTTTTCAAAACTTTCTGAATCTTCAAGTTTGACTGCTACACCTACAGCAAAAGGCTGGACCTCATCTTAAAAATGTGAACAGCTTATGTTCTGCAGTTTCAATTTGCTTTTTTGGTGAAAGCACAATTTCCACCAGGACGCCTCACTGAACTGGCAATAAAAACCAGATCACTGATTACGTTTAATTAAAATACATATTTTTCCTTTTGAGTCATTAGTGTGTTTTAGTCTACAGTATTCCCAGGGATCATGCCACTGCATAAAATGTCAAGAATCTCCAGAGAGGAAAGACTGACTGTACCTGGAGCATCTTGACCAGTAAGTAGGTTATTTAATTCATGACCTGTACTATGGTAACCCAAGTTTTTCCCCTTCCATTTTCTGTGTCAAAAACGAACCTTAATTTGCAGTGCACTGGTACTGCACAGCATTATACCCTTCATTCCCCTGATGCCTTGTAACCCCAAGGCAGAGCTTTAAGACCCTTACACCAAGACACTGCAAGGTTTCTTGCTGTTTTATCAAGTTCTAACTCCTTTTGAGAAAGTTTTTAACATCTATCTTGAATATACTCTAGTTCCTAATAGGTACAGAGCATACCTGCTCATCGTCATATAAACTTGCAAAATAAATGGAATCAAGTCCCTCAGTGCAAAGAAAAACACATAGAATGTGCACATGGGCTTACAAAGGCCATGAAAGCTCATGAATACTTCTGCCCCAGGGCTGACTATTCTACTTCTGCAGGGCTCTACTTCTTGGGGAAAAAATCCACTTCCTTCAGAAAGCTTTGGAAAGACCATTATCTAAGCTCTGATACACTCCTTTAGGCAACTTTAAGGACAGAGCAAAAGCCAGACAGCACATTCATTTTGAATGTACTTTCTGAATGAAAGATCTGGCAGGAATAAAAATCCTTCCTTCAGCAAAGGTCTTCCAGTGAAATTCTGGGTCAGAAAGCAAAGGAATGTCAGGTTTCAGGAGTCAGATAACTGGGATCTCCAACACCGTAGCAAGAGAGGCAGCTCAGACTCCTGGCAGATTAGCTCTCCACAGGACTCAGACCAATAGGTTTGCTTTTCTTTCAATCCAACACCATTAAGAATGGTAAGAAACCTTGGTGAACTATCAAAGTGAATATTTTTAAAGAATGAGACAGTGCTGAAAAGAATGAAGAAACTTGTCTTCACAAACAGTGTCTGATAGATAAGACTGGCACCCAGAGATAAAAAAACCAAGAAGAATGGGAAGAATTCCACCGATTAATTAATGGAACCAGATTTACATTTACAAACAAACCACAGGACTACTGATAAATAAAATTGAATATTGGAATATGAAAGGAACCATGAGAAGGACCATAATATACCATAAGGGCAAGACAAAAAGGGGGCATTATACACTGGGAAAGGGACAGGTCTTAGGCATTCCAGGAAGTCTGTACCTCTCGAATTCCTCAGCCAATGGGGAAAGAGAGAAGGGGCTGCAGTTGGGGAATTAGGGTAAAAGAGAGGCTGCGTCCTCCACAACTCGAGAGACCCCATGGGGAATGCCCCATGACCTCTCCCTTTATTCTAATAAAGTCACAGGACTCCTCTGTCTCCTTTTTGGACATAAATCTCTGGTGTTCACGGATTATTTCCCTCACAGAGCTGTCAAAAAAACCCACTCAGAAGCTGGTAATGAAGCAATTAAGCTGTGAAAAAGATGAACTTTTGTAACTCTAAAAGATGCCAAAGGATACATTTAGTGTTCAGTGGTTCCTCCAAAGCAGAGGGCACAACATTCCTAACTGCAACTCACAGGTCACTCCTACACAAAGAAGGGAAACCTGATCACGTATCACCTCCAACTAAGGACAGGATCATAGAGGACATGCAACAAGAGATTAATAGCTGCTGCATGTTTGAAAGAGGCCACATTTCTATTGTAGAAACCTCTACAATATTTTACTGAAAGCTGTTCAAGCCATGTGTTCATCAAACACAAAACTGTTAAGGCCAGCTGCTCCTTCCTGCAATATGGGCTGTGCTTTTAATTAACTTAACAGCAAATTCCATAACCATTCCTGCCATGAACATTTGGGGAAAATATTGTCTGGTTCTCCTACTACACCATGTCCCAGTAAGTTCAGTGGGAATCACTCTGGGTTAATCTGTGGCTTATTCAAGACAAAGTAATAAGAAATATAACAGTCTGAAAATGTAGCGGCAAAACACAGCCTTGGAACATGTGTAAAAGAAACTCGGCTGAATGTTTTCACTGCAGGGGTGTCAGAACACATTTGATTCCCTACCTCTGCTATGTAGATGGCTCTCTGGTACAATATTTACTACTGAGAAGGTGACTAGGGGAAGCACAAGACCCTACGTACTTGGGTTAGGTGCTCAGGATTTAGGTGCGCAGCCCTGGAATAGAGTCCAAGTGCCTGTCCTATGTACTCCAGAAGGAAAATTGATTGTCTGGGAATGAGGTGGGACAAAGTCAGTGCTCAGACCAAGGAGCAAACCTAAAAGAGAGCTTCCAGTCCCATTCCCTTGCTTTCAGGCTGACACAGGACTTCTGTCCAGCATGACTCCCACATTATTATCTCTGGAGAATGGATGTTTGGTCTTTCCTGTTCCTGACACCCTTCATTTCGGCATTGATATCTGGTTGTATTTTCCTTTCTGATGAGCCCTCACTACATTTCTCGTCTGCCCAGAGAGTGCTCGCTGCCGAGAGGCAAGGAGGTAGCAAACCATGCCACAGTCACAATATATTGGATATAGGCATCAGGGTTCTGGCAGCTGGGGGCTATAAGGGGCTCATGGTGAGGACAAGGCTGAGGCTTCATCTCACAATATCTTTTGTTCTCATATTCGTCACTCTGCAATCACTTTTGACAAAAGAGCCTTCTCTGCTTCAAGGAAAATTTTCATGGATATTAGAGGACTGCTGCAACACAAACAACAGATATAATGGACTTTCTACTACATTATTACCTCTTACGGGGTTTAGGTTTTTTAGTGAATTTTCCCCATTGTCATCGTGAAGAAGAGGGAGAGGGGCTCCTCGGGGATGGATGGTCGGTGATTGAGTTAAAGGGAGGTGCCTGATGGCCCTGGCATACTAACGAAATCCTTTTGGCACAGGGAATAGGGGTTTGGTGGGTTTTTTCTCTTCCGCTCTGAGACCAAAAGCTGTCGTGTGGTGTGCCGCTGGGAGCCATGCAGTCTCCCCGGCTCTTTTTCTATGCAGCAGCTCAGCACTGCGGGAGAGTCCTACCTGTTCGCCAGCCTGCGCCTGCTGCTGGCGAGAGCATTCTTTTCCCCAGCAGACTAAGACTTTTCAGCAACTGCTAGCATTGAGATCCTCCGCCACCAGTATGAGTTAGAAATAACCTTTTGAAAGACGGAGCCAGCCCCCCTCCCGTCCCGTCCACGCATCCCAGTGCCCACTGCCGGTCGGGGTCGGCACTATGGCTTTGCCTCCCGCAGCGCACCAGCGCCCCCTGCCGTCGGCGCTCATAACTACACCCAGAGGGAAAAAGCGCTCAGCGGGTTGGAAGCTCCTGTTACCCTGTTGTTTGTTCTGTTCTGTGTATTTTCTAGTAAAGACCTGTTATTCATTTTTCTACAGTTTTGTCTGAAATCTCCATAATTTCAAAGGTATAATAATTTGGAGGGAGAGGTTTTCTTTCTATTCCAGAAGGGTTTCTGCCTTCCTTGGCAGACATTTATCTTTCAAACCAAGATGTAACCTTAATCCTCCTCATAAACTGAGACACCCTGGATACCACAGAATAAACGCTCTTGATAAGAAAACAGCCTGAACCTGTTTTAATACATTGTAGAGTACCTAAAATAGACTACAAGTATGATCACAAGTAAGATCTATAGAATTCTAACCATAGACTCCTAATTTCAAATTTATACACCCTAGCTATAGCTTACTTATCAAGGGTGTACACACTGTTTTGCACCAGAAGGTGGCTAGTATGTCACAGTTCAGCGAGAGAGGTACTCAGACTCTCTAAACTACCATTTAAAGTGTTAATTACTAAAACTAACACTATAAGGAGAGTATATTATAGGCAATCTTACATCAATTGAGATGGCAGGAACGCTGAGTGCAGTAGCTTTGAACAGACCTCTGATCCACCTTCATCATGCTGAACAGACCTTGTCAATAGGTGAGCTTCTTCTTTTTAATTTGGTCATGTATTGGGTCTGACTGGGGTAAAGCTCACAGCCCTTACAGTGCTGTACTTTGCTTTGGTAGCTGGTGTTGATAACAGAGCAGTGTTTTGGCTACTGCCAAGCTGTGCTGTCCCTGTGACATTCCTTCCCCCACTGAAGGGGATGGGGATGGCAAGATCCTGGGAAGGGACACCAGCAGGCCAGCTGACCCCAGTCAGCCAAAGAGATATTCCATACCATATGACATCAGCTCAGATATATAAGGGAAGGAAGAGAGGAGGACGAGGAGGCACTCAGGGCTGGTCCATGTTTGCCTCCTTGAACAACCGTTACGCGTGCTGAAGCCCTGCTTCCCAGAAAGTGTCCGAACATCAATACTGATGGGAAGTAGAGATTGATTGTTTTCCCCTCTGCTCTTGCACGCACAACTTTCAGCTTGCTTGTTCTATTTTCTCCCCGCTGTAATAAAACTGCCTTTTCTTACCCTGATAGTCTTTTCCAATACTATCCTCTCCCCTCTCCCAGCAGAAGAGGGAGTGATAGAGTGACTGAGTGGGCACCTGGTCGGGGTCAACCCACGACAGGTCATTTGAGTTATCTTATTATTTTCTTATAAGACAATAGCTCTATACATAAAGGATGTTCACAGAATAATTTCTTGCTGTGTTTATAGATGAAACCACAGCCATAGAACTGGTACCAAGTGGTACCAAGTAGCCTGCAAGCTACTCAGTTACGATGAGCTAGCTGAGTTGATCCTGCAGTCATGGAACTTGTGCAGCACACAGCCTGAGACCATTTCATATATGCAGCACAGGCCTGTGCCTGCTGAGGTTAAGTGTTAAATGGACCACTAACTCCACAATGCACAGGGGTCTCTGGTCAGGATCATCACATTCCACCTATTGATCTCCATGGAGCTTACCTTTCCCCAAGATACTAGAGATTGTATGAATATACACACTTCTCAGGCTTCAAGTAAAAGACATAATAGAGCAGACATTGTCTGTTCAAGATCACTAGCTCCTCAAATAAAATATCTTTGGCAACATTATCAACATCTTCTCCCAAACCACCAGTAACCTCCTGGCATAGCAAAAAACCTGCAACCGTATTTTTCAAATCAGTATTTTATATGGGTACAGTGCTCTTTGCTAGATGTGTATTTTACCCACTAACTGCCCCTTTGTAACAATACACAATGAACAGAAACAACATTCACTCCATCTCGAGTTTGAATTTACCTACCATCATCTACTGATATACAAGTTATTTTTGACACACTGTAAGGAAACACTCTAAAGCGTAGGCTTGCATCTGCCCAGTGGGGAGGCTTAGTCCTTGCAGATAATGGTTGGGTCTTCCTCAGGCCTGTGATACAGTGATAACATTTTACCTTTTATCATGTTTCCAGGTTTTTGTTTTTAATTTACTTACATGCATTTGTTATTTGTTTTTTAAAGGAAGATTCTAGCTGGTGCCTGGACTGCATTGGAAAGTGCTGTGACGGTCTCCTGAGTGGATTCACTGCCAGTGCCACCCTGGCCACTGTCTGCAGGTACATCTCCTTCAAGACGAATGAGGACCATCTGGGATCAGCTCCTCTGCCAGCACCAGGTCTCTGAAAAGTGGGTACCTGGCCTCACAGCATGGGTAGCATAATGGGTAATGGAAGACAGTAGCAGGCACGTATGCTTCTCCCCACCCTTGCAGGTATGAGAAGGTTGATCTCCTGGTTAACTGGAGGAGGTGGCACAAGTCCTGCCATCCTGCTCTCTTTCAGAATGGAGAACTGACTGGGAGGTTTGGATGCAGCTCTGAGCACGGCCACTAGCATGGCTGGGCACAAAAACTGGAGAAGGCTGGACAGAAGCCTTCTCCAATTGATCATTTTCTGGTTTCTCTCCCCAAAGTGCCAGCACCTCAACAGCAAAACAGTATCACTGAGCCTGTCAATTTGGTGGTGATGATGGGGTACTTATTTGCAGTAGAAAATAATTTTTTTTTGTAATCAGAGTATTTATTTTATCCTTTTCCACACTTTTGATCCCCTTCCTCTAGGATAATCTTCTGTGTTCTTTATGCACTAGCTTTATTGGAGTTGGAACAGGGTTAAGCAACCTGAAAAATGAAACAACAGCTCCTGTTGTTTCAAACTGGAGCAACTACTTCAGTGACCCTGAACTGCCACTCAGGGACATACCTTTGTGGTAGTGCTGTCCGTCCCCTAACAACACACTCACCAAATCTTTTACTAAGCCCTAATAGTCCTTCACAGACCAAACAAAATCCCATAAACTTGGGGGAAGGACAAACCATACTCGATGTTAGAAAAACATGCCCTCAATAAAACAAAAACTGGTATCATGCAATGTTAGCTTTCTTTATACCTACTTTGGACTAAGCTCATGCCCTTTTGTGAGCTGTAATTTGATATAATCCTGCATGCAAGAGCCACTAAAAATTGTCCCTGTCCCTTTGCAACCATCAATAAAATTACCTGAGTAATATAATTAAACACAACCCACACTTTTTTCTCAACCAAACCCCACTTGAACTGACCAAATACAGTAACTTTTTCTATAAGCTTTCCATTATTACACCTAATGCTTGTTTTTTATTTGGCCAACAAGCAATGTGTGGTTTCCAGTATTGCTGGTACCGTCATGTTTTATTCACTTGCTTGTCACATATACACTGGTTCTCTGGTTCTGATTAAATAAATTGTGCTTTGGTAAAAACAAATCTAAAAAAAAAAGCTTTCCATATTTCTATCCAATTGTCACTCATTATTACTTACAATTTTTTTTTCATCCCTATACTGTATCAAGACAAAATAATCATGGTCTTTTTTTTTCCCTTGAGACTGCTTTTCCTGGTACCTTCCATTGGGAATCTTGTTCTGGATATTTTGTTGAATTTGCTTTAATTTTCTGGTAGCAAGAACTTGGGAAAATCTTCGATTAATATGTCCATGCTAACAGAACTCTTAACAACTTTTCTTTAAAAAAACTACTAGAAATTTTGATTTTAACAAAGATGTTTTACCTCTATCCTAGAAAAAGTCCTTGTGTGACTGCCATGGTTTAATATCGAACCTGCAATTTTCCCTTGCCATAAAATGTCCAGCTTCAATGGGGTGGGTTAGAGGAAGTGAATGAGAAGTAAGGTCCCCTACCACATGCCAAATAATGTTTTAGCAGAGTTTCATACACACTGAAAACCTCCGAAGTATCCATTTATCTTCAGAATACCTACCATTAAGAACGTATCAAGAGTTGAGTTTCTACTGATTAAGTACACAACAAAAAGCAATCTATGTGATCACCAAACACTAATTGTCTCGTATTTAATAAACAGACCTAAGTAGATCTGCTACTTACAAGGTACCTCAAAAGGGAAGGAATTTTATTTTCCAAGTCCAGGAGACATCCAGAGACAGAAAGCTTTAGTTTAGCATTGTCAAGATGGTTTTTCTTTGAAAACAGTTCTGGTCAAGCAGAGGTACTAACTCTCGGGATTGCAAAGGTCCTGAAACCTGCCTTGCTTTGAGAAATACTCCCAGAAGAGTAGCAATTACCAAGTGATACAAGTCCAAAAGAATGATTCCTCTCAGGTTCCTGCTGGCCTCAAGAAAAATTCAACACAGGGGCAGTGCCACTTCAAACACTTCAGAATTGGTGCTGTAGGTGCTACTGATGTCCTCCTTGTGATGTGCCAGCTCGAAGAGTGGAAGTTCTTAGTAGTATTCACTATCTACAGGTGCTATGCTACAGACAAAAACCACACCATTCCAGGAAATACCTTCTTCCTTGCACAGTTCCTCTGCTCCATGGCAGTACTGTCAAACAGTAGCAGACTAGGTTAAGAAAAAAAAATTCAAACTCACTCTTCGAAAGGTAGAAAAATACTTGTTATGAGTATGAAGATCAGATTTTACTATTCTACAGATTTTGCACTGTCCTGTTAGCATCTCAGTATTCAAAAGAAAGCACAAAATATCCAGTCTTTGTCAGTAAGGTGTCCATTTAATAAATTCCTTAGCCACATTTCTCGCCCCCTTCCTCCCATCTTAAAATTTCAATTCGCACTTAGGCAGATGACACAATTTGATGGCGTACAACTTCAGTTTTTAAATCTGCACTCTTAATACTAAGAGTATCAGGGGCTAGTATTCGACAAAAGAACACAGAAGTCAGATGTGCCCATGCAAAAGAAGCAGAATTTTATATACAGTCCCTATTTTTTCTTATAAATTTAAATATTTTTAAAAATGCATTTTCAAAATGTATAAAGTTTAGGGAATACCCTAAATGTATCTTAAAATAAAATGCTTTCTGGTTTCAAAGTTTATTTCAACAATGAAGACTAAATTGCACCAGATAAAAGGCACTTGTGCTGTGTGATGTCTTAAGCAAATATGTTAGTTTTGTAATACAGTGTCTTGAATTCATGCAGCCGTCTCTGAGCATCAAGCATCATTAAAGCAGCCAAAAGAGATCGTGAGTAAACTTGATTCCACAGTTGTAAAAACATATAGCATTGTGCTCCATCTTTGATTCTAGAATCAAACACTACTGAAAAATTGCCCTCATTCACATGAGAATTCAAACTATATTTCATTCTCTCATAAATTACAAAAAGTATGTCAATTATGAAACTAAACCACCAGTGAACAGCTCAGTGTTCAAATAGTTTGTGCCACTGAAAGTCTGTATTTATAAACAAGCTAGGGACTAGTTATTCAAGGAGCAGTGCATTGTATTTTCAATTTCCATTTCACTGTTGAGATAAAAATGCAGTCCTATTTGCCTTCATCTTCTCCAGCCTTTTCATTAAATGGCTATTGGTCATCTCCATCTCTTCTATCTTATCCAGTGCTGTTCTTAACTATAAAATGAAAAAAAAATTATGATCACTTTAGTTTATTTGGACTTTGTGCTGTTCACAAGCTTTACAAGAGGAAAAAAATATTATGTTTCATAAGACTGCCACAGAAATCAAGATATAACACTTTCATTATTGCAGGCAGATGAAAGAGAATTAAACTGTTAAAAATAATTGTGAAGCAACTGAAACATGAAGCGCATTCATTCCAAAAGAACTAGGTGCCTGCAACCTCCTATTACATGAAAGCAATTTACCTAGAACAAGATAAAGTACTCTCCACCATTATTACTTGCATACAGATACGTATTCCCATCACAGGTAACAGGCATCGTGCTAGTGATGCAGCAGCTCTTAAGCCAGAATGATCAATAGCTCCGTTAAATATAGCTTCTTCCCAGAATCCTGTGAAGTGCAAATTGGAAAATTCCCAGGCTGTCACTTGACATAGGGACCATTTCTCTCTCTTGTAATTTTTGTATAAGAATTACTTTAAAATATTACAGGTTATCACATTTAGAAGAAAATACCACTTAGATGCTTCCTTTCAAGGAATTACAGCATTGAATCATAGCTAGAATGCTCTAGATGTCTTCTGAATGTAAAATTGAGACTTGAAGGTCATCTCAAAAACAACTAAAAGCTGTAATTAAAGATTACAAAAAAAATAGAGCTTGGAGGCAAAAGACAGAGAAGCTCAAGACAGAAAGGAACATGCAGCTGGAAAGGAAACCAAGTCAGTTACCTCTCTCTGAAGCTTCCTTTTCTCAGCTTTGAGATCATCTTCTACTTTTTCTGCATTTTCTGCTGCATTTTTATACCTTGCAACCTGTCCCTCAAGTCGTCCAATCTGTAAACCCAAACAAGACAGAAGGAACATACTCAGGTGTTCCACTTGGAGTTCACCCGCCACCAGCTGTTCTTCCAAGGACACAGCTGAGAAGATACAGAATGTTAAAGAACTAAGCAGAGAGAGAAGAATTGGAATACAAAAAATCAAGAACTGGGAAACACATGGGATTAAAAATGAAAGTGGAAAGTTGAAAAGCAGAAACCATATGAAAAGGTGCAAAGCAGAAAGGAGACTGTGAACTATAATCAGAACATGATGAAAGAGGTCTTGAGCCCAAGCACAGAGTTCAGTAGTAAGGAGAGAACTTGAGACAAATCTGGATTGCAACCTGAAGATGTGAAAACCCACTGGCTAGATTGTTCTATGCACAGCTTCCTGCTACCCCTAAATCCACATGATAGGCTACTAGACTGAAGCTGTGCAAAAGAGAAAAGATATGCATGTGTGATTTAAATTATAATCCTTCATGTAATTTTTAGGCAATAATCTGTAGTTAAGTATGTACAAAAGTATGGCAGATTATAAAGAGGAACTGAAGCTACTAGTTCAAGAAAATAAATTTATGTAACCTAATTACTCATAAGAAAGTTGTAAATACTGTGGAAGGTACATAATTTACTCTCTAAATTTGAGAGTTATACATCTAAGGAAACAATCACACTTTTAAAATCAATAATTTGGTTTTATAGTTCAGTATCTCAGTAATTTCCTCTTATGGTTAGGCTGTGCACAGGCACTTAATTGCAGGAAATGTGCAATCTAAATATGAAACAGTAAATCAAATGATGAAATGTGCTTTCATAGTTTTTGTTGAAATAAGTATTGTAAAAGCGTGCAGTGTAATAACAAACATGAAGAGAGACACTTACATTTTGTTCCAAAGTAGTTATGTCTTGTTCAGCTTTTGAAAGCTTAAATTTGTATTCACTAATTTGTCTGTTGGCATCTCCTAGACAAAAATTGACATGAATATGTTAGTCAGAGCAACTCTCTAAACTAGCAGTTTCCCTTTTAACCAAAATTCATTAAAAAGACCATTTTATTGAGAAGCGCATACCCAGGATCACAAAGAGGTAAATGTTCTTTCAGCAATCTATGACAGTATGGAGAGGAAATAATTTTCTTTTATTTAGAGAACACAATTACTGTCTCTATAAAAGTGTGCATTAAATCTCAGGTGCACCAATGAGATACCTTTTAAAACACATGTTTAGATCAGCAAACTAATTCCTTAGAGAACAGAATAAACATAATAATCAACACACACTGCAAAATGTCAGACCACAATAAACATAAATACCAGCAGCATTCAGCATAGACATCTGTAAAAATATCTGAATAATAAGGAGCACAAGGTTTGAACCTCACTGACAAACTCTAAGAAGCTTTGCAAATTAATTTGGTGTTACATTTGAGCCCTTGCATTGCCAGTTCATGTTAATTGACACAAGCATATTAAATGACAGTATGTCAAAGAAGTAAGTTTTCAGCTGAATAGCTTGCCTGAAATGAAACGCATCTTAGTGCTTCTATGAAGCAACACTAAATAGTACGTTAAATAAATTTTCATGTTTTGCTTCAAGACAATAGTCTTCTAGATTAGGTTTCTATATCAAAGACTGAAAAAAATCATCCCATAGAATATATATTTTAAAAAATATTAGCTGAAATTCTATTCTCTAAAAATTGTATTCAAGTAGCACCTACTCTAAGCAAGGTTATCAACTGAAAAATAACTTCCCAGAGTGCTGTTCTTGAACACTAAAAGAGGCAGATTTTTAAGCTATTCTGCAGTGAGAATTCCATGCAAGGACATATACCAACAAAAACCTATCTGTTCAGCAATATAGTCACTCACAATACCACCAGTGCACAACCAGAGGAGCTGGAAGTCCTCTCTGCAAGAAGAATAACTTCAAACAGTAACCATATACCTACTTTGCATTTCAATTAGCTGCAAGTCAGAGCCATTCTCTAAGCCCATTACATCTGGATTCATGCTATCACTTTTAGAATATTTCTGTCGTTCTTCTTCCAACTGCATCTTCAGTCTTCTAACCTGAAAAAGGAAGTGTTTCTCTATGAAAAAGAGACTCCCAGAAGTTCAGTAGTCGTGTATCTAAATGCTCAACGGTAAAAAGGCAGAGTAGTTCCGAGATGCCACTGGCTGAGAAAGTTCTGAAAACAAGACTAGCAGAGCCATGCAGGGGAGTTAGTCCCTGAGGTCTGCGGCTGTAGGCCCCCATCCCCATCACTGGGCGAGTACCCTTTGCATGACAATGCACAACCCAAACCCACCAGTTTGGTCAGTGCTGCAAGGATATATGCACAGTGCAGGAGCACCCAGAAACTAACACAGCTCACTTTTCAGAAGAGAAGATGGTATTAAACTTCTTTTATGGATTTCTTCTACTGTATATCTTTTCCACTTCAAACACACACAAAGATATTGACCAATATCCTAGTGAGACAATAATCCATGGCTTCTTTAGGGGGCCCTCTCTCATTCTCCACCTGTAAACAATGGTCCTAAGGCAAGTCTGTAGTGCACATTAGTCTTTAACAGTTGCATTTCATGCTACACCAGCTGTCTCTCAATTTTTCCAGAAGCCAGGGAATATAGATTTCTCAGCTATGTGCCCTGTGTATGGACATTATAAAAGAAGTAGGAGCTATTTTTTTGACACTCTTATAAAAAATATTGTTCTACAGATTAGAAGCATGTAAGTTAGCTTGCAACACCTCCATTCATGATACAAATCAAATATATGATCAGTGATTTTTAAATTATACAGTGCATATGTGCATATTTATAGATATTTAATACTATGATTTACTGGCATTCCAAACAAGTATCTATATTATAATTAAGGTTCATTCACAGCAAACCCAAACACTGACAACAAGGGTTTAAATTTGCAATGTCTTCAACTAGAAGGGCAAAAACTGTAGTAGTCTTAACAACTGCTCAATGGCTCTATGTTTGCTTTAGTTCTTTCTTCTCAAAACAGAGCTGAATTTAAACACAATTACTTTAATAATATTATTTTCTCTTTGAGTGACTGAAATGATCAATGAAATAGTATCACTCAGTAATTTTGAAGAAAATGCCACCTGAGCTTATGAGAGCATAATTTTACTGACTTTAATATTTCTGCATAAGACAAAATAAAAGAAAGGGCTTTAAGTATGTGCACTAATAGTAAAGTCAGGAAGAAGTTAGATTTCAGCTAACCAGTTAGTGAAATAAGGTTTCTTTACCAACCAAGATCAAAGTCCCATGGATAAGGACACTAGCAAGAGGAACTTCTTATTCCTGGTAGTCAGTGAGGTAAGAAGTTGAGTATTTTATTTTGCCTTAGTGCTTATGTATTTGATTAAGCACCTTTGTGCTTAACATTTGTTTATTACTTATATATAAATAGTCTGGAAAATTATACACAAAGTTTATTTCTGAAATTTTTAACCTATTTTACCTGGGATAGTAATTCCTCCTTTTCTCCAGCCAGTTTTCGTAGCCTGATATCTAAAACCAAAGAACCCAATTAAAAATCAGAGAAATCTGTAACTAAGAATATGTTTTCCGTAACTTTTTGTTTCATTCAAAATCAAATGCTCATCAAAGCTAATAGCACTGGGACCACAGAACTTTGATATCTCACTAATAACACAACAACCTTCAGTTAATCACAGAAAAAAGGGAAAAATATTTCATTCACACTGTTTATTAGTATAACAATTCTAAAAGCAAGATCTGAGAGTTTAATAAATCTTTAAAACAAATTAACAACTGAAGATTTTTTTAATACTAAAACAGTTTTGCCTCAATATCTAGAACAGCCATTTCCAACAACAGTTTCTTCTGATTGTGTATTCTTTTCCCTGTCTTATTTGAAGATTGTTGTCTCTTCTGGGAAGCCACTAAGCTTCCCTATATGTTTAGAAAGCTTGAAAAGGTGTTCCCAAATGACAAAAAACGTACCTGGAAAAGGACCCACAGGAATGCAGCACTATCTCTACTTAGTCAGAAGAGCAGTAATGGCTACAAAGCAGTCTATCAAGCAACACTGTGTGTGCTAATACTAGAGCAATTCCTTAGAAATTGTAACTTTTACAGAAATGAAGCATAATGACATCTGTATTTCCCTGTGAGGGAGTCAGAGCAGAAATATGTATCAAGTCTAATTTCTGTCAACACTAATGCAACTATTATATATTATATACACATATAATTCAATTATATAGGGATGTTTTTCTATGTGTTAACAGAGTTTTACAGTGGCTTGACCTTGTATACAATAACTTGCTCAACCTAAGGATAAAAGCAAGTTAGATTAACCCCAAAATCCACAATTAGTGTCTCTGTTGTCCCTATCACTTTTTGAATGTTTTTAAAATTTCTCTTTCTAACGAATGCGAAGGAAGAGCACTTGCTGTTCTTCCATTGATTACGTACACTTCTAAAGAATTATTTTCATGAAACACAATGGAAAACATACTAATCCAAAAGACAACACTTTGAAGCAAGATGTTTGTGGTCATTCTTAAAACAGGAACTGGACCAAGAGAACTAATCAGTTTCAAACATCTAAGCACATATTATTTTTTCTTACTCAAAAGATACATCCGTCTTTATACTCAGAACAAACAAAAAATTAAAATCAGTCCTGGAAGTTGTGTAAGCATGTATTACAAAAGCATCACAGGTGCTTGCATCTGCAACTGTAAATCACACCCACTGTGAATGAGAGGAAACAAAGACCTCAAAACTCTATAAAATATGCTAGGATATTTTTACCTAGTGGTCCTTCTCCTGCAGATTCCAGGACCTGAGCAGCTTCCTGTGATACAACTGTTACATGGTTTACATCACCATTTGGTGTGCCATCTGGAATTATAACCAATCCATGTTTCTAAAAATGTAAAAGAAAAAATAAACTAGTCATACAACAGAAGTGCTAAAATATAAATCAACAGGTAAGTTTTTTAAGAGCTTTTCAAGTTCATTGAAACAGTTACAATGATATGGACCATTTATCCTATCCTAATGTCAGGTTTTCAGACTGCACCAGAATAGCAACCATTCTTCCTCTTTTTTACTGACCTTGATTTCATGCCCCATTCCTGGATTTCTGTTACTGTAAAGTAATTACTACCAACATACCTGTCCTCTCTTCATTGTTTCCTTCAGGTCAGCCAATTCCTCTCTGAGCTCATCTCGCTCATTCTTAATGGAGTCAAAGTAATCTTTCTGTCTTTCTAGGGCCTGGGCTCAGGCAGATAGCAAGAAAAAGAATGGCACAGAGAAAAAGCATATGATAGACAGCAGAAAGATTTTCTACAGGTAAATACAAAGAAATCAATAAAAGCAAAGAAATTAAAAGCGCTTCTTAAATATGTAGTAACATACATCTCTGCTAACTGCCTTCCACAAGTTGCATATCTAACTTCTTGCTGCATTAGTCATGACTATTTTTTCAGAAAAGTCCTAGATTTTTTGAGAGACTTTTTATTAAGTGAATTCTATTTTTTGGTAAATTGAGTACCAAAAGAGTAAGTCATTCTTCTTCATACTCTGCAGTAAGAAATAAAATTTGCTGCAATTCAAATGGGAAAGATCCTACAATATTACATCTATTGAACTAATTTTGTTGCCTTTTATAAGATACAGAAGTAGAAATCATAACATCATAGAAGACTTTAAATGCGTCCACTCACAAATACTAGTTTATTTACTAGTTTCTTAAGGGTTAGAACACCATTTACTAAACCCAAAGCAATCAGTTTTACAGAGAAAAAAAAAGCAGCAAACACCAGTAGTACTATTTTAGCACAAAAAAAGTACAGCAGCTAGAAGTGCAATATGGATGTAGATAGGTTTGCCTACCTATGCTGGAGAGGTTACCTTGCGGTTAGACACTTTCACTTGATTGGGCAGAATTCAATACGGCATGCATTAAAAACAATCCCCACCATACAACAACTGCAGAAGTACACAAACATTTTTGCCAAGAAAATGATCCATCTAAACCTTATGTTATGCATGAATGCGTAGGAATGGATTGCTACTAAGAAAGAAATGAAGGTGTATATATTTGTACTGTACTTGCCCCATGTAACGGCAGTATGCTGAATTTTAATAATCATCTAGAATCTGTATACTAGAGCAATATTTTAAAGCACTACTCAGTTTCAACAGAAAATTTTGACAAGTGCTGTTGCACTTGTTTTATTAGTATGTAAATGTAACATTTAAAAAAAAGGCAATTCAACATGTGTGAAAACATTAGCTGACATCTTAATTTTAGAATTTGTAATACATCCTTTTATTTCCTAGCACACACTAGATCTCTAACTACATTATAAATAGTATGAAGAACCTTAATCATTACATCATTTTGTGGTCTACTTAGAAGACACAACTTTTTAATTTTTGAAGAATAGTGACAGAGATGGAAGGGGAAGTATGCTCACCAATTGAGAGAATGGACACAGCAGCCCAGAATCACAGACAAATTGTGTGTACTTGACAGTGTCCTGTGATGAACCCACAACACTGACCTTCCCCAGACATATTTTCTATCCTCACTCCCTAATATACAAGCATTGGAAATCAGAAAATTCTGATGGGGAAGGAAGTGAAATTGATACAACTATATATTTCTACCTGTGTAGATCTAAGTAATCATTATTCAAAACCAATAAAAATCCTAGTGTTTGTATGCTCAGGGTTTAATTCAATATGACATGTATTTTGCAACAAAATCTACCTCTGCAATTCTTTTATTAGGGCCAGAAACAGAAAACAGGACAACAAAACTCTGCAGACAGGTTTTACCATACTGATACAAGCAAAATCTTATCATATGGCAGAATGCAGAGATGTCTGGGGTCCTATTTTCTAAATATTCCAAAAGCATTAATGAAATTTACACCAAACTCAAGAGTTGCCATTACTAATTGAAAACTGGGAGCCACTAAACAGTAGAATAACTATATTTCAGAAATATAATCCAAAGCTGTATCTCAGGGTCCTCAAACTGATACAATTTAAGATCAAACATAATGACAAGTTTCAAGCGCTGTAGGAACAGTACAACATAAGGCAGGTGTAAAACAAACTTGTGCTATTTTTGCTCTGTTTGCCTCCCTTTCTTTCTCTGAAATAGCTAAAAAAGTCTTGTATATATTGTAAAATTAGGTTAAAATTCTGGTTATAAACTACATTGTAAAGCTTTGCAGAGGTTACTAAAGCTGGAGTAAAAATTAGCAGAGCTGCTCAGTAGGAGGGAGAAAGGCTAAAAAACTGCGAGCTAAGAAAAGGACGTAAATACTTATAGATATGAGAAAGAAAAGAGAAGCATTTTTACTTTTCCTCTATGAGAGAATTCAATTCTGACAGTTAAAAAAAAAACAAACTAGAAAAATAACCAGTTACAGTGTTTGAAAGAACACAAACTGGCAGGGCGATTTTGGCTAAAGGAAAATACATCTCTCATCATTCTGGCTGGTAGCTATATTTGAATACGGGATATGCTTGCACTAACTCTAGCGATGTATTTGAAAGGGCACAAAAATATTGCACAAACTAAGACAGTCCAATATACAAATGTGATAAATAAGTATGGGAAGAATAGGGTAAGTTAAAGACAAAAAGCTTTCAGAAGAATGTTCAGAAAACGTTAGAATCTTGAAATTTTTTTATGATGGAAGAGAAAGACTGAAGCATGAAAAAAAAGTAAGACAGCATAGCTTTTGAACTGGGCACCACCAGTTAAAAGCCAACTTTTCAAAGTGACTTGAAGTCCAGCAAATAAAACAATTTTCAAAGAAATCTGCATATATTGAAATATGGTGTAAAATTCAGGTAGAGAGAAATGACCCCTGAGCTGTTAAGAGGCACACAATTCCTTTTTAAAGACTTTCCAATTAATTCCCTATCACCACCAGGCAATCTACTTGTGTCCCAGAACACCCACAAGTTCAGAGCCATGTAGTGATCACCAAGGGTCAGGCTGACTCAGTTCTACTTCTGCGCTGCCCAGAAGTAAAGCTGACAAACACAGCCTGACCTATATTAGCTGCATAGTATCAGCACAGTTCTTCCTGTAGCACCTTTCTTCCTATACAGGAACCCTACAGGTGCTCCTCAAAAGGTCACCTACAGCCATTGTTTCAATTACGACTCTCAATACCCAAAGTATTTCACATGCCATATCACAAAAGCACCTTGGTTCAGTGCTGCATCCAAGCTAATCAATCCTGCAAGGATCAGAAGGGTAATACAGGAATGTACAAGTTGGCTGCAGAAGTCAATTCAAGATCATATTTTTTACCATTAGGCATGCCATTAAAAATATTGTAAAAAATTGTAAAATTGTAAAATTGTACATGTAACAGTTCATGTTACAGATTTAATTAGTACTACTTATCATTATGCAAGAAAAGATAAAGTGTGGCTCATTTTCTGAAGAAGAAAAAGACTGCAAAACATTTTATTCATGTAAGCTGGGAGTGGCCTTAATTTCTTTGGAGTACACAGCATTCCTTGGGGTGTAGAGTGTATCCATCTACTTCTAAATTGAAAAAATACCTTTCCTCCCATATTTGATTCATACCCCTATTTTTTTATCTTTCCAATTAATTGTCTCCTGGAGATCAAACACTTCTTTGGTTATGGAGTCTATATTCTCCTGCATACGTTGATTCTCCTGTGGTAAATAGGATGAGGGAAGAATAAAAGAGGAAAGAGAAGTAAGGAAATGGAAAAAAAATCCCAAACATTAAAATAGCTAAAGGAAACTAAGTAATAAAAGTCAACCAAAGAATTTATGAGCATGACGTTACAGAAACAGTGTGCAGTTTAATGTAATATATTTCTCATGAATTCACACAAGAGAATGGTATTTAATTCTATTCAATCAATGTTGTTGGGAAAACTTAATGCAGCCAGAGTTATTTTTATTTAGCAAGTTTCCACTGTAGTCTGTGGATAGAAACAATTACCTTGTAATTTCCAGATACCTTCAAGTCCCCTTTGGAAGTGAATATTAATATTTACAATTAGCTTTAGTAATGATTTACGAAATAAAATAATCTTCTTGAAAGTATAAAGAAGGGAATTTGAATCAAACATCCAGGAAGCAAAAGACAACTGCTGACTGCTTTCTGATACTATCTGAATACATATCACATGTAGTCCTACTTTTTTAGCTGACTACCAGTGCTTTTTGCTGCTTGCCCAGCAAACATAATTAAATGCTTAGCTATGAAGAAGACATAAGAATTTTAAGGGCTAGAGACAATTTTTTCCCTCTTAATGAGTGAACTTGATTTTATATCTGGGAACAGAAGACAATGTCTTTCTGCAAAAAAGCTTCATGGCTTCAGCTAGATTTTTTGCTAGTGTTAATAGATGGGGAAAATACACAAATAAGTGGTAAATACAGGTCAAATCTTCAAAGGGACTGGATGTATTTGTGACTATTTGACACATGCTACATTCTACAAAACCAAATACTCCAGACAAATCTGTATATCCTTGGTTCATGTACCTAAACCCCATCAAAATCCCAAACAAGAACATGCAAAGTTGTTCTTTAATTCTCAGCAAAATCAAAGATAACTTAGAGCAAGCAACAGAGCCGCAATAGAATTTTTTAGGGTTTTTTGCTTGTCAGCATTTATCTAACTCAAAATGCTGATATTCAGGATAATCTTAATCCTTTTCTTCTGCTAGTAAGTCATATCAACTCCAGTTCATGAAGCAAAACAGAACTGGGACTTTTCAGAAACCTTCTGGAGTTACAGTACTACTACCTAGAGAGCACAAGAATATAGTGAAGAAATATAGGATCAAATTACACAGCTTTTGAAAATTACAGTGGAGACTTTGGACTATACACTTAACGATAACTAATTTTTATTGCAATAAAGAGACCATGGGAAAATTATGTAGTAATTGAATTACAACTTCCAACTAAAATCATTGGGAAATGGACACACACATACTGCTGACAATATACATATATATATATATATATATATATATATATATATATATATATTTCTTCGTGGACCATTTTAAAATGAAGACTGATAATAGCTCCAGGATTTCAGAGTGGGTGTGTTTGTTTCCAGAAACAAAAGGGAAAAGGGGAAAAAGAACAGGGTGAGAGAGGAAAAAGAACACACTACAGACCCAGCAACACGGTTATGACCCAGTAACATGCTGACCGGTGTTGCTGTGTATTATGCTTGACTGGTAAGCAGACAAATATTCAGTATTGCAAACTTCAATTGTTGATATTCACAAAAATCTGAAATAACTGAAATGGAAAGTTTTGGGAAAGGCAAAGAATAACATTTGGTATTATCCATGCATCAGAACTTTTAGCTATGGAAAATAATTTTGGCCACACAAATATTAGTTCTGCCCTCACAACAAAGAAAAGATAAAAGGAACATTCATGAGAGAACCACAATTCTCACAAGAATTAAAGGTTTTGGCAAGATGTAATATGTTTGAAAACCTTGCAGAGACATTTTCAGCTTCATAAATTTAGGAGGACCAGTAGCTTAAATTCCACCCACTAAAACAAGACAATTTCTTAAAAATGCAAGACAATATTTAATCCTGTTTTGTGTATGATTTCCATTCAAATCTTAGACCATATTTATTTGCACAGGTTCTATCATACACTCATAGAAACATACCTCTATCAATTCATCTCTCTGTCGAAGGCCCTCTTTAAGTTCATCCAGCTTATGCTGCAGAACACTGCAGGTGTGTTTCTGTCTTTCCAATTCCTGTATTAAATACGTCAATTATTTATCATTATTTTGAGTTATGTAAGTAATTACTGCAAGGATTTGAGAAATTATACCTACCAAATAGTTAAAAAAACTCACTGAATCAGTCTAGATAAATTGTTCAGATACTTACTACACAGATTTTATTTAATAAACTGTAGAGAGAAAAGATGCCATAAAGACTTAAGCCCAATATTAACAAGTAAAGCTACTCTGAATGTTTTCAACTGTTCTTACTAAGTAGTCCAGATTTCTGTACTTTATAATTAGAAAAAAATACCTTTGACTTCTCTTCATTCTCCCTACAGAACTCTGCTATCTGTTCTTCTTTCTCCTCAATAACATCCTTTAAAGTATCCACTTGGTAAATCAAGTTGTTTTTCTCATTGTCTAGTTGAGCATTGGAAACCATAGCTTTCTTGTACTTCTCTTCAACTTCAGCTAGTGAATCCTACAGACAGCAGAAATGTTTACATTAGTCTAACTTTTTGATGCATTGTTATAATGCTAAAATATCACCGTAATGTTGAAGTATGAGATGTTAGACAGTAAAATTACACAACCATTTTAGTTTCTGAAATATATACTTTAGTCATACCAAGTAACAGTTCAGTTCCATTACTCAATTTAGGTGATACACAACAATGAAAAGTTATCATTATAGAAGCATGGAAAACGTAAGATAATATTCCACTTGCATTTTCTACTCTGCCACATTGACAGCAACTCACAGGGGTACAGTAGTAATAGCACAGCTTCACATTCTAATGAATACCATGTATCTAGTAGTAACATCACTATTCTCAAGGCATGCATGAGAAAACAGTTCAGAATGAGGCAACAAATTTAACAGAGAGAACGTGGACAATTAAATCAGTAAAAGAGATTACAAAAATAATTCTAAGAGCAGCTTTAACTTAGTACTCATTATTTAAGTAGTGCCCTATGACCTTAGGTTCAAATTTTAAGATAGCCACATTATTCCAGTAATAAGGATTTGCTATTTAAACAGATATTTTATCTTTGGGGTTTTTACTAAGATTTTTTTTAAAACGCATGTAAAGATTAACATACTTGGTTCTCTACCTAAAGGTGTATATGCCTTGCTATATAGCCTCTTACACAAATCTGCCCCATTTACCATTTTATCCTGTTTTTAGTCATATTCGGGGTTTTTTGTCAGAGCTGTAACAAATGTCAACCATTTAAATACTTACAACAACTATCACACCAGTCACTTTTAAGCATGTCATTATTTCAATATGTATTATATAGAGGCTGGGACTACATTATTTTTAAGGACCATTCCAACTGCTTAACATTCTATGATTTGAAAATAATAAAAACTGATTTTCAGAGTCCTAATTTTAGAATTGAAAAGTAACTATTAAGGCAATCCCTGGACAAAGTAGATCTATGTCCTACTACAAATCTCCTTCTACTTCATGTAATCTGTTCCTTGAAGGCATAAGTAGCATTATCTCCATTTTTAATTATTTGTATTATGACAGTAGAAGCACTAGCACAAAAATGACATGAACCTTGGGTTTCCAGAAAACAGAACACAAAAACTAAGATACTAAGAGAGAAGGTGGCAACAATATAAGTTTTCTAAGAAAATACTGAAGAAAAATACTGAAGACTGCTATCTGTTAAACAGTAAAATTATGTAATTTTTTTTTTTTTTTGGAATTACAGTCTTCTCTTTAGAAATACCAAGTCACAATTAAATATTCTGCCATAGCAAAGTAAAAAAAATCCCTATTCCCAAATCCTATTTCATATTGTAAATCTCCAGTTTGGGAAAGGGGTCCTTAAGAGTATGTACTTTACCTTTTATAATTTTATCATAATCACATGTATTTATACAATTCTATTCCATTCACTGAATTCTGGAATTTTCTGCTGAAGAAATATAATTTTTTGAAACCCCAGAAAAAATAATTACAGATCAGAAGAGACAAAACAGTGTAAGTTGTGAAACTATAAGATAAGTACCATTATCATCCGGGAAGTAGTAGCAAACAGCAAAGATGACTCAGGATTAAAGAAAAAAGAAAAGAAAAAATATAAACGTAAGTGCATGCAAGTAATCCTGAAGTTTACAACCAGAGAAAACTTTTTTTTTGTGATGTTATAAATATGACAAATCTTGTAAAGAGTGGCAAAACAAAATGCTAGAGACAGCAAACCTAAGGACTTTCAAAGAATAATCCAGTTTAGAGTAAAAAAAAAGGAAAATATAAGGATTATAATGAATGCTATAGTAATTTCACAGGGAGATATAAAATGTAACAAAAAAATGCAACTAGGAAAAATATCCAATTTGATTAGTTCAGTCAATGTGGTGACTGGGCTCACGTAGTTCCTTTAGTTCGTAGAGATCTCTGAATGTCATCTGGTCCAAACTTCTAACTAAAGACAGTCAACCAAGATCAAGCTGCTCACAGCTCATCTCCATTTTAAGTATCTCCAGAAAACTAGACTGCAGATGGTCAACGCTGCTGGATGACCTGCACCAGTCTTTGCTTTCCTTGTGAAAATTCTTTTTTCTTGAGTTGTAATTGGAATTTCTGCTCTTATAGCTCAACTTTTGTCTGATGCGTATTTCCCTTGCAAAGAAGTCTGCCCTCCACTCTCCATAGCCTCCTATCAGACATGCTGAAAACAGCAACGATATTGCCAACCACTTCTCCAAGACTTATTGAAGCCCACTGTCCCAGCCTCTTACTCTATGCCATGTGCTCCAGGACTCCAGCCTTAAAAGACAAGACTAGGTTGGGGCTTAAAACACTGTGTTAGAATGCCATTAATCAAAAAAGTAATGGCAGGGAGAAAGGAAGGTCAATGTGCAGTTACAAAAGAGGAATAAATTGATTTGGATACTAAAGAATGAAAACTGCTTCTGAGAGAGAATCTAAATTATGTCTAAGACTCTATTGGGTTAAAAAATCTGAAACACTGCGAAGACTTCTTTGCAACTGTATTCTTTGCAAGTATTACGCATGTTCCCCACGGTTCAAGAATTCCATGTAGTTTCACAAAGTATTCCAGTTTGATTTGAAACAATTCCTGAAACACTTGAAGGAGGCTGTAGGATTATTAAGGATGAAGGAGTGGGAGTGAGATGGAATGAAAATACATAAGGCCCTGCATACAACCTAAAGCTATGAAGAAATACCACCCACAACTTCAGTAAAGTCAAAGTGCTATAAAAACTAGCTTGCTCGACTAGATGATTCAAGCCAACAGACATCAAGAGAGTTCACTGTTAATAGCATAAAAGAAAAATGTTGAGGAAAGAAACAGGATTCCTTTCCAGATGATGCAAAGAAATATACAAAGAAGCAACTAAACTGAATCAAACTGAGACAGGAAAAGGTTTGAAGATGTAACTAAACCTCTACTAGCCACATTAGCGTTTATCCTGCTGACACCCCATATATTTGTAGCCAGGTAAAACCCACAATTTTAGCAGCATAAGGGAAACCAGAGAGCTCAGAAGGTAGGGTGATTACAAATCCCCATTAGTCAACCACTGGAAAAAAACCAACCAACCAACCTAAAACCCCAACATTTAAACATAGCGTAACTGCAGGTATGCTGGTAACTCTTCTATAACATACGCAAGACAAAACTGATCAAGTACAAGTTGAGAAAAATGCACTACCTTCCTAATTAAAAAAAAAAAGATTCCCAAAAGAATCTCTATGGAATGTGAATTAACTTAGGAACATATTCTGTATTAGCAATAACATAAAATGCAGTTCAATTCTGAAAGCCAAGCATAGATGAAGATTTTACTATTGCACACTGTGCTCTTTGGTAACTGTAATGGATTACAATAAATAACAATCCATTAGCCATGAGTCAGAACAGTAACCATGAGACGCTGGCAAACACATAAAGGTGTGAGAGTTCAATACATTCTGAAAATACAAAGCAGTCTCACATTACGCTCAATCTAAGTCTCGTATGTCTATGTCTAATAATCTTGTAATCTACTGCTCTTTGAAGCCTTTTTAATATTCATACGGCAATATAACTAAACCAAAACATACTTCCTCTGAGCATACTGCTATCATGTTGAAAGTTACCTTTAAAGATTAAATTATTCTTCAAAGAGGAAATCATCTTTGCTATACTGAACAGCTCACATTAAATATTTTCCCCTTACTATATAATCTAATATATTGTTAAATTGAAGAAATTCAAGGAAACTGATAAATATCTCACTATTACATGCTCTAATACAAGAAGCATTCATTTAATTCAGTCTCTATATGGATATAAAGCATATGAAAACTTCTCTTTACTTTTATATTAAACTATTCACAATTAGACAATAAGAAAGAGAATGGAACAAATATCCTGAAAAAGATTTGTAAGCCCCATAATTTGTTGAATTCTGTTTCCCTTCAATGCAAAACATTAAAAAGTATGATTATTTCAAATTTACTGCACTGTTAATTGTGTGAAAGTGTATAAAAGGAAACTAGTTTTAACAAGTCAAAATACAGATAAATCTCCTTTGGAAGACTGCACCTAGTACAAGTAGGTAGTACAGGTAGTTCAGCGTGCTGCTGCAGTGCAAACTACAGATTGCACACTCGGTGGGGGGAAATGGCTGGTGCTTTCAGCAAGAGCAGTGATCTGGCACTGACCCTTTGCACAACAGAGGCACGGGGACCTGTGGAACCAGCCAGGTAAGCAGCCACTCTGAGATACGATGGGAGCTGATGGCTCAGCAGGAAGACACCAGAATGACTGTGTGCATGGACTGCGGATACAGAAGCACACGGATTGCTTGGTTCAGGGTTCCTCCTTGGCAGCACCCAGCTTGATCTCAACCTAGTTTTGGGTGACTTGTGACATGATTAAAGTACTTAGAGAAATCAGGTGTCTGAGACTCTGTTATGGGAAACCTGTGGCTGAGCCTGTAAGGAAACCTTGACTGACAGTGAGAATGGTGTGCACAGCCAGTCTAGTGCAGCACCCATTGACTCACTCGGTGATTCACTGGGGGGTTTTGCTCCCAGCAGTGGAAGTCTGGGGTGGTGGAAATGTGACTACCACAGTGGATGCTGGACTGCCAGACAGGAACGTTTCCTTAGCACTCATTATCCTAATGCTGAAAAAACCAACCTGGGATTTAGAGAAAATAATGGGAATATAAACCATAAGCAGAAATATTTTTTTTTAGTGGCAAAGAATTAAAACAAAACTAATTTTCTCCTGCAAGCAATATGCCTGCCCAAAGTAATTGCAGCACATCTTTCAAAATTATGATTTTGGTTCTGCTTCATAATATGAAGTATTTGCTGAAACTTGGAAGACTAATTCTTAAGTTCTTTGCTACAATTATCTCCCATTTCTTTGTTCCCCATTTGATACCTAGTAATTATTTTGTATATTCATTTATTTGCTAACAAATCTTTAAAAATATAAACTGAACACCTCATTATCTTACCAGAAAACACCTATACATATAAAAACATCAAAGTTTAATACTCTTCTAACATTGATCAAATAAACATGCAATCTCATGTCCATTTTAAGTTTATGTTCTTCATGCATTAGAAGTTAGATACATGCTTTAAAGAAATTTAAAAATTTGTTAGTGAAGCCACTATATGTTAGTGAAACTGGTGATAACTCCATTACACAAAAACATCCATTGAGAATGCATGCTTGGGAGGAGCCCTGATACCTTTAATTCTTTAAGTCCCTGCATGTATCTCCCTTCTACATCATGTATCTGGTCCTTAAGATCATAGATATCCTGCAGGACATAGGAATGAACCATTGCATAAGAAGCATGGGGAAATAATTCAAGTCAAAAAAAGCTTTAAAACGTTTACATGCATTTCTGTCAAATGACAAAGCCTGCAATAATTCCCAAAAATTGGCATTAATTCACAGCAACTTGATGGAAATTAAGGTTTTGTTTATAACCCTCACTCCCAAGGCATCTCAAATAGGGCAGAATTGATTGAAATTTGACATAAACAAAGTCTCATCTTAATAAGATGAACTCTTAAACCATAATTATGAACACAAAAAATACCAAGATAAATTACCAAGAAAGTAAAAAAATCCTTCATGATTGAAAATTACTTCTTCATAGCATTTTCTTATTACTACAGAAATTCTGTATTAAAAAAACAATCTTCTGATTTAAACTAGCTCCAAATTCTCTGAAAATGCAATTCACCCGTAATTCACTCAGGGAGGCATCAGGATCCACCAAACTACTTGCATCTCCACTTCCTCTTCTAGACGAGTTGCCACTCAGAGGAGTTGCACTTACTGAATTGCGAGAGGAGGGCTTAAAAAAGGGAAAAAACATTGCATCAGGAATCATATGGTTATTTCTGGTATACTTGACAATACTCTTTATAAATTTCTTCAAAGTCACAGAACAGTCTTCTCTCCTGTTTTTCTAAATATTAGCTTAGAGACAGTATTTTCCATTGATTATTTTCCAGCACTTGTGCTTCTTCTTGGTAAAATGTTGGTTTCTCATTGATGACTTAGTGTATCAGAACATTAGAATTTTGAGTCATCTGTCCAGAAGATATTTATAAGATGGTTAACAGCGTTGAAATACTGTAGACATTTACAATATTACTAAACATAATTTCTGCCATCCAGGATTCAGAAAAAGCCTACAATGAGAATCTACCATAAAGATTTTTATAGCCTAAGCCTCTTAAATTTTAGCTTTTCCTGATAAGTATTTCTCATACAAAAATAAATTGTATAGAAAATTATTACTGGCCAAAAGTAAACTAAAGAACAAATTTTTTTTCAACAGGAAATAAAAGACCTAAAGCATTAATTCTGGGTGATAAAAAGTATATCTAAAAATACTTCTGCAAGCTAACCCTGGTGAAAAATAGACAGCATTTATACTTTTTGAACTATTTCAACATTTGCAAATTTGTGGATGAACACTGACTATAAATAATTTTAATATTAAAAACTCTTACCCTTGAAAATATTTCTGAATGTGATTTTTCATTCTTTTCTTCCAGCTGAAAGAGAACAGGGAACATGACTGAACAGGGACCATGATTATCTTTTGTAATAAGGGACTACCTAATCAGCATATTTTGTTCAAAGAGACTGAGAAATATTTAAGAATGAAACAATTTTAAAAATTCTAGATGTTAGCACAGATCAAGATAGGAAAAACAATATTCAGCCTAAAAAAGTAGTTTTTATGTCAATTGCAAAATAAATGACTGCTTGAAAAGAAAAAGTCAGAAACTTTTCTTTAAAGTTTTAAAAAACAACACATTACCAGTACTGAACAACAAAACATGTTTTACTATTGCAAATGTCAACAGAGTAATCACTGCAATACTTGGTGGCATAACAGATGCAAGCTTCATGCAGCTTAAGGCAGTCAATGACAGCAGTGTGAATGTCCTAGTTAATAGAAAACAAATCTGCATTTTCAATCTCTTCAGTGAAACCTGTGATTACATCACAATAAAATCGATTCAGGTAAAAGCCTATAATTAAAGCGTACTAAGTAAAAGCAATCTACAAAATAATTTTAATTCACATTTTATGCACTGAGGACTAAGCAAAAAACTACCACACTCCCTTTTTATTTAGGAAATTGTTATTGCAAAACTATATTGTAAATGTCCACATTTTCTACATTTCTATGAATCAGAATAGGTGGGATTAGACATGTATTTAGTATGGTATCCCATGTATCTTGCTTCTCAAAGAACAGTTGTTTTTCTCCATGCCAGGGAAAAGGGTTTTGGAAGTCTATTGCAAACAGAGAAGAAACAAATACTACTTTATAAGATCTTTCTTCTTCCTCCTATTGTTGTTTCTACAAAAGCAACATTCCTCCTTCATGACAAATTCACCACCTCCAATGACATACTGAAATTATAGATTGCAAATATTTGCCACCAGTATGATGACAGAATGATGTGCATAATCCAATTGATCTGAAGGATACATTTAGACTAACTTAAATAAAAAAACAGATTTCAACTCTAATAATACATAATAATGATTATAACACAAGCAACTGAGAAGGTAGCATAACTAGCAGTCTCAGCCTCCACATTTCTTTTAGCAGAGCATTAATTTCAGGAAGTCCGATTTATTTGGGGAAAAAAAGCGCTAAAGTTTAAGCTGGAGAAATAATTAGTCTCTCATGATTCGAGAATGTACAGATGATAAATAACATGAATTATTACAAGTTATACAGCACTGTAACAGTAACAAAATATCATCTAAATGCAAAGTCACAGAAAGTGGTTGTAAGAGTACTGTAGCTCTCAGTCTCCCACTCAAAGCAGAACCACAGTCAACAGCCCAGGACAGTGGTGGCTTGATCTAGCTAAGTCTCACCAGCTCCTGAACATGGATGCTCTCCAGCCTTGCTCTAACTGACAGACTGCAACACTAACGCCCTTGGCTTCTTGGAGTATCTCTCTGAACTCCTAAACTGCCGTGTGAGGTTGTTGGCCCTTGTTGCACTGCCTGGCAAGTGTATGAAGATTTTGGCTCTCACCTAAGCAAGCATTTACACACCACTGATCACCACATACCATTCCTTTTACTCAACTAAATGAACAGTGCTCTCTGCCTACCTACTGCATGGGCTAACCCTAAATGTTATTTCAAAAGATATACCTAAGAACAGAAATTTCCCTTTTCACTCCACACTATTAAACACAATCATTTTGTCTGCAATTAACAAGAATTTTTAGAACTTATAGCAGCAAGAAAGGGAAGGTGGCTAGGAGGTTTGGTATAAACAATGTTCAGCCTAAAGGGAGATGCACAGCAAAACCACCCAGATAATTTTCCTCTAACATGATCTGTTAATTGACATGGGATTCAGTACAAGTGCATAGCCAACAAAGAGTGCTTCAGTAATGGATCCTGACAAAATCTCATATGGGATGAAGGAACACTAAAATTCACTAATGTGGGCAGAGTTCTAAGTATTTTTGTCACTAAAATAAGTAATAATATTCCAAAAGTACACAAAACCCCCCCAGCCTTGTAATTTCCATCATCAAAAAATGTAAAATATTTGGGTCTTTAAGAGATTGTTAAGGTTATCACACACACAAAAAAAAAAAACTTGTCATATGCTTCTAGCAACAGGCAAAATCTCCTTTAAGATAAAGCAGCATGCTTTTAAAAAACTCACTCAGCACATTTTTATACGAAAAAGAGCCCCAACCCCACAATAAATCTATTCGCAATTAAGTAGTTTAGAATACTTTTACAGTATTTACTGTTTCAGAGTATGAAAAGAAAATCCATAGTTAGTAAGTTTATATTCACCACAGTGTAAATAAAAGCATTACACTCACACTATGCAAAACTTGGCCATCATCTGCACTGGAAACAATGCTTCCCCTGTGGCTGGAACGACTAAAATAGTCAGCAGCAGTTTCACTTTGATCAGAAAAATCAGAGGACTTCAAAAGATAAGGAGAAGGTGAAAGAGAACTGAAGATGACACCAATGAATGAACAAAAGTTTATTAAAAAACAAAAAATCCTACCTTAAATCTCCATTATTGCACTAAAATCAATGAACATTTATTATTAATTTATTTCCCTCAATTAGAGTAACACAAAAATACATACAACCAGATACCAAAGGGTTTAGTGCTAATTTAAGGTCAAACACAAACTACAAAAATTAACAAGTTTGCAGATCATAAAAGACAGATAATATAAATTGATAAATGAAAATAATTATTTTTCTCTACAAATGTTGTATTTTTTCAAATCAACGCAAACCCAACAGTGCTAGTTATAATCTGGGCTTCTTCTCATTCCTATGTCTAAGACATCTTACACTAGAAGGCAAAGTTACTCCCCAAAGACGTATGTCTGACAGGCACCTAAAAAGGTGGGGGAAAAATGCTACACATTGCTTGCTAAAAAAGACAAAATATATCTAAGCACGTTACCGCAATTACACCTGTCATGGGAATTCAAGTGCAATACTCAAGTGAGAAACATTATGCATGTAAAACACAGTATTTAATGGGAAGAGTGGGTTTATCATAAGCTTCTTGATAACACTACTTCAAAAGGCAGAAAGTTACTATGAATATTGTATTTAGTTTTAGAAGTGATTATAGGAGAAAAAATCCCTATATGAATAGCCTGAAAATACATTTTCCTTATCCAATTCTCACAATTTAAAAAAATTCTTTATACTTGGTGTATGTGTAGCCTCATTCTGATTAAAAGACAGTGAGATGTCTAGAAGTTACAGTTTACTGATGAACACCTGGCTCAGATTATGCTATTTTAGGACTACAGAATTTGTATTCGTTATCACTGCTATGTTTTGTTCTATTTCTCTGACAATAAACTTTCCAGATATAAAACTACATCCATATTTAATATAGTTTATTAATTTTCTTTAAATGTAACTAAATAGATAAATTTCGACAGCCGGAAATTTGGCTAAACTTTCCTATTTCACTTGCATTTCACAAAGTATAAAGATACCGAAGAGAATTCTTATTTATCATGATTACAGCAAAAGAACGAACAACTCGGGCTACAATCTATGACAATGCTGGTCTTTCATTCAAAATCCACATTTCTTTGCTGTTGACAAGTCCATATACCTGATAAACCTTGCTGTTCCCCCTTCTATACTTTTTGTACTCCTAGTATCTTTCCCAATGGGTTCATCAAAACTGATACATTTTAGGATGGAGAAGCATCATATAGTTTCTCACAAGTGTTTTCTACCTTTTCCATCTCTCCTACTTGCTCTTCTGATTTCCAGAGAGTACTAAGCTGACTTCAAATGCATTATCCAGAGTAAAACCAAAATACAAGCCAGAAAAACAGTAGGAAATGAATGTTAAATTATTCATAAGATTTTTACCTCATCTGCTTTTCAGAATTAATTTCATTAAACAAATACTTTGAACTCTATTAAGCATTTACTAGTGTGAGTGAAGGGTATCTTGGCATTATTGGTGTAACATATACATAGGGAGATCTGATATATATATTCTTAGATATCTAAAAGTATGTACTTTTGAGTAATTAATCTCAGTGTTAAGAAAAACTAAGGAGACACTATTAAGTAGTGTCCTACTAATGTATGTAGAGACTACAAATGTATGTCAGTACCTGTTAGGTTTTAGAACTTCATAAAGCAACAGCAATATTACTTTCTTCTTACACCCTCAAAAATTCACTCTGATATCTCTTGTAGCTAAAAACATAAGTTTCTGACCAATATGGTTTTATTTGTTTAGTACCTATAACACTGTTAATATGAAAAAATTTTAAAAAGGACTGAACATTTCAATTTAGCCGATATTAGAACACTGTCCTGGGTTGGCCCAAGAGGTGTCAATCTTGGAAGTGACCCATACTGCAGGAAGTAATACAACTTCCTTCCTGGGGGAGAGAACCTATAACCAGGTAGTTTTGAGTATTGATAAGTATGCCAACCAATTGAAAGTTGAACCGCCTTCAAGGAAAAAAATCCTATATAAGCAGAGGATCCCTGAGAGTCTTTCTCTTGCCTTCCTGCTTTTCAGAGAGAAGCAGGTGCCCTGCTTTCGCTCACCAGTGAAACTGGGCCTTTGGCTCATCCCCCCCCCCCCAGAGGGATGGCGGGGGGAGGCAAAGGTGCATTTAGAGCTGCAGTTGAGCCCTTCAGGCTTCAGACACAGCTGGGTCATAAATTCCAGCCATGGAATTGGCAGGGCCAAGCCCTTGCTCTCCCTCCTCTGCAGCTTGGATGCTGAATACATTCAAACAGTGTAGGCAGAGACCACATGACCATCACAAGGCCCAAGAGCAATATTAGCTCTTTCAATGCCCGGATGGAACCTGAAAACATCCATCCTTCCCCTGTACAGAGAAAAGAAAAAATAAGGACACCTACAGAAATACAGCCTAGAGACTCTAAAGTCAGTGAAGGAAGCAGAGCCGACAACTAGAGGGAGGAGCATGCGAAGTGCTTCAATAGTGAAGCTGAAAATTCTTCTGTGAAACCATGGTTGAGACTAAGCTAAAATATTCCCTGTAATATATGAGAAAATGGTCCAAAGGGGGGATGTGATGCTCTAACTGCAGCCAGTCAGCCAAGGTACCTGTGTAGAGATAAGTAGATACTGAAGTAATTGCAGCCTGATGAGAAGTTTGAATAGAGACAGAAAAGATGCTGTGACCCAGAACCCTTGCCCCAGGGAATGGTGGAGAACTTGTGTTGCCAATAACAGAAGGAGATTTCTTTGCTGCTGTAATAGAACTGCTCATCCTTAAAAGGGTACCCCATGGACTGTCATAACCCACCGTAGTAACTGTGGGAAGACTACTAGTGAGGGAGGGATCTTCCACAACAAACAGATTTCCTCCCAGGCAGCTGTTGGTTGTGAGGTTGAAAACCATAAAAAACTGTATTTTCTTACAGAGAAGTCCATGGTATAAGCAAGAGAAACTTCTCTCCCTAAATTAACTGAGAAAATACTACTTTAGAGGTGGCAAACTGACTGAAGGTTCAAAATGTTGGTTTTTTTTGTGTTGTCAGTGAGAAAGAAATAAAGAGGTGGGGGGAGGAGAGGTATTCTGAGGGTTTTGTTCTAGTTCTCGGGTTTTTTTCTCTTTTTAGTTTTCGTAATAAAATTTCTTTATAGTCTTTAAAGGTTGAGCCTGCTTTGCCTTCTCCCAATCCTTATGTCACAGCAAAATTTAGTAAATTTTGGTAAGTGTGCTGGCATTTGGCCAGAAACTCAGATCTGCAAACTCAAACCACTACAAACACTTACCACTTTTTTGTTTCGTGCAGCATGACAAATGAGCAGCTGTAGCAATGAAACTTAGACAATTATTCTGTGGCAGAAGCAAAATAAAACTATTTAAAATCACTCTGCAGCACAAAAAGCCAACTTTGGAATGACACTTTTAATACAATACAGACTCAGAAATTGATTTCATTTTGGATACTGGTTTCCATAAAAATAAGGAAACTTCTTACTGCATGATATAACGGTTTCCATTAATCCATTTCCCCAAAAGAAAGACTTTTCCACATGTACTGTAGTATGTTTCATGTGCTTGCCCCATCTATGACATAAGGTGGTAACCCTAACAATGTACTATACTTCAGTTACTAGTTGCTGATTACAAACATTAAAAGGATATTTAGAGAAACGAATTCCTTCTTGCTTCTATAGTTGACTGTCTTACTGCTAAAAATTTACATCTTGCTAAAAATCACATCTCTGACAAATCAAAACTTCTTATGCAGAATGGAAAGATCAAGTCTATGTGTTGGTCAGTGAAACAATCCCAAGTGGACATACTCATAACTGCTGATGTGTTAATATCAAAGCATTCAGCAAATCATGCATATGAATGTGCGCCACAGGACTACTTTGGACTGAGCTTGCTCTTGAAGAGTAACTGAAGTCAGATGGCTAAAGAAAAGTTAGAAGGACATTTTCACAACTTTAATAGATTTTTGTCTGCAGAAAACAAAGATAATGAAAGAAACAACCAAAGGCCTATTACACTAAGAGTTGAAGAACTATCTGAGTTATGTCATCTATCACCAGACAAGGCCTGAGAAAGAAGGAATTAAGTACCATGTGTATCCAGTCTCAGCTATTATCATGCCACACCCATACACTGTCATACGTATGCAGTCACGTACTCTCTTATCCTATCTATGCATTCTCATTTAGTAGCATACTTTTTCTGTAAAAAAACAAACAATTTTTGAAGACTCTCAGCAGCATTTACTATTACTGCTAGGCATGTCTATTTCCATATGTCACTCTGAGAATTCCCATGAAAAACAGCCAAACAGTTTAAAAAAAAAATCTTAACTATTTGCATAATTAAATTAAACATTTAAATTGCAACTTGGTTTTAACTGCTCTAAAGCCTGCAGTTTTAATATAGCCTGGGAACTGAAGCTGTGCTGTACACTTAGCAGTTTTATTTTATTCTCACCCATGCACATTCCCCTGAAAATTATATTTAAAGGTGCAAGGCTGAAATCTATTTATGCAGCAGATAATTAAAGCAACTCTGAGAAACACAACTTAAAAAGAAAAAAAAATACCGTTTCATGCTGCTTTGCCCCTACCTATGAAGAAATCTCTAGCAGAAATTAGAATTATATGTATATCAGAGTTACACATAATAGCAGTCTTTATGGTCTTGTTCTCCCACTGAATCTTCTAATGTTTTCTTGAGAAAATACATAAAGCCAAAAAAGGTAAATAATCTATTTGCAATCCAAGTGCAAAAGAAGATCTCACTAATTAAAAATACTACATAATATTTGATGATTTTTTACATATGTTTAGCATGTCTTTAAATGCAGTGTAGGATGGCTTTGAACTACTAAGCAGCAAAAGGCATAAAGTTTCAGATGTTCATGTCACTTTTTAAAGGTAATTTTTTGTAGAGCTATCTTAGCCATTCTTACGGCACTACTACCTACTCCGTATTTTGTAAAGATGCAAAATAGGTTTTCATGCTATTGCATTTTTTAATTAAATTTAAATATGGCATCCTATTTAAAAGTATTCAAGGTGTGTTTACCACAGACTTTAGTAATCTCCTGATTTCCATCCAAATACTTAAATACTTAAATACTTTTCTTAATACTTTTTTTAGTATTATACATGCAGTTGTTATTTAGTATGCTTGAATTAACTTATTCTAACCCCAGTGTTCCTCAACATCATTGTTGCATTCACCAACTTTATGCTTATCTGTGAAGAGAGCAGTAAAACAGCAACTACTGAAATACTTTTAAAGAGGCAATTTGACAATGTTAAGAAAATTAAACTGAATGCCTCCAGAAAATGACACACAGAAAATGTAACTCTAAAAATATCCAAAAAATGTACATGTAATACTGTCAAGCCTCATGGCCATACAATACAAATTTAAGGCAACCATGCAAATGGTGCTTACAAACCAAACTGATACTTCTTATCAAACCAGTGTTTAAAGGAGACACCTATGAAGAAAAGTGTAATAATTATATTAGGCCATCCAAACATAAGTAATATAAGTAATATACTATTTTACATTGTACTAACCCTGTAACTCCTTGTTGGTGCCACTGGATCACTGTATAGAGAAGATGACTACAACATGAAGAACAGAACAAGTCCGAAATAATTTTTCTGTATACATAAATTTTTCTATTTATTGCTCTATATTCCACAAAAGTCCTAAAGATTTAAATACCAAATTTTAATCTATCTATAGTAGACAGAAACTTTCAGAAAAGAGTGGAAGAGCCTCCAGAAAAACCCATTATCTTTGAAATCAATTTAAAAATTATTAAACCAATCTAGTATTCTTGCAAGTAGATTTGTGGAAGAGAATGAAAAAATTAAGTAGTTCTCCAATAACAAGTCAGTTTCCTCTATCTAGTTATTTGAACCTGGCGATGACCACAGCTGCAGGTACTGGAAGATATTACTCATCTCGTGCCATATTAGTGTTCTATCATTTATAAGAAGATGGAAAAAAGTAGCACAGTGGTGCTAAACATTTAAGACTTTTTTATTGTTTTTAAAAGACAGGAATTTGAAACAACTGTCACAGTTGCTGGTTGTTTTCTGTATGTCATACAGAATCATGAAACAGAAGTTATTTTAAATTGAAAACCTCACATGCAGAACAAAGTAACCTGCAAGTTATACTTTCATTTTATAAAACACAACCCTTAAAAGCAAAAAACACAACTGTAACCAGTTTTAACTGTAATAATTGCAAGTGTCATAGAGAGATAAGTTAGCATCATATGGCATAAGTAAGCAAAACCACATATATGTATTTTATATAAATAATGTAATTAATATTGAAAGAGGAGACAGACCCAAACATGGTAGGAAGAAACTGGTTTACTATATCCAAGACCACTATAATTTCTTTGATCATAGTAAATTCCACTCTGAGGGGTGAGGAAGGAAAGACAAGAGAAAACAAAGGTTGCATCTGTAGATCTTGCAAACAGAAGTTTTATCTTAACATCACCCAAGTGTTCCCAAGCTTAGAACTTGTGCAGAATGCTGTGAAGTTTTCCCTACTGTTGACCCAAAATCCGTATCTTTCTTAAGAAAATAAAGAATAAAAGCCCCAAAACTATGTACTCTGTATATCAGCATTATCTGTATTTCTAATGCCATGCTCAAACAGAATAGTAAATAATTTTGGCATTTTTTTCTCCATAATAAATAAGAAAACTCTAAAAGTTTGACAAGTGCAGCAAGAAATACATGAAAAAGGTAATTGACAAGACGTACTAATAATTGGTACAATTATTTTCTTTATCTTTTTCCCATTAGATACCATCATGAATCAAAGCATTTTAGGGAGAGAGGACAGAAATCCCTAATAACTGAATAGGGGCTGGATGTTTACGTGATGCCAGCTTAGCCTGTACCCTACCACTATTCTTTATACCAAGTGCACATACTTAAAGTCTAGCAATTATACTTTGGCTTATTTCTGTTGGTTTTTGACACTCTCTACAAAAATTGCATATATATGCACATATGAGGCAAAAAATTCATACACACATACAAAACAGAAAGACCAAACAGATAAAAACGTGGCAGAAAGTAGTGCCTGCCTACAGAACTTCTTATTTCAATAGGCAACAGAAAGCAGATATATTCATATTACTCATTTGTTTAGGAACTAAGGGAACAGGAAAATAGCACCTCAAAAGCACATGGATACAATAACAAGTAAATACAAAATCACTTCTGCCTAGTCTCAACACAAACATTTACTACTGTTCCAACTCCCCCATCCCTAAAGCAATTGCTAATTTATCAGTATCAAAAACTGTCTAAAAAATTACATCCAAAATACTTCATTTATTGACACTATATTCACATGTTAAACACTGAACTTTCTGGAATAACTTCTGCAAGATGGCAGTAATTCACATGCCTTTCTCAGTAAGTCAGTGCATTAACATCAAGGTCTATGGCAAATTCAATCTGCTGTACATCTACATTTTAAATGTTTCTAACTATCTGATAGGGGACAAAGTGGGAGTAACAGAAGATGTATCTCCATCCCGACTAAGAAAACTTCAACCCAGAGAAGTGCCACTTTTAAATAGTTCAAAGAGCCTTTTCCAGGCCACCAGCAGAACAAAATTTCTATTCAGCTGATTCCATTGATGGTATTGCACTGATACGAACACAGTTCCAAACACAAACTGAGGTCAGAATCTGATCAATATGGGGTTTCTTTTTTCCTAAAAACATTTATGCAAATGTCAGGAAGCTAACAAATTTATCCTTGATGCCTCACATTTAGTATATTTATAATATTATACTAGAAAACTAACCAAAAAACCTTTATGGGAATAAACAGCTTTCTCCTTTGAACTATGAGATTAATTGTAAGCATGACTCTAAGAATAAAATTTAGGGAATATCGCTGTATAACAGCATCTTCAATCTTAAAATAAAAAGAAGTCAAAGGGTTTTATCACCTAAAACAGAACACAAAAAATTCTAACTACATAATTAGAAAAAAAATATGCCATGCTTCTATCACTGTGTTAAAAAGAACTGGTAAGTGAAACTATAATCAACCCTATTCGCATTAACATAGGCTTGGCTTAAAGCTAGTGCTTGTATTTCACAGAAGAATTTAAACCAATAAACAAACTAAAAAAGCTTAACAATACATACTAATTTAAGCATTATATTGTGCTTGCCTATCTGTTAGCTAATTCAGATACCACTGCTGCTTAAACAAATACAGCTTTTTAAGATGCTTACATATTCCTTTGAGTGGTACTTGATGCTTGCCTTTTCTTAAGAAGACACACACAGATCTCATGTAGCATAATACCACTGAGAATGTGATGCGATCTACTATCACTTCATAAAAATATGAAAGAAGTATTTTAAGTAAAGATATACAAACCAGCTGCTTTTTCTCTGGACTGAAATAACATTCCATTAGATTAAGTTAAAATTTATATTTGGTAACAAGGATACATAGTTGCATTTACACTTTTTTTCCCAAAGGATGCCCTCCAAGTCTAATCTGTATGTCACTTCACTATAAAGTTTAGAAATAAGAACTAAATACTAGGAGTGCTTACAGTAAGTCAGTTGTCTTTTCTCCCTGAAGAAATTTATATATGTAATCTACAGAAAGTGTTAGAATTATAAAACTATTCTAGGTCTGAACATGTGATATTAAAAATTTATGTACATTGTAAAATCAGTAACTCAAAGTCACTAGTTAGTATCAATTACACCTTAGAAACAAGGCATAAAAACAGTCTTCAAAGATATGCAAAGTGTTAACATACAGGGACCAAATACCTTGCAGATCTAACCTTAATGTTGCCATATCAAAGTAAAAGAAAATTAAAGTGGCAATCATAATGTTAAAAAAATTAAATTGCTTTTTTTTCAAAGAATGGCTAAAAAGACTGACAGGAAAATTACAAGAAAACATATTTCACTAATTACGAAAATTTAAACATGAATGAATTTCCATTTATCCAGATCTGAAGTACTTTCTGAGGGTGGACCACTTAATAAAAACTAATCTTTTTCCCCAACAGCACCCCAATTTATGAAAAGTGAGATATTTTTGGGCAGCACTACATTATGTGAAATATTTCATGTGATTTTAGTAACAGAATTTTAAATAATTGAGTGAAGTCTCATATGGTAGATTTCATTAAACTGAGATAGAATTTACAAGGTTACGTAACAAAAGGCTCATCTCTACACACGCAAAGCACTCTTAAGGATCATCAGCCCCTGCTTGCTGAGCTATGCAACTCATCATGATGCAATGACCTTCCAGGGCACCTCACAAGCTCAGGAAGGTCACTGCCTACAGGGTACAGGGCATAAAAGACATTACAGGAGGAAGGGGAAATAGTATTTTGTAATCACGAAGGAATTAATGGTGGGGATAGAGGGGTAAACATGTTTCTGGGAGGAGCAAGTGTGTGAAAAAGAAGGAACAGTGTGATGAAAGGGCCAGCTGTGTATAAAGAGAATGGGAGTCTACCAGATTTGGCAACTCTTAAAAATACTAATAAAAACAGCTTTGTAATAATAGTTTAATCAGTGTCCCTTGCTCCTTGTCACTCAATAACAGCAAAATTTATGAAGTTTATGCTTCTTTTTTTCAACTTAGAAAACCTAAATTTTCACAGCAAGCTTGTTTTTCTCCAGTTAATTAAAAAATTTCTCAGATAGATAATGCACAATACAAAATATAATTTAGTATCAATCTAAGCCTAAGAACAATGTAAAAAAGAAACTGAAGGTAGTTCAAAAATATTACATTATGTAGTAGTAGCATGCTGGAGTATTGCCCAGTGTAATTTTCAAAATGAGAACTAATGAGAGGATTGCAAGAAAAATTATTTATTTTTGTCTATTGTTACATCTGAAAATTTCTTCTAGACATCAAATTAACACCAGAAATTCCCTGGTTTTAGATTTTATATTTGTTTCTAAGTTAATATAGACCAGATTTAGCTAATACAATTGCATACTGTACTCATATTATCTCAATAGTTCTAATACACCCAATATTAACAATGTATTAAATGACATTTTAATATTGTAGATGTGATGTATGGACTATGGTCCCTATTTGTGTTACTAAAAGTATTATCTACAGGACCCATAGGTCACTGTATCAGTTTTAATCAACTTAAATATTTATTTTTTTAAAACAATTTCTGTCTTTAATTTTAACGTTCAATAAGCAACCTTGCGATCAGAGAATGAAGACAGATCACTCAGACACTTATCATCCCGACACTTAACTTATACCTTTTATAACTATTAACACTTTAACAGTCTACTAAAAAATCTTTAAGTTGCCTAAACTAGGAACATCACAAATTTACAGAAATATCCATTACTGAAAAAGCAAAATTTCTATATTTCAGCCTTGTCTGTTGTTCTAAAATCACAACATAAAAGAGAAAAATGTTTCCTGTCATAATTTTCAACAATATGTTTGTATTTATCAAGGCTGATGGACAACCTTTTTTCCATTGTATTTCACCTCTTTATTAGGGTCATTGGGAGAGAGTGACCAGAGATTAATTCCCTTCACACCTGTAAGTGTTCTGTCTTGAAGGTAACTTCACTTAGTACTTTGTTTCAGCTGTCACATCTGCTATCACGAAGTATCACATCAATTATTGCAGCAGTCCCATTAATACCATTTTCTACAAGCATGCTTTCACCAAACTATTGCTTTGGTAAGTGGACACTGAAAATGTTACAATGTGAACACATTACATTCTAAATAAAAAACATGCTCATTCCAGGTTACACACCACAAGAGCTCTCCTTCTGGAGGTACTTGCTCTGCTCCTGTGAGATGCACTGACATCTGAGGAACTCTTGAGAATGAAATTATAAAAATATATCAAGATATGAAATAAATTTTTAAATTTAATTCTATTAATATTCACTGAATGACAGAAAATAACCAAGGCAGTCAAAGAAATTCTAAGTAAGCTCCCTAAAACTGAGCTTAAGTTATCTGCTCAATTCAAACCCTCTTGTTTAGACAACAGCCAATTACTTCATCTCCATCTTAGCATATTTGCTATGTCAGCCAAGACAAGAGCAGATCTGAGCAAATCAATATCAGCTCACAAGTTTCTAAGTGCTCCACACAGCGTATTTTGCATGTTTTCTTGATAAAGCATTTACTGTTCAAAATTATTTGGTAAAAATACCTGTGTGGCAAATTGCAGAAACACTTACAACTAGGACTTGCATAACATTAAAAAAAATTCAGTTGATCAAAATCTACATTTAATTGCCAAGACCTCTTAGCAAGTGACAATCACTTTTTTTTAAAGTCACACAAAGAAACAGCTCATTCCAACTTCCAAAACACATAAAACCAACCCTTTTATTCTAGTAAGTTATTCCTTTCCTGGCCCATATACTCCGATCAATGACGAGCTGATTTCTACGCAGATCCAATACCAGGAATGTTAACATAACCTCAATGAAAGCATTCTTTAGCAATTTTTATGGCCTAAAGATGAAATAAAAGAGCCTATACAATAAATATTTCTGTTAGCAGCATTTGGGATACCTTACATCATTCAGCTAATTTTTTTGCTATTAATGAATAATATTTCCACCTTCTCAAAGAAAGAGAATCGTGTATCATACCAAACTCTTCTTCAAATTGTATTTTAAGGTACTGATATATTTTCTTCCACAAATATTACAGAAACACAGTAATAGTCAAATTACAAGAAAAGACTGGAAGATTGAAACATAAATAAGCTATCTTTTTAACATTGTCGGAAATAAAATACCAGATGAACTTAAACATTGTATGTGACTTAAAATAATGACTAAAACTGCAAATGCTTAGGGGACTTGAAGCTTCATCCCTTCCATTAGAAAAAGAAACCAGAACCCAAACCTTTTTCTTCCTTTGATTTGGTTTCTGAAGGCCATGACCAAAAAGAAAAAGAATACAATTTGAACACAAACCAAATGTAAATGTTGAATGAACTGGTGAGAGTATCTGGCCCTCTCTGCATCTTCCTGAGAAAGAAGAAATGCAGAGTTATTTCATAAGGAAGGAAAAAAAACCTGACACAATACCAGGAAGCCAAAGTGAGCAACATGCTGTTAGCACTTTTAATGCTATGTGTCATTTTGAATAATCCATGGTAGCAAGTAAACTCATTCAAGTCAGAAGAGCTCATTCCACCTGATTTGGGTAAGTATGCCAAGATATTACATTAGGGGATGTAAATAAGGCAGGTTAATATAATTAATTATTAGTGTTCAGTAGTCAGTCTGTCTTTAATCTATTAATGCAGAAAAAAAGCACATAAACGTTTGAATTAAGAAATTAAAGAAACAATAGACAGCTTTACAAAATTACCAGTGCACTAGTAAGAAATGTACCACATAATTACTAGATTCAGATTTTAAGTAATTTACAAAGTTATTTTAGCCCTAATAAAAATTATTAGTCCCAGTTTCCTCAGACATATTTTGCATTTTCTTCTCTATTAGAGAACAAAGCTTCTTAAGCAAACTAATCAGTTTTAAGTTCTACTGCTAGTTTTGCTCTACAGTGACAGTGAAAATAATAAACCCAACTCATAAAATCTGAGTGATGACAACTAGCTAAGGCACCTTAATACCTTTTATTCTCTTGAAAGATGAAAGAATGTTCATTTTGGTTCACACAAAAGAATATATAAGAAGCAGCAAGACAAAAACCACAACTAATTTAAAATTAAAACATATTTCACACGTCATAAGCATCTCAAATTGTTACAGTATGAAAAAATGTTAAGAATAACCTTAATTTTAAAGCTCTCCCATTTGGAGGCTACAACACAGTTCTAAAAGAAGGAATTCTTCCTTAACTTCCTTATTTTCTACGATTTTCAGTATGTGGAACTATTCCAAAGATTGCAAGTCAGTTATTTATGGAATTAAAGGCTTTGCCTCCAGATCACTGATGGGTATCTAAAGACTGAAACTAGCTTTCATATCGCTTATGGTCATATGATTATTGTCTACATTTTCACTGGATACATTAATTTGTTTAAAACTATTTTATGACTATTCAATATTTAATAGGCCTATTTAAAACTCTGCCGGAGAACTGTCACGGGGGGGAGGGAAGGTTCATTTCATAATGACATTTTAATCTTCCTCTCTATACTGTTTTGAGGTTTAAAACGAATGTTCATGTTAATTAACTTTTCACACAGTTAGATCATTGTCAATTTTAAATGTTCTTTTTATCTCTGGTCTAAATGAACAAGTATGTCTTCGTAACATCTGCATCAGGCAAGAAGAGAGTTTGCTACTTACATAAGATTCCTCTTAACTGGTGGATAACAAGTCTCTTCATGACATTCCGAGAAAGCCAGCATTAAGTGTTCAGCATATTATTCAGGTCAAAGGATTATGTACTACAGTACATATTGCAAACAGATAGCTGCTGCTGGTATCTATCAAGATTAATTTCTAAAAGTTTAAGCTTGAATTATGCATGTTATCCAATACAGAGGTTACATCTCCTAGTCCAGGAAAGGAGTGCACATCTGTTCAGAAATATCCCGCAGCAGATGTGCCTCTCAGGACTGCAAAAGGATGGTGGCATTCTGCTGAGCGGCATTATTTTGAGGGAGATTCCTCGGAAATACAGTCTATGTTTCACATTTTGGAAACCCTTGATCTCATGCAAAAAAAACTTCAAGGTTTTTTTTTTCTACAAGAAATACAGGAATTATGTTGATCTTGAGAACATGTGAACTAATGCTTACACAAATATCAGCTAGACAAAGAGACAATAAAGAGTCAATACAACTTTGCAAATAAAATTCTAATGACAGTCCTAGGATTTCTCAACAGAGATTAACTGTCATTGTAGTTTTAACTATTTGAAATTGTGGCTAGTCTCAGCATGTATTACTTAAATCTTGGTGACTGAAAACATTCCCACAGTGAACACTTTCCTAAAGGCCAGAAAAATCCCTCATATCTCCCACATACCCCTTCAAGAAACACATGAAGTTTGTGAAAGGAGCCCTCTAAAGAAACATTGAAATCAAGTCAGTCTCACTCCACTGCCTGGTAAAATCATGGAAAAGCCTATTCTGGGAGGTATTGAAAAACACCTGGGGGACAACTCAGTCATTGGTCACAGCCAGTATGGCTTCATGAGGGGAAACTCCTGCTTGTTAAATTTTGTTATACAACAGGGTAATCTACCTAGGTGACCTAAAAAAGTCAGTAGATTGTATCTTTTTGACTTCAGCAAAGCTTTTGATACTGTCTGTCACAGAATCCTAGACTAAGTGGCCTGCACACAGCTGGATAACCATGTTATGCGATGAATGAGCAACTGGCTCACAGGTCGGGGACAAAGGGTTGTAGTGAATGGGTTGACATCAAACTGGCATCAGGTCACTGGTGGGGTTCTACAGGTTCATCTTAGGCCCAGGTCTCTGCATAAATGATTTGGATGAAGTAATAAATAGTAAGTTTGCTGATGATACCAAATGGGAGGAGCTCAAGGGCAGAGAGGTCTCACAGCAAGATCACGGCAAAACAAAAAGATGGGCAAGCACCAAACATAGTGTCCTGGTTTGAAAGACAGGTGCCTGCCAAGGAAGGTGGGAACCTCCCTTGGAATGGAAAATGTAGACCCCATCCCTCCAAATTATTATAACTTTGACATTACAGAGCTGTCAGGCAAAAATACGGGAAAAACAATAACAGTTCTTTACTAGTGTATATGTATATATAAATATATATATAAGAAGGCAAGCAAATAACAATTGCAGCAACAACAAACAAAACCAGAAACCCAGTAACAGCCTTCTCTCATCTGTCAAGCACTTTCCCCTTTGGTGTAGTTATGGCCAGGGCTGGCAGGGGCACTGTTGGCTCCTGGCCAGGCAGAGCAGGTGCAATGATTCCCCCACAGTTGCAGGGGGTGCTGTGGTGTGAGCTCAGCTGCCTCTCTCCACATGGGTAATAGCAGCACAGCCAGTGAGAGAGATAGAAAGGGACTTCCTATACAAACTCACAGGGGGCAGCCGGTCCAGGTGCCCCTCTAGATGATGAAATGGGCTGTAGCAGGAATCTTGGAGCAGCAGGCTGGAACACCAGAGGTAGGCACACCTGGGGTGGTAAAAAGTGTAGCAAAAACTCCAGGAGCTGTGGAGTATCTGGGCAGGAACAGGATGTTGGGTTAAAGCGTAGCAAAAAGCCTGAAGCAGCAGCAGAAAACAGCAGCACTGGGCAGCGGCAGACAGGCCTCCGCAAGCAGCTCCCACAAGCACCCAGGAGATGCTCCCTCCAGAGTGGGGAGGGGGGTCAGGACCCCAGGTTTTCCCCTGCAGCACCTGAGTAGATGGTGAGGGTCCCTTCCAGTGAGATCGAGTGTTGAAAAGGTTCAACAGCCGCTCTTCCAAGCAAAAGCTCACCCATGGTAAGGAGAAGCAGTGCATGACAGAACCATGCAGCGACAGCAAATTCTCCCCGCAGCAGCTGCCTGACCATCTCCCATCTGATGCCAAAAGTGAGAGAGAGAGAGGGATGAGCCCAGCCCCTCAACCTCAACTCATGGTATCTCTGCACTTCCAAAGAGAAAGTCCCCCCATCTCAGAGACTGTAGCCAGCTGCACCCCTTCCCCTCATCTTGGCCACATCCTTTGTCTCTCTTAAGTATCCATTGTTCTGGTCTCTTGGGCAACAAATGGAAGAGAAATTCCCTAAGAAAGAAAAAAATTGAACAAATCCTAACTTCCAACACATATGAAGTTTAACAAGGGCAAGTGCTGGATTCTGCACTTGGGATGAGGCAACCCTGGATGTACAGATTGGGGAACAAGACCCTGGAGAGCAGCACTATGGAAAGGAACCTCGGGGTCCTGGTTGATGGCGAGTTGAATGTGAGTCAGCAGTGCCCACACAGCCAGGAGGGCCAACCATGTCCTGGGTACATCAGGCACAGCATCGCCAGCCAGGCAAGGGAGGGGATTGTCCTGCTCTGTTCTGCACTGCTGCAGCCTCACCTCGAGTGGCAGGGGCAGTTTTGGGTGCCACAATATAAGAAAGATAAAGCTGAGAATGCCCAAAGAAGGGCAACAAAGATGGTGAAGGGGCTGGAGGGGAAGCTAAACGAGGAGTGGCTGAGGTCACTTGGTCTGTCCAGCCTGGAGGAGACTGAGGGGAGTCCTCACTGTGTTATTGAACATCCTCACAAGGGGAAGTGGAGAAGCAGGGACTGATCTCTTCTGAAGTGACCAGTGACAAGACCCAAGGGATCAGTGAGCCAGGGGAAGGTTAAACTATATACATATATAATTGAACCACATACATATATGGTTTATATATGAATGTATATGTGTGTGTGTACATATATATATTTAGTTTATACATAATTTGACAATTTGAAATGATACACAGCAAACCACTAGTAAATTACTACCTGCAAAATCCTATGTTAGTTCTCTGAGTGGCAAAAACATGCGTAACAGGTGATTTCAGCCTACCATCCATTTCTGGATATGAGTCCATTTTCTATCATATGAATGTTGAGAAAACTACAGAATGTAAAAAGAAAACCAAACAAACCATTTACAATATAAATTACAGTCACCACACAAGACTGGATTCCTAAATTGAAAACTCAGAAAAATCTACATTAATTACCGTGTAATATTCAGAATAATAGCAGATATCTACAGCAGTTCAAGAACTGAAACTGTGGCACAATCAGAACCATATAAAATTGAGGCGAAAAAATGTTTTGCATATTTCGCTAATTACCACAGGAAGAAACACCACAACCAAGTGTCAGCATTACATGGTGATTACATTGAGTATAATCATGATAAATAATAAATTCTCAATGTTTTACAGGCAATGTCAAAACCTGAATTAAATGCAACAACCATGCAATAACCAGACTGCTGAAAATCTAGTTTCTACAATTTTTTTTCTCAAGAAATGCAAACTTTTTTTTAGGAGAAACATGTGGAGCAACACAAAACTGTAAGTATTACCCCATTTTAATAATTTTTAAAAAAGAAAGATCTTGACAACAGATATTTACTGTGAAATACTTTCAGTATAATCCAATTCTAATGCTGAAAATATTTGCACAAAACTGAATTACACTAAAAGACAAAATCTTATGGAAACGCAGAAATAAAATACATTATGAATTTTTGTAAAGGTTTGCAATAACTCCTGATGAGTTATAATACCTCTTTTTGCTGTCGCTCCAGCTCTCTCATACGTATATCTCTTGCTTCTGCTCGAGCTGCCCGTTTTGCTGCAAGTCTGGCTTCTGCCTACAAGCAGATGGAAAATAATTAAAGTTAAAAGTTTTTTGAATAATGGTTTGAGTACTCAATCCCTCACAAGTACACATTAAGATTTTAACATCATAATACAGAAGTAATAAAGAAATCAGTTCTCACAATGAAATTTCAAAAAGAATGTGTACCTAACTCTTTAAAGACAGCATTGCTAGTCAAAAGAATTATATGTTCATTTAAAAAGTCATAGAATGACTTGAGTGTGAAGGGACCTTAAAGATCATCTAGTTCTAACACCCAGATCAGGTGCCATCAACTAAACCAGGTCACTCAGTGCCCCATCCAACCTGGCCTTGAACGGTTCTAGGGATGGGACATCCACAACTTCTCCGGCCAACCTGTTCCAGTGCTTCACCACTTCCCTAGTAAGAATTTTCTCCTAAACCTACTCTCTTTTAGTTTAAAATCATACTGTCCCCTATGTACTAATGCTCTCTGCCTGTGTAAAAAAAGGCATTCTCCCTGTTTTTCATAAGCCCCCTTCAGGTACTGGAAGGTCACAGTGAGGTCTCCCCAAAGCCATCTCTTCTCCAGGCTGAACAACTCCAGCTCTCTCAGCCTGTCTTCGTAGGAGAGGTGCTTCAGTCCTTTGAGCATCTTTCTGGCCATCAACAAGTTCTTCTCCCAGTCTGGACATACATCTGAGATTGCCCTGACTGACGTGCAGTACATTGTACTTGGACTTACTGAACTTCAAGAGGTTCTCATAAGCCCAAGTTTGTCCAGGAGGCCCTGGATGGCATCCCGTCCTTCTGTTGTGCCAGCTGCACCACACTGCTTCATGGATCTGCAAACTTGCTGGAGAGCACTCAATCCCACTGAGAGTGTCATTGATAAAGGTGTTAAAAGAGCCCTGGCACCAAGATGGAGGGACACAACTCACCACGAGTCTCTACCTGGACATAAGAGCACTGACCACAACTCTGGCTGCATCCATTCAGGCAATTCCTTATCCACTGAATAGTCCACCCATTAAATCCATGTCTCATTCAATTTGGACATAAGGATGCTGTGAAGGACTTCATCAAAAGCCCTACAGAAATCTAGACAGATGACATCTGTCAGTCTTCCCTTACAAACTGCTGCTGTCACTCCATCATAGAAGGCCACTGGAGTGCTCAGTAATGATTTGCTCTTGGTGAAGATGTGCTGGATGTCTCAGATCATCTCCTTATCTTGCATGTGCCTCAATATTGTTTCTGTCACAATCTGCTCCATAATCATCCCAGGCAAAGAGGTGAGGCTCACCAGTCTGTAGTTCTCTGGGTCTTCTTTTCTACCCTCTTTAAATATATGAGTGATGTTTCCCTTTTTCTAGTCACTGATGACTGCTCAACCAACATAACTTTTGAAATATAATGGAGAGGTGGCTTGGCAAGATCAATTAGCTCCCTCAGGACCATGGGATGCATGTCTGAACTGAATGCAGAAACATTATTATAATTTGTCTTGTGAACTTGAAAAGGACTTTACCTATGCATAGTATTTGAACAGACATGTAAGCAACTGAGAATCTTTGGCTACAAAAAGACAGTAACACCAAAAAGAAAGAATCAGAGACACTAAACCACTACTGTTCATGCCATATTTAAAGCTTTGCTGCAATCTGAAATTATTTCAAAAAGCAAACATCACTCATTGAGAATACTTCAAATAGCAATCAAAATCAAATTGATTACTGAACAAAATACAGCAAAAAAAATTAGTATTACCACTCCTCAGGAACTACTTTCAACACTGACTATTATCCCAACTGACTATCATTCCCTACCTTTCCATTCAAGCCCTTAGACTCACAACATTTTCCTTGCATACAGATCCAGCACTCAGGATCCGCTGTAAGCCCATTTAATTAACTACTGCAGCATAAAGTTTAGAGCAGCAAAAAAAAGTAGTTTAGAGTTTTCTGTGTGCTACTGAAATGAAGTGGCTTATATAAGGACTTTAAGAACAGACCAAGCAAAAGGTGTAAGCAGGACAAACAGTAGCAAGACCTTCCCCCTTTTAGTGGCAAAAAGCTTACTTCTGCACTGCTTGTGAAACTTGGTTATTGATGGACACAACTGAATATTCTCCACCTTCTATCCAGCCTCAATAAAAAGAGAAACAGTGTCTTTTAGACTCTAAATGCTACCTCAAATTTAATCAGTTAATTACATGAGGAAATAAATTTTGCCATAAAGTCAATGTTTGAGGAAAGCACAAGTTCAGTGTTTTCATGTTTGAATAAGTTGACAAAAATTCTGTCAAATTCTTCAAATATTAAACCACTGAAAACAGGTTTTCCACCAAAGATTCCAGCTGTCTATGTAATGTTAATTAAAAGCTTTTGAGAATCAGTAGCAGCTAAAAATTCAGAACTCCTAACAACCAATCTAACAATTTAAAAATGTAAAATCCAATGGATTGTAGCTTTTGATTAAGGATAGGGTTTTCCCTGCTTTTGCCACTGTCACAGCAAAAGTTTATGTAAAACATTGGAAACGTAGAAAACTATTTTATTGTGCTTCAGGAAAACAAAACAGGTATATAACTTGGGAGTTTAACTTCAAATTATGATTAACTACAGGCACAAAAATACCTTATCAAATAATGACAAGACAGAAAGCAGACTCTCTATAGTTTTATTATTCAAAATAGCTTGTTTTATATCCAAATGACTCATGGAGACTATTTTTTCTGTATTTTGCATACACAAATAAAACCATTCCAAGGCTGTGTCAACACTCTTGACCGCCATCATGTAATCTTTTTTCAGAGCAGCATAAAGCTACTCTTCTTTCTACCTGATGACAGCACACAAGTAAAGCAAGGAAATTGCCATGCAACAGGAAGTACTTCCGTTTGTAGTCCATTATCTGTCACACTTAAACTGTCACATAGACAGGTATGTAGCACAGAAGGAAAAAGGACTCAAAGAGCTGATATGTTTGGGTTTAGTTTAGTCTATAAAATAGCAGATATATGCATTTGGCCTTTAGGCTCCGGCAAGGCTTTACTGTTAAAGATACAAAGTTAATTGGTTTACTGATGCATGCTATAAATCAATTCACATTTTAACACTCTCTCCTAGTCCTACACCCAGAGACCTAACTTTAAATTCCTACAGTAAAAGGGAAGCTCCATTTCTTCTAATTTACTAAGTTTTTGATAAAACGCAAGTGATTTATCAAATACAAATATTTGTCATAAACTGAGTGCCTGAAATTGAAGAAAATCTTATCTTTTTAGGGATTTTTTTTCTGAAAGAAATAGCTTAATATTACATTAATTGTTAACCTGAGCAACTAGAGTCTTTTAAAAAGCATACAATCTCAAAAAAGACAAAAAACTTGGCAAGTTAACTAAAAGGACAGTTCCCAGCCTTCCTTCACCATACTTCAGAGCAAGAGACAAATTACAGCACCATTTGAAAGGCCATAATACCCAGTAATTCTTTATTCTCAGCAGATCCCTTAGAGCACAGGCCTCATGCAATTGATGTAGCACTCACACAATTCTTCATAGCTATGTTACTGAAATTCAAAATTAACAATAATAGAGAAACAATCATAAGTCAAAAGGACATAGTTTTCTTCCTGGGTGCTGCTATCCACTCAGTTGCCTTACTGAAAAAGCCCATAAAAGTTGTGAAAGAAATTACCAGCAACAATCCTTCACAAAAAATTTCATCAGCTACATTGAAATAAAGTCTTTAAATATCTTCTAAGAAAAATGCAGAGCCACAACAGCTTTGGATAAAGAACTGTTTGGACTATAGAAGCAGCACAGAAACACTAGACTACTTGTTTTTATTTTTTTGAATAAACCAGTAAAAGTAAAGGCAGTCATGCTATCACACTTTTCAATTCAACTAGTATTTGATTTGAGAGAGCATACCAAATACATCACTATTCCTTGCTCATCGTGGCTTGGGAGTCAATACTACAGCCTGCATTAAACAAAGTCCAGTCTTAGAAAAGGATAGACTGGCCATTACAGTCTTGATTTCAGTTTCACTGGTCATTATTCTCTATATAGTCTTTAGACCAGACACACACTAATAAAATATATTATGACAAATATCCATTGTAATATTATCTAACTGAAGTACAGCTTATTAAAAAGTGATGTAACATACCAAGTTTCTATTTTTCTGAAGTAAAAATTCAACTGTGTATTGTCCAAGATCTAGCAATTCTGACACTATTTCAGAAGCTTCCTAAGGGAAGTTCCAACTGATAGAAAGAAATGGGAAGCTGAATTTTCTTGAAGATTTTAACTGCAAATAAGATATGAGGTATTTAAATTGGTACACTTATGCTGGTGGCTTAAATGGAAAGAATGTTAAAAAATCTGGAGGGCAAACAGCCATTACGTAAAAGTACAATAATTCAGCATAGAATTTAATCAGAGAATTGATAAAAAAAGGACATAGAAGACTACAGAGGAGATCTATGTAACAAAAGAAATTGGGTAGGAAAACAAGGAAGAATCCCTTGAGACTTTGTTTGGAAAGAAAAAAGGACTAATTAATAAATTATTAATTTATAACTAAATCTCCAATTTTTTTTACATGAACACACTCATACTATTCATATTTATCTTCTAGTCTAGGAAAAACATGTGTTTTTAAAACATTCTTGTATTTCTTTGGGAATTAGCTCCAATCTAAGTAACAAAACAAAGCAATCTGTTCAACATTGAGTTCTGGAATTCCTCATTTCAAAATAGGTATGATAAACCATTACATGCACAAAAAAAATGAGCAGTGTTTCCTTGCACCTGCATAGAAAGCATTTCATTCTAGAAGATGATTATCATAGCTGTTTTCAATCATTTAAGCAGTACTTTATAGCAGTATTCACTTTGATTGGTTTATTTTATTGCATACGTTTAGTAAAAATAGAGGCAAGACAATGTTCTCCTTCCAGGAGGTGACACAATCGGTTTCCTGATTTTCACCTAAAAACCAATTATTATAAGCTATTTACAGTCATTTAGAAAGCCATCTCTACTTCTTCAATTTTTTCATTGTTTTTAAATACATATTTACCACAATCTTTTGAAAACTTTTATCTCAACTTTCAAGGATAACATATAGTTCTTCAGTTAAATCAAAGATATTTTTGGCAAAAAAGGAAGAAGAAAAGAAAGAAAATGAGACTTTAACTTGAACGCCTTTGTAAAGATTGAGTCTGGAGTCTCTCCTTCCTAATGTATTTTTCTTAGTGTCTTCATAGCAATGACCATATTTTTTCCCAGGTAAGCAGTATGATATTAACACAGAATTGATATGGTAGAAGTTTCCCTTCATGTTGAGCAAGGAGAAGCATAATATCTATCTCCATAGTGTAGACAGGCATCTTTTTCTTTCCCTTGCCTGCAAGAAGGAATTCACTAGAATGCAACAGTATTTTGTTTTTAATTTTTATACTCTGGAGAAGGTGATTCATTAATTAGCTCAGATTCAGCATTCATAAGGTTAAAATACAGGCTATCCTAAAATGTTATTCCCCTCTGAAAAAATTAGAATTATTTTGTCATCATGGGCTGATGTATACATATAATATAGAATGTGTTTCTCTGCCAAGGGACATGCAATCCTGCAGTTTCCAATGCAGGAGGCCCAGTTAAGGAGCATTTTACTTCTTCCACCAGATTAGCAGGGTTGAGGGCACTGACTGCCCTGGTGGTGGGACCTGCTGCTCCCTGTCTGCCATGGGTGTGTGGCACGGCACTAGGACACCCTGCCAGCTCTGGCTATGCATCAGGGTGAGCATTTTAAAAATGTTCACCATAATTCTTAACAGATAACTACATATAGCAACTTAAACTTTATTTCATCTTTTCTCATCAAGCAAATAAAGGATTCTGTGCCCATGGCAAGGGGGTTGGAATTAGATGATCTGTAAGATCCTTTCCAATCCAAACCATTCTATGATTCCTTCTGCTGCTCAATTCTTCTGTTCTCATTTCCATGCTTTTTGCCCTTATCTCCATACTGTCTCATGAAATCAAGGCAACACCATCACTTACGTGCCAAAAGTTTTTCTTATGGCTCCTCAGAAACCTCTTTTCCACTTACTTCTGATGTCTCTGCCCCAGTTGCCTACAAATCAAAGACTATAAACAACAAAATCTGAAGTTTTAACATGCCTTAAAGGTTCATTTCTGATGTCTCGTTCTTCTTCTATTTATTGTACAGATTCATATATATGTATTCTAAAATCTCTAGAATCTATAAAATACCCCTAACCACTATTAATTCAAAGTCTTGTTTTTAATGCTAAGGTAGAAATAGCCAATTGGAAAATATTTAGTGATCTCTTACTAAAACAAATTTAAAAATCACCTAGCATCTACAAAGACAGTATCCATGAGGATGGAATTCTTTGGGGCTTTGCTTGTTTTAACAGAAGCTGAACCTACATGAAGAGAAAAACATGTACTAAACTTTAAATAGATTCATATGACAAAGATTATATCGTTAACTGTTTCTAAATTCATGATGTAGCCCTCAAACATTTAAAAATATTCAGGTATTAGTTTTTTCTACCATGGCAATTCAGTAACATTGTATCTTTATCAAAGTAAGAACTGCACTCTACTCAAAGTTGAGCAACTACAAAGTGAATTTTACATCAAAATGAATCTTTATTCTCTCCCATGAGAAAACACCTTAAGAGTTTTCCATGCTCTTGCTATAATACTGAAAATAGCAATGACAACAGTTCCTGGAAAAAAACCCTACCAAACCAAAGCAGAGACAAGATTCTACAAGGCAGAAATCTGAACACTGTTGCAATCATTGTCCACAAGCTCTAGTTCTCTGTCATCTAGTTACACAGCCCTGAAGAATGGAACTGTTGTTGATGGTAACACTCAAAAAAAGGCTATGAATAATAAATCCTGACTGTGTCTTCAAACTCCTGTTTAGCAGGTTGAGGATGGTAAGATGACACATGTCAGACTCTTCTCACTCTCTGCCATGATATTCGTTGTATCTGAGCATGAACCACAGGCAATGCAAGGACACAGAAGTGACTGAAAACTCTGTTCTCATATAATCAGACTAGTTTTGGAGAAGGAGGTCTCACATAATCCTAAAAGATGCCTGGTGATGACAGGTTACTGCTAAATACTTAAAATGAACACAATTTGTCTGCAAACTACAAAAGACAAGTGAAGCAGTGATGCACAAGTCAGCCAAAGATATTCTGTCTGCAAAAGAATTTAATAAGCAGAGAATTCCCACAACAAACACATAGGGAAAACATCTTGAGATCGTATCAGCTGTATTCAATGTAGACTGTGAACATAACCTTGAGAATATGAATGTCAATTTTCATTTATCTAGTTATCTGGGAATCCTTTTTGTTTAGCAAATGAGAATAACATGTTGCCAGGAGCCTGAAGTTACACTGGACAATCATTACCTGTATTTTGGAAAGCTCAAACTTTGCACAAGATATATGAAACTGTCTTCTACATCAGGTGAGTTATTCTTTGACAATCTGAGAAAACTAACAGTTTCAGAATCCATTACAACAGCTATAGAAAGAACCAAAAGGTCATATAAAGGAACTCTATATTTTCAGGAGACAGGCTTTTTTTTTTTTCTTTTAAGAGATAAGATGACTTCAAATTAACCTTGCTATAATTAGAACACACTTACCAATATTTTAATGGAGTTGGATGCTTTTACACCCACAGTTCTTTTATTTCCTTGCAGGGAACACATGGACAATATATCTACACCTGCTTCTGCAGCTTTTGAAAAAAGCATGATAAACTGTTGTACCAAGATAAGACTGCCAAACTGATCAACTGCGAGTAATGTCACTTCAGACACTGTGTAATAGGGAGAGTGCATTGCTTCCAGGAAAGGATGCACAGATAGATCCCTGTCCCTGGATATGTACATCACCTTTACTCTTCCTCAGTTCCAGTGAGCAAGGAAATTCAATGCCAGGAAAAATAATATACCATAGTATAAAAAGTAGGTCCGGAAGAAAGAGTTTTATTAACTCTGAAGTTCTTGGAATAAGGCAGAAATTCACTCCAGTGTTGATGTTTTAGAGAGAAGTGTTGTGTTTTAGGCACAGAGACATTGAAAAAATGCTTGTCTCAATGCATAGTCCCATACCAAGGAAAAGATGTGGAAGAGCTCTCTACATAACAGAAGTTAAGTACAAGAAATAAAGGGAAGGGGACAGCCAACAGAAGAAAAAATTTTCTGATGCAGAGGAAAGACGGAAAAAAATTGAAGAAATATCAGAGGAAGCAGTCTGACCAGATACCTCAGATCCTACAATAGCGCTCTTGTCTCCCATTAAATATTTTCATAAAAAATGACATCAGATTCAACCAGTGCAGAAAAATGACTATATGTGTCACTTTCTAAGTACCAGGGGTGACCCAGTATGTTGCAGCCTTCCTGGAGGAAGCATCCCATCAGAGAACAGCTTCTCCAGGGGCCTTTGCTACCCCCTAAGTGATGGGTGATTTCAGCAAGTGTAGCAGCTTCTCTGCTACAAGTGATATCAGCTCTTGTGATCCAGCTCTTTGTGAAATCACCAGAGGCAGACTTGGGGACAGAGACAAGAGGGAGTCCTACGGTACTTCCACAAGGTAGCTATATTGTCCAGAAGCTCCTGTGTAGGGGAAGCCAGGGACAACAGCTGCTCCCTGACTGAGGCTGGGACAGAGGTCTTTCTATGGGGAAGGCAGGGTGTAGGGTTAAAACCAGTTACCCAACTGGCTACAAGGTATTACCATAGAGGAGCAAGGCATGCTGGGGGTGGTTCACCTCGTCACCATGACTGTGAAGTAGGTTTCTTATCTCTGAGTTGTTTTGCCTTCAGGCCTTTCTCCAAGGGAGTGCAGAGGGCTCTTGAACCAGGAGCTGACAGCCCTCCACATATATAGAAATTAACTTAGTGGATTAGTACCAAATAATTCTTTAAACTAAATTTCCTACAAAGCAATGTTTATTGGTACTAATAGGAAGATACCTTTTTTTTTTTGACACATGCCATAGAACAAGGAAATCCCAATTTTGTCAAATTAAAAGTGGTAACAAAGAATAGGAACAGCACTTTCTGAAATCTCAACTTTTAGAGAATAACCACCCTGAAATGTCATACACTACATTAGAGTTACTTTAATAGAGTTCTTTGTATTACAAATTCTGATACTTCCTAATGCCGTTTTGTGACTGCTCTGAGTCTCAGAGCACTTTTATGCACTTTCACCACACAGATCGTCCTGAGTGCAGCCTTTTGTTTTCGCATATTCTGTTTACCATCTCTTAATATCTAGAACGCCCTCAGGAAGACTTTCCACAGAAGACCTGTGGATCACAGGACTCAAATTCTAGTAAGTAATGTCTTCTAAAAAGATGTGATGTAAAAGAACAAAGCCCAACAGTAATTTTAAGTAAGATAATATGTATTACATCTAACTATTGAGATCCTTTTCTAGGTTAAACGACAAGTTGATGTTATGGAAGCATGCATATACTCAAAGAAATTTAAGGTCATACACTTTCTTTTTTATTCACTGTTTTCCCCAAAAAATGAGAGATGGAACTTGACAAGTGAGATCATACATGATCCAGAGTCCTGCACGGTGTGTGGCTGATAGGGTGACACCTTCCATTAGAACTAGAACATGACTGTGACCGTGACTTTCTGAAAAGTTACCAATTTATTTTTTTTTTTACTGACAAAGCATATCTTTTGCCTACAGTCTATGATGGATAGCTTCTTTAGGCATTTTCAAGTGTTTCTCATCAGAGAACTATCACCTACCTATTTTGTTTTACATACATATATACAGACAACTATTAACATTACAAAGCCAATTAGAATCTGCATTTTGCACTCATTTATGTCAACTGTGGCAAGGAGCTTTGTAGATAATGTAGCCTCAAAGGACTTGGATCCACTTGCTCCTCAGTCACAGTATTTCCACCTAGAAAAACTCTGGTCCAAACAGACATCTCTAAGACATTAAATTCCAACTGCCTTTTTCCTATATCCAGTGGGACAAAATTCCCCTTTGTATCAACTTCCTGTTAATTGCACTTTTCACTGGTTATCTCCAGCTGCCTCTTTTTTGGGTGGTGAAATTCCTGGTATACTGTACATATTAGGCTAATGTGGAAAGAAATGTGACTTCTCACATTTGAAACAGATTCTATTACAAATACGTTCTAATAACTACTACTACACATTCAACACTAATACACTATACTTGCCATCTTAAGAATATTACACACTGTAATAGGATAAATGTGTATGTTTTTTAGTTTTACACTTGAGATAGCACCTAGATTTTTCATTTATCTTTAAGCATGTAAGTATCTGTAGAAATAGCTGCTAGGCTTAAGTGTAAATCTCTGAAGTTACACTAGTCATATAGTTAATATCTCATTATGTCAACATTTCACATCAGCAATCATCAACAAATGTGATTTTTTAATCAATAATTCTCTCAGCTTATATTAATTGTCATATTTTTGGCTAATTACATTTTTTAATGTACATCTTTTAAAAAATAGCTCTTCCTGGATAATGAGATTGCTTTCAACTCTATTTCTGAATTTAAGACACTTTAAAATCAGCAAACCTCTCTGGCAATGTTGCTCAGAGCTTCATCTTCTGCAGAAAACCTGTCTTTCACTGGAGTTCTCTTCCGTCCTGATCCAGGAGTTCCCATTTTTATTCTCTGAATCTGTATTTGAAAACACAGACAGGACAAAGCTCAGTCTTAATAAAGATCTGGAATTAAAAACAATCAGCCAACCTACACTCCAAAATGTCCTAACTTTTCCAATCTTTAGCTACATAATACCCAAGAAACCTACATGCAATTGGCATGTAATGGTAAATCTTTATCACAAAAGCTTGTGGTAGCTTTACAGAACACAAATGCATCCTTCAGGGTGCAAATATAGCATTTTTCTACTGAATAGAACCCATCAATTTATCTGCAGCTTCAAAGTCAGGCACAACTGTAAATGGCTCCTGGCTCAAAAAGGATACCTCTGTAGTCTGTCAATTTATGTAACTCCTAAGAAGTGTATCTTTTTAAGTTATGGATGGTAAAAAAACCCTCTAGACAACAAAATGTTCAAGAATTAAATTCACGTGACCATTAAGAGTTCTCCCCAAAACAGAAAAGACTCAGCAGACAAACTTTACTTAGCATCCAAGTAGGTAGATGCAGCTTATTTACATTTTAACACAGCTATTCTCATGCAGTTGCAACTGAACTTCTACCTTCTAAAGCAGAAGTTTTACTATAGCAGAAATAAAGACATCTTTATGCAAAAAAAATCCCACTCTTTTGCCTAACAAGATTCTCAAATTGGGAAATGAAAAGAGAAACATACTACCATTATATACCCAGAATACAAAAGATACCCCCTTCCTTTTCCTCCAGACACTGCTTATGAATTTCAAGCATATAAAAATGACCAGCAAAACATAGCCCATATAGCCACAATCAGAAAAATGTTACATAAAAAAAACCCTCAAAAACACAACCATATTAATTTTTTTCAGATATCACAAAGATATATCCTACTTTCAGATATCCAGGTCCTCCTAAATGTCTGACTTAGAATTTGGTCCAGCTATTTGACAAGGTAAGTATCCTACACAGAGTTTGAGAAAACGCCTTAGTTAGAATAAAAAAATTCTATTTGCAGGAAGAAGAGATCTAAAAGATAACTAGTATTAGCTATCCTTTTGAAACTGAACTGGTACAAAAACTACCTTTCTTACTGGATCTAACTAGCAAAGATTCAGTAATTGATTATAGTTTATTCAAAGGAGAAGGAGGAAAAAACCCCAAACTGACAGGGGTATTTTTGTACAAGCAGAGATTTTACTTTATTACTTTTACACAGCAACCACAAAGCCAAAATATATTGGGGTATTTTCTGGCACTCAAAGACACCAAGTAGCATCACAGGACTTTTACTTTTTCTCTTATATTTTAGCTTCTACACCTCATCATCCCCCTTCCCTTAGTAACTTTATACCACTACTCCTTTCTTTTCCTTGCAAACAAGAAGATTTTTTACTCTGCTTCAAATTTTACAGGCATTTTACTACTCTTCATCTGCTCAGTATTGCCACTGCATTTGGTAACAGTCTGTATTTTTAGTCTTAAAAAACTCAAGTAAACTTACATTTTGTATTCAGGCAAATTTAGATAAATATATGCACAAAGAGTTTGGAGATCTCCGTGGCAAAGGTTTAAGCTCAGAGCTACAGATTGCTGCCCACATTCTGAATGTCTCAAAAAATCTGCATCTTTTTTCAGTAATTCTTATTGGTTGACTTCAAATATTAAAAGCAGAGAGGGCCCAAACTAGAAGTTAAATGAACACAAAATAATACTCCCCCTACTACAGAAGGCTTTAACAACATTATACACTAGCCACAAGAAAAATCATGAAATGTTTATTACAATAAATGGGTTCATGTAAGAACAGAAATCCAACCTCTCTACTAAAAGTAACTAAACATGAAATTTTTTTAATTGACATATTAAAGGCCATATTTCTTTAAAAAGTATTTACCATGTAAGTAAAAATTGCAGAATAACTGCACATACCATAGACTAGTACTGCATTTGTTGACATCCTTTAAACAATGTACCATTTCTAATAGACAACAAACTTTGGTTTATCAACTCAGTGAAATGCTATTAGCAGGCAGACTGATTTGGGGACTGTAATGGGTTATAGTTAAAATATAGCTAATTTTAGTATGGCTATGTTCAGTTTACAGGAAGTACTAATTTACAGAGTAGTAATTTCATAAAAATTATATGCTAATGCTTTAAACGAGGAAAACACACTGTCTGTCACTGTGGAGGGAGGCAAGTGTGGCTCCCCTGCAAGCCACCTGCCAGGCTTCTCACCTAGAACGAGCACAGGACTCCTGACTGAGCCCAAACACAAGAGGGAGCAGGACATATTACCCAGAAGGTATAGAGATGTTGCCTTTGCCTACAAGGAAGAATTAAGAAAGTCAAAAAAGGCTGATAAGGACAAAGAGAAAGGCTACTCTAAGGATATTGGGAACACAAGAAAGACTAAGAAAACTGCAGGGCCACTGCTTAGTGACACAGGTGACAATCGTGGGTGCTTGCCAAGCCCCAGCCTTGGCAGAATGGTCTGAATCATAACAAATGTGAAGATGGGAATCTTTGTGTGTGTGAATCAAATAAGCAAAATTGTCTGACAGGGTACAGGCCCAAAACTGATCATGTTGAAGAGCAAGAGGATCATCAGCTACATTAAACAGAAACTAGGAAATTAGACAGATTTTTGAAATTATTTGAAGAAAAGCAATCCTCTTGAAAATAAAACCAAAATCAAATTGAAAGTCTATACCAGTAGCAGAGACTTTGGAGGGGTAACAGCATCAGCCAAACCCTGGTTTGATGCTGTCAGAAGTCACCCCACTGACTGCACGATAATACCTGTCCAGGCTAAACCATACAGCATCCCTCCTAGTGGATGCAAGATCTGCACTCCAGCTAGCAAGTGGTCAGTACAGGGAGGGTCAGTACACACCTTAAATGTGTGAATGTGAGCTTGTTGGGTATGCTCTCACTGGCATATGCATTAGGACATAGCACAGCACATATTAGAGAACAGCACAGGTACACACAAATGTAAAGTGTCCACATCTCCAGCAGAAATCATGTGCAAATAGGGGACCATGGAGTTGAAGAACAGAACAGTTAAACACCAGCCTAGAGAGGCTGTGACATGTCCATCCTTGAAGATGGTAAAAACTTAGCTTGACAAGGCTCTGAAAAACCTTCTCTAAATGACAGTAAGTTGGGCAAAGGATGACCTCGAAAGAATCCTTTTAAAAGAAGATATACAGTTCTATACTTATTATTGTTCTCAGCTTTGAAAGTAAACCTCAATGTAAGCTTTAATTATATGTTTTAACATTTTATCAAGGATCTTGTCACAATTTCTTCCATTCCATTTAACTTTTAATTAGGCTGATGTATGTCAGAGTATTTAATTTCTTGTTATAAAGTTCAGTACTACAGAAACCTAGACATATTGCTAATATGCTAATTAGTCTAATACTATAAACATCATGATGCTACTTCTCAGGAAAATATGATACCAATACTTCATATGCATGCAGAAATACTTCTGAGATGTTTTATTTCAATAACTTTCTGATTACACAAAAAGTTATTTTGCTACATACAAGATATGCATAAAGAACTTTGCAGCTGCACGGAATAAAGAATTTAATACATGCTGTAACATAAGAATTTTCATAAAAAATAACTAAAGAGAACACCAAAACAACCAGAAAAAGAACAGTTTGCTAGTCTCTTTTATGGTTTAGAAAGATTAATACAAAAGTAAAGAACATTATAATATCTGCTGCATTTACAGTTCAAAATTCCTGAGTCATGTCTATTACATGCCTAATTCTATAGGCATGGTTACATATTGTATTACACAAGTGATGAAGTGACATCCTGTTGCATTTCATTCCAAAACACTGAAGTGCCTGAAGTCCCCAAACAAACCAGAAGACCTGTGACAAAATCCTTCAAATGCCCTCTCACTTGTATTCACTTCAGGCATATATATATATTTTATCTCTTCCACAAGTCTTTGCTGTCTAGTCTTCTTCATATCACCTTCTGACTAAAGGTTCTCCTTGTTTCTTTTTTGCTTCCTAGAAAAAAGTCTGATTTGACTTTGAGAAAAAAAATAAGATCAGGGCCTATCACTCACCACCTTCAATGGTACCACCAGTTCTAAACGCCTGGGTATACGCCAGCATACTTGGCATTACATACATAGGATCCAGATATCATAGTGTGAACAGGCTATAAATAACAGACCAAAACTCCCCTTTTCTCTTTCAAGCCAGACTACAAGATCATTAAAATTCACCCGGCGTAGACATCTGTATAATTGATTTAACAGAGAAGAACAGCACTCCTCTAGAACTATTTAGAAACAGAATCTGATTGCAAAAATATTCGTACTGCAATGGATGCATTCATAAGTGAGAAGAAGCATAATCATATTGGAAACCACAATCTTGTTTGCTTGATCTTCAGTCCTTTGTCCAAGCAAACTTCAAAGGAGACAAAACAAATAGAAAAATTTAAAATTATGCAAGGCAGATACAAGAGTCTTCCTCAGAAGAAAGAGCCCATACAAAGGTACTCTCTTTGCAATTAATACATTTGCTCATAGGTCCAAAACCACCCATACAAGAAAAAGGGCTGCATGATCACAGGGTGACCATGACCAAACAAAGGGGCATGTAGGAAGAGAGAGAAATAGATTAGGTTTTAATGCAGTGAGAAAGAAATAGATTGAGTTTTAATGCAATAATTTTAAGGACTCATTTGGAACTTTCATTCAGAATAATCTTGTTCAGAGTATTAACTGAAACAAGAACAATTGCCAAAAAAGAGCGGCTACTATGAGTGAAGAGCCTAACATTAAAGGGAAAAAGCAAAGACTGAGAAAAGCATGTAATTATAATCTGCCAAAAGATTACAGTTAAGCACTATACTGGAGGCGAAGTTATTCCAGCTGATGAATAGTGTTTCTGTTTTAAGAAGCTGTTCATCTCTCATCATGGCCCACTTCAAAAACTGTTAGCACAAAGTTTCTGCTCTGAGTGGACAAGCTTATGTCAGCTTTTTCAGGAAAAAATCTTAGACAACTGCACAATGCTTACCGTTTTAAAATCTGAGAAATACAACTTCTTATGAGTTCAAGGTATTTAGCAATTGAATTACAATTCCTTAGAGGGAGTAGATATCCCTCAATTTGTTGGTGTTACGAAGTTAGAGACAAACAGAAAGTCCTCAGTTAAGACAATCAAAAAGCCATTACGCAGCTTGCAAGAGTCTGCAAGTACCTGATGAATCCAGGAAGGGTAACAGGGCCTGGCTAGCACTGGCAAACGTAAAGCATTGCAAGACAGTAAATGTAATGAGGCATCCTACAGCCCTGTAGAGCTACAAGACACCTCCAGACCTACCAAGATATCTTTGGTGACCTTCACCAGTCTTCACAAATTACCAGACTCCCAAAACAGACATCTTGCAATTTCAAGCGGTGGCAACTTGTTTTATGAAGTATGAGTTCTCCACCAGTCAGCTGTCAACAGCTGCAACTGGAGATACCATTATGGCACAAAGTACATTACAAACACAATATTATCAGTGACACGCAACATCTGGAAAGCTCTTATAATGTTGACTCACCTGAGAATCTCTCAGGGCACAATAGAAAGCATATATCGCTTTCAGAGAAGCAACGTGACACAGATTGGCTTTTCCAGAATCAGTGCTACTATAAATTCTGAAGATCCAGGAATAAACTAAGAATTCAAACAGAACTTTAAAACTTAAGAGAATGACAGGACTAAAATAAGGACTATAGAAAATTATGAAAATGCATAATAAAAGAAAAACCTACAAGATCTTCCAGAAGCATTTATTCTAAAATTAATAAACCATCATTTTTACACTGTCAGCTTTTTCAAAACAAGTATCTTTTCTGTCATTTTGCAAAAGAATGATTCATTGCTAATTAAAAAATAAAACACTGCCACTATATTGAGGCTCCACTTTGTTTTAATGAAATGGAAAGCCCCATGGTAACAACCCACATTCTGTAACAAGCTGCAACTACTTAAAATATTTTTCCCTCACCAATTTAATACACTCCTACACTCTTTCCTACTCATGCTACAGTTACAGTACAATGAAGAAAAGCTACTGCCGCAAGGGAAAGAAATTGTCCTGGGTACCCCTTAGAAGAAAGAGCAGTTGGAGGAAACTATCAGCTGACATCATTCCTGCCAACTAGTTCTCTGCTGTGGTAGCACAGTTGGTAGGCTTGGAAACACTTATGTCCACCTGCCCTGCCTTTCATAAGTACCCCTTCACCTCTTCCCTTAAAGCAGATCTAACTTCGCTAGCTTAGCTCAAGGAATTGTGAACATTAACATCACCTTCACAAACAGACAGTGTTACTTATATAAACTATTTGGCAGGGCATGTAATGCATAAACACAAACTGTCCCTTACCTACAATTAGACATTACCTAGTTTCCAGATATTAAGATAATAAAATGAAATTACTTTCTCAGAAAGCACTTCTAATAATTTTTTGTAATGCTACTTGACTGCACTAACTCATTACTATCACCAGACATCTTCACATTAGGATCTTGCAAACAACAACACAGTATCAAATCTATTCTTTATTACTAATCATCTGCTTACATTATATACCAGAGCTATTCAGTTACATATAATACTGGTCTAGGTTTTTTTGCTATATGCACATGCCAACTTGTGTGCTATGTGAAAGTCTCGACCTTAATAAGCTGTACAGATCCCCACTATACAGTCTAAACAGCACTTTCTGAAAGTTCACATGTATTAAAGTACTATGCCATCTTCTGTGAGAAGACTTTAAAAAAAGCTCCTCAGGAGTCAATTCACAAGAAATACTGGTGTTTAGGTCAACAAGCTACACCTGACGCATTTCACACAACCATCTTCTATTCACACGTTTCCAGTTACAGCCATGAATTTAGTTCAAGTAGGACTGACTTCACAGTAAACTAAACACCTCCAAACCCAAGTAACAGGAAACAGTAGAAAAATGATGTTATGTACGTCAAACTATTTTGGACTGCTAAAGCACCTTTTATCTATTCTTACATCATCACTAAGTAATTACATTTACCAAGGAATCAGATATATATTATGAAGGTAACTCTTTCTGGGCCACAATACATTTAATTACATCACTTCACAATCAAGACACAATGAACGTTTAAAGAACTCGGACAAACACTGATTTAATATCACACTTTGTAACAAACCTCCCGCCCCACATCTCCAAAGATGTTTCACCCTAACAATGACACTTTAAAAGGAGAAAATTGACCCTGGACTTTCCATATTGCAAGCAGAAAATGCCTGTAGATCTCTCTAAAATATCACATAAAGTCAACACAGTACTATTTCATCTACAAAATATTTTTATTATCAGTGAAATACAAAACACTGCTCCTCAAAGAGTCATGCTAGGATTCAAACTGGAAATCACTTAAAACACATGGAGCAGATCACAGTCCGAAGATGTTTTCGGGCTCCTTCCAAATTAATGAATGTGCTCATCTCTCTTATAATCCTCAACGACCTGTTCACAATTATAGCAACAGGGTATACTAAAAATAAAACAGCGTGCTCCAAAATAAATAAAAAACCCAAACGACTAAGCATCAGCAAGCATGACCGACTCCCAACGCAGCTCGCTGCAGAGGCGGCACGCCCTACTGCTCCGGGAACAGCAAAGCCGTGGTAACGTTGGTAACGTGCTCCGAGGAAGTAGCAGAGAGAGAAAGGCAGCGAAATACACACAGCTGTGATTTCAGCACATCTTCCTTTTTCCCTCATTTCGCCGTTTCCACTCAGCCCTCGCGGGGCGCACGGCAGCTTCCCGCAGGTCAGGAGGAAGGATCGCGCCCGGCGAGCGGCAGCAGCCCGCCGGAAGGGCTCAGGCCAGGCCGGGCCCGGCTTCCCTTGGCCCGCCCGCACGAAGTCTGACCGCGGCCACAGCGAAGGAGTCGCACACCGCCCAAAGCTTCCCCTTCTGTTCGTCAACCTGACCAGGGAGTCAGCGGCCGAGCCGCTCCTCCAAACCTGGAGAACCGGGTTCCCGCCCCGCATCGTCGTCCGAGTTTTGTACCCATGATGTCCTTCCTCCTCCCGGCCCTCGCCCTTACCCTGCCTGGGCCCCAGGGAGCCTTACCTGCGGGCCAGCCTGCCGCACCACCGGGACGCCTCAGGAGGGAGGGGGGAATTGTTTCACTCTTCCCCCCACCGCTTCCAGGGGTGTGAGGGGCTCGTGGATCCCGGAATCACTTCAGGCCCCTTCCTGCCCTCACTCCCTACGCCCAGAGATAGGGGAACAATGGCAAAAGCCTCCCCAGGGCAACGACAGGGCCCGCCAGACACGGATAGTCCACGGGCCGCGGGAAGGGAACTGTTACCTCACTTAACTTTCTCCACCGTCCCCTCCCACCCGTACCCCGTGAGGGGTTGGGGGAACCAGAGCTGTAGGCAGACAAGCCGCTCCGCTCCAGGCCGCCCTCCTCTTCCCCGCCCCGCGCTCTTGCCTCCTCCCCTTCAGCGCCGGGCGCTTACGGCCACATCGAGAATTCGAGTGAGAGACTGCGGTAAATTGCAAACCGCCTTCAGGGCCCTGCGGAAGGAAGAAGGGGCCGGCGCTGAGCAGAGGGAGGGAGAGCGAGCGCCCGACAGCCGAAGTGCAGAAGAAACCGCAACCCACGCTGCCACCGACAGCTACCACACTGCCCTGGCCCGTACACCGGCCAGAAGGCGAAGCGCGCATGCGCCGTGGAGGTGAGGGCGGTACACCCGCGTGCGCAGAGCGGGCGCGGCAGCTGGTACCGTGGTGAGCGGTGATGGGCGGTGCCGCACCCCGCCCCGCCCGGCTCCGCTCTGTTCCGTTGCCAGGGTCCTGGTCGGCTCCCCGGTGGCTGATGGACTGGTGGAGTTCCTAGCTGGTGTGGGTGACTGCGCCCTGTGGTGGCCTTTCAGACAAAGTAAGGCGAGGAGGTGATCCGAAGGAGCAGCGCCCTCCTTTCTCCCCGCTTCTCTGCAGTGCACACTCTCCGCCTCGCCCCCCCTTATAATCGGGCAGGCCGGCTGACTCAGTGGTGGGGAGAGATAGGTTTGACACCGCCTGCTCTGCGCTTCATTCCCGGCTTTAGCTAGGGCTTGTTTTTATTGATCGTCCTTCCCCTGGGAACGGCCGTGCGAGAGCTCTAGGAGACTGTGGCCGCCGCTGAAGAACAGCAGCACGACTCGTCTACATCAGCCGCGGCCGGGCCCGTGGGAGCCGCTGTGTTCGTTTGTGTGCCCAGCTCCCACTGCTTCCACATGGCACAAGAGCGTTTCGGAAGATTTACGTGGATAGGTGCCAGACAAAGTTTATGGGTGCGAATAATTTGCAGACATCTGCACCTTAGCTTAGACTGGCCTAAACACGACCAGACTTCTGTAATATAAAGATTTAAATACAAGCAGCCATAATCCCTAAGGATAAAATACAGGGAAAAAAATAAACTACTATACTAATACATATATTGCAGTTTATACACAATCGTGAAACTTGATGAGATTCTGAGACTAGGGATCAGACCGGCAGTAATTTGCTTTCCAACACCTCTGTCGTTAAGTGCAAGGTGTCTCTAAGAGAGTAGAGATGATTAGAGGAGATGGCATTTTGTATGTTGGAAATCACATGGAAATGAAAAAGCACTGTTAAAATTATAAACATAGTGGTAAGATTCAAAAACATGCACCAGACAGAGCTCCAATGTTTTACTAAAATAAGCTCAAGTGGATGTGCATAAAATAAAGAGAAAGGAATATGCAAGTGGTTTATATCTATTAAAGTAGATGTGTAACATATTTCTTGTATTTCATTAGTTTTTTATGATTTTCTGTGTGAAGAACCCTACACTCTGTCTTTTCTCAGTTGATCATACAGTATAGCTTCACCATGCTTATTTTTAGCATCATATTAATTTCTGTAGTAATAGAAGATGATCTCACTGGAGGGAGGCAAAGTAGAAAGTTTCTCATGGACCATCTATAGAAAAGACCAAAAAACGTACTGGCTTAAAACCTTCATTTTGATCAGACATTTATTCTTGCAGAAGGACTTGCCTGCTGATTTTCTGGGCTTTGTGGAGACTCATCATTAAAGACTACTTGGGCTGTTTTGGTTTGCCCTAGCTGGGAGGAGGAGTCTTATTCAAGCTTGAGTAGAGGGTTTGTATAGAACTTTCTGAAATGTGGCATGTCCCAGGTTTGTATGGGACGATTCTCTATTAATGTATTGCTGTTAAAATGGACTTTTTTTTTATAATTTGTACATTTTTCTATGATTAAGTGTTGATATTTTCACATTGCTAGTCTTGATATCATAGACTGCACATTTTTCTTTAATGATGCAGTAAAATGCATGTGTCCTTGGGAGCAGGCATGCATTTTTGTCACTTGAAAGAGCAATTGTTTACTTGACTGAAAAGCAGTGTACAGTGCAGTTAAAACAGGCAGTGGTACAGGATGGCACAGTAGCAATTCTGAGTTCAGCATCATTAATGAATAGCTAGACAGTCAGGTTATATACAGGTTCATTATAAATCTTCAATTAGAAGCCAGAAAGTAAAAATTACGTTTGAACTTTTGCTATGAAATGACTGCAGTTACAAAATGAACAATTATTTATGAATATGCCTTGATTAAATTATTACTGAAGCTAGTATAAAGCTTGCTCTGTTAATAATGAGTTTCGGCTAAAATAAGTAAATGAATGAAGCATAACTGGATATACCTTTTAATATTTTTTTCTCTTCACTGTTGTCTTTTTATACAGTAGGTTAGTATAGATCCCTTACCATATGTAATTGAACTTGCAGATTTACTCTCTCCCTTTTCTCTGGAAATCTCTCTTTAAAACTGTTTTCCTCAATTAAGGCATTCCATGGGTGGACTCTTAGTTCTTTTCAGAGTGATTGTCACCTAAGAGATTATTTCTAGGGTGAATCTGTACATCAGTTAAATGGAATATTTTGAACGTCAACTTCCTACAATAATATGTGTACACTTTTAAAGAGATTTTGTCACTGTAATAACTACTATGAGAGAAAGAATGTGTTTACCTTTGCAATGTTTTCTGTTTGTGCAGTTCTGAATATCTGGGGGATACGCTTTAGCATTTCTAATCTTCCCATGAATCTTTTGCTTCGTGGTTATTGCACTTTCTGATTAAGAACGTAATAGTGTTGGCACATGTAGGATTATAGTGTAACTTAATCTCCGATGTCATTTCTGTATTTTCCCTTCTGTGTCCTCCCTATTCTCCTCTCTCTCTCTCTGTCTCATCCCTGTCACCCTCCCATTGTGGAAAGAATAACTTCCAGGTATTAATTTAACTGGTAGATTGGTTTACTGATGAAGACTCATTGGTTTAAGAGCATTATAAGAAGTTCTGACAACCCCATCAAATTATTTGTCCTTTCCAATTTGTGTCCTTCCGTTCCAGTGGTATCCATCTCCTCAGTTCAGATACCATTAATTAAACACACATCCTCCCCCCCCCGCCCCCCCCCCGCTGTAGTAGATCTTCTTTTGAAGATTCCTAGTACTGTAATTGCTTGTTCTCTCCTCCCCACAAAAATGGTGTTATAATACTCCCTTGTGACAGGTGGAAAATCAGCTTTATGTGTCTACACTGCAAAATAAGTGTAAACTGCTTTTATAATGTAAGGAGCAAGTCTTGCTTTTTTATTTGTTTTGCTTTTCAAAACAATTATTGGATGTGTGTACAGGAGATTCTGCCAAGCCCTTTCAGTCTTGTCCTCTGCCACCTTTTGTTAAGAGTTTAATTTCTACTAAAGATACATTTCTGTCATCAGATACAGCTACAAATACATACCAAATAAATGTTTTCAATCTCAGCATTTATATGGTTTTTAAAATTTCAAGAGGAAAAGAAACAAAAATGATATCTTTTTGTGGATGACCTTTTGTATGTGATCTTCTCTCCACCAATTTTTTAACTCAGAAATTATTAGAGTATATCTACAAAATCTATGAAATATTTCATAGAATTCATTGGAGTACTGAGGGACTGTTATCAGACTCTCCATGTAGGGTTTTTGCGTACATATAACATTCACCAAGTACTGCAAAGAAACCAACCATTCAAAATTCCTGGCTGTTTTTTGTGGACATATGCACATTCCACAGCTGTTCTTATAAACTATGAAGTTTGTGGTAGTACTAGGTACTGCAGAATGAGTGAGATTCAGTTTTTCTCTTTACCTCATTTACTTCAGCACAGGAAAAATCTGTAGGGCGCAGTAGGAATTATGCACATATATATGCATTTTGATGGGGATTGGTGCTCTCTAGCAGTAGAACTGCATGAGTTTCTATTTGGTTCCAGTCCATTGCATCCTCAGCAGGAAAAGAGTCTGCCTGTTGAATAGCTGTGGGCAGAGCTAACTAAAAAAATTGGTATTCCAATGTTTTCCCAAAAAATCTAGACAACAAAGTAGATGCAATCTTTTCTAGAAAACTTCTGTTTTAACACAGATTAGTTAATTGACCAAACAATTGAAAACAGAATGCTCTTGATGTTCTAGATTTTCACTGTTTTGGTAATATTTGTTGTGTGTTGGTTTCTTTCTGTGTTTGGGGTTTTTTTAGGTCTTTCAGATAAAAGGTAAGCACTAGAATAATGTGATTTATGTTTAGAGTGTGTTTATGGGAAGATTTTTTTAATTGCTATGGATCAGTATCCATGAGTCTTGTTTTGAGAGACAGATATCTGCCAAGGAAGGTGGGAACCTCCCTTGTAATGGAAAATGTGGTCCCCTTCCCTCCAAATTATTGTAACTTTGACATTACAGGGCTGTCAGGCAAAGATATGGGAAAAGGAATAACAGTTCTTTACTAGTGTGTATATATATATGTGTGTGTGTGTGTGTGTGTGTGTGTGTGTGTATAAAACAAGGCAAGCAAACAACAATTGCAGCAACAACAAACAAAACCAGAAACCCAGTAACAGCCTTCTCTCATCTGTCAAGTACTTTCCCCTTTGGTGTAGTTATGGCCAGGGCTGGCAGGGGCACTGTTGGCTCCTGGCCAGGCAGAGCAGGTGCGATGATTCCCCCACATTTGCAGGGGATGCTGTGGTGTGAGCTCAGCTGCCTCTCCAGTGGTTAATAGCAGGCGAGTAGGCAGGAAGGATGGAAAAGGGGCTTCCTTTACAAACTGACGGTGGGTAGTTCGTCCCGATGCCCCTCTGGATGACAAAATGGGCTGTAGCAGGAACCTCGGAGCAGCAGGCTGGAACACCAGAGGCGAGCAGACCCCGGGGTGGCAAACAAAATGTAGCAGAAACTCTGCAGCCATAGCAGGAGCCGTGGGGGGTTGAGCAGACAAAAGGTCTTAAAGTGTAGCGAAAAAGCCGAAGTGGCAGCAGAAAACAGTGGGGCTGGGCAGCAGCTGGGCCCCCGCTCCCTTGGAGAGGGAGGGGAAGAAGTTGGGGTCCCGTGTTTCCATCATCGAGTAGATGGCGAGGGGAAGATGGTCCTTTTCAGTGAGATTGGGTGTTAATAAGGTCCCAGTTCAATGGCTGCTCTTACGAGCAAAGGCTCACAGTAAGGAAGAAGCAGTTAATGACGGAACTCTGCCGCAGCAGCGAATTCTCCCTACAGCAGCAACAGCACTATCTCCTCCGGTCCCGAGAGCGGGGAGCTGAGCCCAGCCCCTCACCCCCCAGCCAAAATCTCGTGGTATCTCTGCACTTCCAAAGAGAAAGCCCCCCAGCTCAGAGACAGTAGCCCACTGCACTGTTCCCCCTTTTCGTTGGCTACATCTTTTGTCTCACTTAAGTACCATTGTTATCATCTCTTAGGGAACAAATGGGAGAAAATTCCCTGAGGGAAAGAAAAAAAAAAAATCTGAATTTCCAACATCATGGTTATATAGTAAAATTTTAAGCACTGGAGTTTCTGAACAGTTTTCCAACATCTGCTTGTTAAGAATTAAGGGGAAGATGCACTGTTTTGATCAATCCCATTTAGATAAAGGTAAATTTTGAAATATCTTAACAAGGTTTGTGGATGAAGATTATTTGTAAAGAAAAATATGAAACAATATTCTAAAATAATATTTTTAAATTAAAGTTTTACTTTAAAATTTGAAGGTGTTTATACTATACATAACAGTATATTTAATTTTCACATAGAGCTTTTCCATTCCAGCCAGACAGCCAAGTATCATCATCCTTACAGACCTGATAGATGTACTTCTAGATGTTTTTATGTTCTATTTGATCTATATAGAATTGCTGATAATTTCCTATGCTAAGATCATTCTTGAAAACTCAATCTGAAGTCCATTCTATGTATTCTATGTGTTATATATACTGAAAAGAGTTGTGTAAATGCTAGTTGATTTTACTGATGATGTACAAATCACGGAAATCATCTCACTCTTACATAGTTTTGTTGAGGTCGTAAAACTTACAAGCAGTGACTGTATTGTGTGAGTAAATGTGGATCTTTTAGTATGTACTCGCTTCTTTTTCTTTGTCACTTTTCTGTCTCCCATTATATATTTTTTTTTAATTTAGAAGTGTCATTAGAATGTTAAGTTTATATATGACTTCTTAATACATATAGATTTTTATAACACACTAAAATCTAATCAGCATTTATCATAACTCTTCTATGCCTGATGTCCCCACAACCCCTAATTAATTTCTTCACCTACTGCAGTGTTCCCACCAGGAATGCAGAGGTGAAGAAATTCTTCATAACTAAGTCATATCTACTATGGGGGTTTTTGTCTTTTTTTGGAAAATATAATAAAAATTTAAATGCTCCTATTTTTGTTCCTACCTGAAGAAACCACTCCTTTACAATTCTCTTCAAAATTTCAAATGCATAGATTCTTCATATAGCAAAAATAGCTTTCACTAAGCCTTCATTTTCTCCAGCAACAAAGTTGGCACTGTGTAATGTATTTTTTAAATAGCCAAATGGAATAACTGACAGCCAGACAGAGAGAGATGCTTCTTTTTCATTAGTGTTGAGACTATGCTGCTGCTTGCAGCTTCAGTGCCACTTCTCTGTTGTTGTATGTCTAATATTAATTTTTGTCATCATTTGAAGATGAAGGTGTGTCCTGGTTTAGGCCAGAGGGGTCAAAATCTAGGAAGTGATCTGTGCTGCAGGAAGGCATACAACTTCCTTCCTGCGAGAGAGAGCCAATAATCAGGTAGTTTTAAGGGTTGATAGGTAGGTAAACCAATTAAAAAGTTGATCCGCCTTCGAGGAAAAAACCAGATATAAGCAGAGAGCCTCTGACGCTCTTCCTCTTTGGACCTGCTGCTGCTGTGTAGAGAGGAGCAGCTCCTGCTTCTCTCACTGGTAAGGCCCCCCCCCCACCTCCTTCCGAAGGAGGCATGGGGGGGGGGGGGACGGGAGGTTTTACGGCAGCCCTGCCGCCTGCAGCCGGGCAGGCATGGGGAGGAACGGCTGAATCTTTGCAGCAGATACAGCTCAGCGGTGTGCCAGCTACACTGAGAGGGAGAGCCAGGCCCCTGCTCCGGGCCAGGCAAAGGACCGGGCCGGACTCCATCCAGCTCGGGCCAGGCCCTGCCCTGTCACTCCGGGCCCAGATGGCCCCACCAGGCCGAGCCAGCTTGGCCGAGCCAAGCAGAGACTCTGAGAGCGTCTGGCATTCAGCTCGGACCTGTTCAAGCAGCCCTGCAAAGAGCACGTGATCCTCACACTGCCGGAGAGAGAGAGACAGAAATTAACTCTCTCCATGCCTGGACTAAACTCACAGACACCCATCCTTCCTCGCAGAGAGAGGAACGAGTGAGGACATCTACATAGTGCAGCGCAGAGACTTTACAGTCAGTGAAGAAAGCAGAACTGATACTCACAAGGGGGTGCATGGGAAGTTGCTTCAAGAGTGAAACTGAAAACTCTTTTGGAGAACCATGGTTGGGGACTGAGCTAATAAATTCTCTGTAATATATGAAGATATAGTCCAAAGGGAGATGTGAGGTTCTTATTGCAGCCAATGAACTGAAATACCTAAGTACAGACAAGTAAGTGTTGAAAAAGTACAGCCTGTTGAGAAACTAGAACCAAGAGAGAGGAGAGGCTGTGATCCAGAGCCCTGGTCCCGGGGAGAATGCTAGAGAACCTGAGTTGTCAAGAGAACCTGTGTTGCTAAGCACAGAAGAAGGGATTTTCTTTGTTGCTGCAATTGAACTGGGCATCCTTAAAACAGGTACCCTGTGGACTGTTCATAACCCACCATAGTGGCTGTGTGAAGGCTACTGGTGTGGGAGAGATCCACCATTAAGCTGGACTTTACTCCGGGCGGCGGTTAATGGTGAGGCAGAAGACCCATAAAAACTGTATTTTTTCTTACAGAAGATCCATGGTGTAAGCAAAAGAAACTTCTCTCCCTAAATGAACTGGAACAAGAGCTGTTTCTGAGGTGGTAAACTGACTGGAGGTCGAAGTGTTGTCTTTTGTATGTTGTCAGGGAGAATGAAATGGAGAGGTGGGGAAGGAGGGGTGGTCTGGGGAGTTTGTTCTGGTTTTTTTTTTTCTTGAATTTTTTTTTTCTTTTTTCCCTTTGTCTTAGATATATTAATAAAACTTCTTTGTACTTTATAAAGTTTGAGCCTGCTTTGCCTACTCCTAATCCTTATCTCACAACAAGCAATCAAGTAAATTTAAGTAAGTGTGCTAGCATTTAGCCACAAACCTGAATAGGCGAACTGAAACCACTACAAGGTGGATTTTCCTTCATACAAGTACTGGTAAAGTGGAGAAGCAAGAGGACACTGAAATTTAAATTATAAATCTCAGGGTCTGAACTGTACTTTTGAGATTGTCCAAACTGCTTAATGGTCACAGAAACAAACAATGCTAACCTTGTATCTTCGTTTTACACTTAATCACCATTGCTTCTGGTCCAGTTTTTTTACAGTTCCTGAGCGGTCACTGCCTCTTCAGTCAATGGCAGCTGTGGATGCTCAGCACTCCTCAGAAAAACAGCCCATTCCAAATAAGCAGATTTGGTTTAATAATTTTATTTGCTGAACTGAAAATCAGAAGCCTGGGAATGAAGTGATATTTGTCTATAAGATACATGCACACCAGATCTAGAGCAAAACCAACTTTGCAGGTAATGTCGGAGAAGATAATAGTTAAAATGCTTGAAATTTTACGGCTATCATACTATACAAATGTTTGTTGGATTTTTGTGGGTTTTTTTAAAGTTAAGTTTATATTCTTAACATTTTAGAGAATTTAGAATTTAGAACATTTAGAGTTTAGAATTTAGAACATTTAGAGAAATTCAGAGCTAATGGAATTCAAACACTAGGAATTAATGAGGGAGAAGAAAAATGTGAAAAGTTCACATAAATGTTCATAATAATTAATTTAAAATAAATACAGTTTAAATCATGTCTTACTTACCTGTAAAATATAGCCTGATTAAATTTGTATTTAATTTAGTAATTTACTTTATATAGGATTTTAATACAGCATATCCATCTAATCTTTTATATGACAATATGTTGATCTTTCCATCAATGAAATTAATGAAGCTACCAGAAGACTCCAAATATCTAGTTGTAGCATTCATATAGGCCTAAGTGAAAAGTGAATAAATAATTTAAGCATTTAAACAAACTAATTAAACTAAATTAAATGGATGCTACTCCTTAAATATACATTGCATTTTAGAGCTTGAACATATTTGATTACTTAGATTTTTGTAGCAAATTTATCTTTATTTGTATTTTGTGTTGAATTTTCTGAGGATTATGGCAGCTCAACCTTTGTGAGCTAGGAGTAAAAAGCAAATATTTATGTTTCTGGATGTAATGTGTAGTTCTGATCTAAAATTAAATTTAATATTGTAGAATTCTGTATTTGATGAATAAACAAAAAGGATTATTTGCAATGTCTGAGATTTTGTCTGGCCTTTCCAGGAATTATTAAAGTAATCTTGAAAATCTAGTCATGATTGTTAAGGGACAGCCTAAATGATACCTACGCATAATACCTATGCAGTTCTGTGAGACTTCTTGAATAGTATTAGCAGAAGTCAAACCAATTGAAAGAGAGTAAAGAAAGCTATATATTACACAAGTGGAAGAATCTGTCTTCAGCTGTTTCTAGGCTGAACAAATGCACTATAAAAGCAAGATGTCACTCTTAAGTATATACTGGACAATTCTACTTCCAGGCATGGTTTAATTCTCAAAGGTGACATGACAGTATTGCTCAACATTTAGAATTTGAAAGGAGAGCCAGAGTAACTTTTGTGATGATTCATGCCTGAATATTTTGAACACTTATTGTTCTGACTAGCTCAGTTTAAAAAGTGAGGGAGAGTGCACACTAACTGGAGTATAGCTACTTGTGCAGACTTGTTTATTAGCATCCACTTAAGAGAGACGGTTGCAAATGAGCTCAACTTTAGCAGATGTCACCAAAGGCATGCTTTTAAAAAAATGGGATTGCACAGCTGTAATGAGAATACTGTTTGGCATGGGGGGATGTTTGTTACAGGAAGTGAGATGGGAGCAAGAAATAATGCTGGGTGATTAAAGGAGTCAAGGTTGGTTTGTTTGTCTCTCAGTTTTCTTGGTAAAGAACAACAAAACACCTGCCCACCCACCCAAAATAACCAAACAAAACCCAAATAAATCAAACCTCATCTCTCTGCATGACTACAGAAAGCATATATGGTGTCAGAATCAAGGCAAAACAAATAGGAATTTTTTTTCATGCTGTTTTTATGGGAGTTTTTCTGAGCAAAGCTGTATTTTGAACCACATCTTAAGCTTTTATGCAACGACTTAGCTTTCTTACTTTCTTACAGACATCAGCTTATTTAATCACTTAAGAATGAAAACAAAAACTTTTAGGATTTATTAATAGCAATAGAATGAGTTAATCCACCAATTCAAGAGTCTTTCAAATCACCAACAGAAATTGTGACTTTCAATTTTATATATAAAATACAGATACATGCAATATATATAAACTACAACATCATATGCTAATAAATTCAATTTTAAAACTGATAGAGGCAAAATGGAATCTCAAACAAGTCCCAGTGTCTAATGACAAGCAATCACTTAAATAACCATTTCATGTTGTTAGGTTGTTCCTTTTCCTTCACCAAAGATGTTATGGTATTCTCCTAACTCTCCATGTCTGTTTTTCCTCAAAACTTTGAGAAAAAATTCAAATAGACACCATACCACTATAAGTAACATATATACTGACTTTTCAAGCTTTGCCTGTTTCCTGAAGGAAATATTACAATTCTCAATTCCTGATAAGCAAGACAGCCATGCATATTTTTAGAAAACCCAGTTCTGCATCTGCATTTGTCTATTTTTTATGTTATGGAGAAAACATTTGGCTGGCTTGCTTGTAAAAGATAGTACCAAGCATAACCATTAGGATGATAACTGCTGTCTAAACATAGAAGTATGGGTTAATGTAGATAAAATTTAAGTGATTTAAACTACATAATACCTGTTGTGTTTCTCATAATTTGTCATTGATAAGTGTAGAAGTAGTGTCTGCAGTAGAACCTAGAATAAGAAAAAAGTGGATTCCTATCTACATTTTGTTACTGATAAAATAAACACATCTTTTCTTTAAAAAATAAGAAAAAAGGCCCCAGGGGAAAAAATTAGCTTCCATGCTGGAAGAGGAAAAGCAATAGAAACTCTTCTTCCAAAGTAGATGCTTCAGGGTTGGACTTGTTCATATTTGTCAGATTTAAAGGAGTAGCATCCAGAAAGGCTATTAGGAATTATTTTCTAAAAATTTACCTCAGAAATTATTGAGATTAAAAAAAAACAAAGTTGTAAAGGAGACACTGAATTGAAACTCATCTGGGATTCTCTTAGTTACAATTATTTTACTTACTGACTCTATTTTTGGGCAATTTAATACAGGAAGAAAGTTCAAAATTGAACTAAACTATTTCACTTCTTCCTTTGACCATGCTAGGTCAAGATAATCCATGTGAGAATTTCACCTGGAAATTTAGTGAAAAATACAGAAGGTTTTAATTTGGAATTATTCCTTTGATAATGGCAAATAAAGATTACAACCCAACATATACCCTGGAAAGTAATGCCAATGGCTCACCCAACCACTTTGACATCAGCCTGTGACTGGCACCGTGCTAAGTCTGTATAAGGTCAACGGCTAGTCAGAGGTGCCATGGACTGTTGCGTGCACCAGCAGGGAGGGTACAATGCAGGTGTTTCTGGCTGGCCACCTGGGAAGCAGCTGTTCTCCACCCTGAGCCAGGCAGCCAGCTGAAACCAAGAATTGGGAACTCCTTGATTTTGCATAGAGAAGACCAGGGTGTTTACAGGGGTATAGTAGAGGTAAAAAAAGAGAGAAGTAGGTGCAAAAGCGTAAGCTGATCAGCTAATTGTGAAAAACGAGGTCCACTCTCCTGTTAAAATTTAAAGGTTTAATAAAAGTCAATAAGGGATAAGATAGAGCAAAAGGTTACAATGCCCAGGACGCTGGGTACCCTTAGCATTGAGCCAAGAGCACACCTGCTATGGTGAGAGACCCTCTTTATATACTTTTCTAATTGCATCAACCTATTGCATATTCATAGACAATTATGCATATTCAAACTTTTCCCCAAATTATTTTACATGTTCCAAGGCCTAGTTAGCATGGGTCCTCCTTGGGTCCACCTTTTTAGAGCATGCGTGGTCCTTTTGGAGGGTTCAGTATCTTCCTTCGTCCATCAGTTTCCAACAGATGGTTGTTGTTGATAGAGACGTCCTGAGGCAGGTGCCTGTCACACCCGTGTTTATCTAGCTAAGCAGGTGGTTTATTGTAAGTTAGGTACATTTTAACACAGCTATATTAGTTATTTCTCAACTATATCTAAGTTAGAACAAAGAAAAAAGCATTTAGTAATCATTATATTTCTATAACAAAAGCTACTTCTAATAAGGATAAGGTACCTCTTAATAAAGCTACCTCTTAATAAGGATTAACATTCTACACATAGTATTCATTTTGACACTTGGGAAAAGCCAGTACTATAACATGTATTTACCACATAATGAAAGCTGCTGCTGTTTGCAGCCTCTTGCTGGTAGGCTCGTGTTGCAGGTTGCTGTAGTGAAAGTACTCGGAAGGTTGGGGTTGCAAAGATGTGAAGGTTTTTACATTGGTGTACTGAAAACCTGATAGTTATTATCCTTAGGCTGGTACCGCTCCTCTCATTTCTCAATACTCGGCTGTTATCTCTACAGTAAGGCCATTTTCTGATCCTTTATCTCTTATGTATTTGCACTGTGAAGTCTGATTTTGAGCCCCATGTTTGAATTCTCTTCATAGTTCATATTTTCAGTATTTATACATTCCCCTATTTCAAAATATGTCAACAAACAAAAATATACTTAAATATTTAAATTAAAACAGCCAGAAGTTTATGTTAAAAAGTAAACAATTCATGATTTTTATTTAAAGACTATAAATGTTTTCTGTTTATTAATGTGCTTGACAAGTTTCTCATTCTTAAAGGAAGCATTATTTCCATCATCAAGCCAAATAAGTATTTACACTCTTCTCCCTTCCCTTCTAAAAATCATGTTCTCTGGAAACATTAAAAGCAAACTTCCATTTCTGGCTCCACCTCTTTTCTTCTGTACTGGGAGTTTTTGACTAAGGTTACCCCATGACATTAACATAACAACAGTCTTTCATGACTGCAGAAATTAAATTAGTTGCACTGACTAAAAAGAAAATTAACAGTTGATATTAATGGATTCTATTTTATAATAGTTAAATTTCTTGTCTGCAGTGGTAATCCTCTCAAATAGGCATGACGGAACTCTGTTCCCCTTTATGTTTTTCTTTGCACCATATCACAAAACTTTTCACTTGATCATTTATTCTTTTGTCTTCTTGGGTCATCTCTGCATGAATGATGCAACTAGATTTACATATTTCTAAATTGGTACAAAAAAAGACAAAACTGCACACAAGGAAGTGCAAATCTTTGAACTTACTTGCTTTTAGGCAAAGAGTGATTTGAAGACTGTTCATGTACCTGTCTCTCTGCTCTGGATTGTGTTAGCAGTGACCTCTGTTCTCTTTGCTCTGAGGCTTCTGTTGAACAATGGCTGCATTTACCTGTGCGATGTCTGCTTTTCCAGTTTACTTTATGGAGACTAGGTATTCATTCTCCTGAAGTGGCAATTTCTACTTTGAACTCCAGAGAAGTACCCCCTTGATTCTGAAGTATTGCAGGCTGCTTAGGTAAGAGAAGTCACTTCTAAAACTGTTCAATAGATTCATGGCAGTTTTGCAGGTTTTAAAGTGACAGCAACAAGAGAATGTTTTAAAAGTATACACGCTGTACTCTACATTACTTACACAACAGAAGCTAAAGTACTCTCATTCATGGTGTCTTGTTACTTCATAATGTTCCCTTCCTATACTTAACCCTCCTGCATGGCTCCTGCTTGAGCGCATGCTAAATGGATTACACCAGAAGACCCCAAGCCCCATACAGTTTGTAGGTAGTACATTACCCAATGAGAATTTCTGACATTGTTTATACCTGTAAGAATTAAAAGGTTTTAACAGAGGTTGGCAAGAAGGAAAGCAGTATGTTATTTGCTTATTTATTCCTAATGGACTAGCAAAAGTCTGGGCCACTAGGCTATAAAGAACAAAATATCCAGAAAAATACTTTGAATAATGAAATTTTTGAATGTGTGAAATTTCATATTATGCCTAATTAGATAAACTTAAACAAACCAATTTTTAATACATGGAGTAAGAGAAGAAAATACTGCATGAAAATTTTTCAATGCAACTGTTAAAACACATTTTGAACAAGAATTATATCATGCGTGGTGCTGGTTAATGCATTATGAGAGCATGTGAAGAGTTACCTGTCTTCCAGTATCTGAACTGAGCCAAAAGGAAGTTATGCCTTCCTTCCTTCCTTTTAAGAATTTGTGTGAATATTTATAGTAAAACCATGAAATTTTAACTGTTAGCAACAGTTGGTGTACCAACTGCAAGATTATTTTGTGCTTTGGATTGTGGCACTTTATATTGAAGAATGAGATGAATAAAGGTCTAGGGAGTTACATGACGTAGAAATAACATAACTTTTTAATAGTTACAAGGATGAACTGAAAAAGGTAGGATAATAGAAGAACAATAAATGACATTTTAAAGACACTAAAGTAAATAAAAGACTATTCAAAGACAGTTCTAGTTATTACTGGTAGGAAACAGAATTACATCTTGGTGTTTCCATGAGCTTTGTGTATTTTGACTCAAGAAGCCACAGCAGGCTTCCCTGCCTGAGCATATCTAGTCTTCAACTCCGGTAAATATTTCAGTGTAGCACTTCTGTGAAGAAGTAGTATCACATATTTAATAGAAAAGAGTCACAGAGTAGAAATCATACTGTAAATTATTCAGTAAGCAGTGACTTCTATCATAATTCTGATTTTCTTTGGCTGCATGCAAATTGCTGCTAAATCAGAATTGAGAAGCTCTCATTATAGTTCCTGGTTTCATAAGGACCTGACAGTAATGGAAGTATAAAAAGAAATTGCCTGAAATCCTTTAATTTAGCCAGACAGAGTAAAAAAACACAGTTGTCCTGTTCTTTTTATGCCAGGCTAGTTTACTCTATGTTGTAGTACTTAACAAACTTGTAAAATTTCTAGTATCTTTCTAGAGCTGAACTTTCTGGTTGCGACCTGCGTCTGACCCAAACACACTGAATACAGTTTAATACTGAGACAATACTGAGCAGCACAGCATCTGTTTTGTCTTATCTCCCAAAGGTGCTATTCTAAATGGAGTTTCAGGTGCTGCAGGACAAGTTGAGGTCAGCCTAGTTTCTCATAATAGAATAATTTGAGTTCATATTTGGTTTATTAAAAATGTCACTGTATAAGTGACATTAAGTTAAACCCCCTTCCTCTTCAAGAGCTGTGGAAAATTCAAGTGGTTTGAAGGAAATTACCAGAAGAAATGTTTGTGTGAAGACTTGTCACTGTTTTGTGGTGATAAGGGGTTTTTTAAAGTGTTTCTTTTTCTTGTATAAATGTAACATTGCAATTGCAGGCAACAGAGTTTATTTTGGAGAGCTGGAAAACAGTTACTTTGCTACTTAAAGGTAATGAGTTTCATTTTAATAGATGAACTCATTGATATTAGTAAATCGAGGTGTTATATTTCATATTAACAATTAAATATAACTATTTTGTGAGCTGTACCTAGTTTTTTAACCCAATATCTCCAGCCTTTTCCATATAAGCAGGGAAGGACTTAATGTGTGATAAAGGAGTGTGGAGTCAAAGTGAGCAAAGTCTGAGAGAGAATAATTTGATCATTAGCATTTTAATTTAATTTGAAATAGTGCATGGTAAGGGATGAAGATGTGGAGTGTCTTGAAGTGATTTTATGATGATACTCTATTCCCTAATCATCTGCTTTATGCCCAGAAAATGGCTGCTGTAGCTTTAAGATGAAGCAGTGGGGGAGGGCCAGAACCTGAGAACCCTGGTGTTCTAACTCTCTTCAGCCAGGTGTGGTCAGATGCAGCACGGATTATTTCCTTGCCTTCGCTGGATTAGTTTTTGCTAGTTTAGGCAAGGAGCTAGGCAAGGAGCTTCTGGCTTTTTCCTTCCTCTGGCCTGGAGGCTTTTCACCAGCAAATCCTCTCTGTGGCTTTTTGTTTGGTTTTTTTTTCCTTGAACTGTTTCGGCCTGGCTTTTTTTTTTTTTTTTTTTTTTTTTTTTTTTTTTTTTTTTTTTCCTTCTCGATCGTTTCGGGCATCTGGCCGGGGAGGGGGCCATCCCAAACCCAAGACCTCGGAGAAGCTGAACCAACACGAAAAAGGACATTAAACTCCACCAATTTCGCCTGCTGCAAGAAGGAGACCCAGACCAGAAGTCCAACAGGTTCCCAGCTGCTACGTGAACTCTTTCCTCTCCTTCCCTGAGATAAAGAGGGGCAGCCATCATCTTTACCTCATGGCTAGCTGTCTGGTGGGGGATGGGGAGTAAGGTTTTGAACTTTCAGTCCTTTTCAGTGCCTTGCAGGCACCCCCCCTTTTATTTGTTAATAAACAGTTCTCTTTTTTTTTAACTTTCACCTGCTGATATCCATTTCTCACATTGGCAGAAGAAAAGGGAATTATTAAAACCCTTTCTCTCTAGAGAAGACACTCATTCTAGGGCGTTTTCTCCTGAAATTTGTCTTGAAACTGAGACACAGCGTAACATACTGGGAGCATTCTGAGCAGTTTTGTAATTGCTTCTGTTTAACTATTTTTCAAGTCAAAGATTTTCACATCTCGAGATTCTCCATTTGCAGTATTTTTTTGCAGACTAGGGGGACAATAAAAAGGAAGCATGTCAGCATGTTGTCCTTATATACAGGTGAACTTCTATAAATGATGAAATAGCATGAAAGTGCAACAAGGGAAGCATCTCTTTTTGTTATGTATTTACAAGGTTACGTGTCTTAAAGCTAAAGGATTAAAAATATTTTAAATTATTAATCTGAGAACAGTATCAAATAGTCCATGCTTCAATTCCATTGCCATCACTAAGTTGCTGTGCAGTATCTTGAGGTTTGCAAGAACTTACTTTACTCACCTGTAAAATGCCTTGTGTTTATTTTATGGTCATGCCATCAGACATACCACACATTTGTTTCTAAAGAACTTCAAGAAAGACAGATACCATGTGTGCAAATCAATACTGAATAATAACTCCATAGTTGTTCAGGAGAGGTGATGAACTATTCTTTATTTTCAACTGAAAGGAAAATTACTCTTCTTTATATAGAAGTACCCTATGGGCCTCTTGTTAAGAAGTAGATCAGACGTTAAAGGAATTTCAAGCCTGAAGCCTTTGGTCTCTTCAACCAGATATTCCACCCTATTCAGTGGGTGGCAAAGTTTGTAGTTAATCCTGGAAGCTAGAAAAGGGAGTTAAGTAGGGTGAGAAACACCTCCCTCCAAAACATTTCATTGAAAAGTATAAGGAGTATGGAATTCAGTATGCCAATACTCACGCAACAATATACCAGTATCAAGATATTATCTTAAATGCTGACAAGTTTCTAATCTGAAAGTGGTGTTCTTTGAGATCTGTTATTTCATAATCCTTATGTCCTGAATGCAAGCACTAATTGATAGGTCTAGCTGTATAACTGTTGTCCTTTTGCTTTGTGAAATTGTAATGGCTTTGTACAAATACAGAACAAAAAACGTGTATTTATTCTGTGTCAGAGACGTGAAAGGTTTATGTCTTAAACATTGTTATGAAGGGGTTTTACCTATCATTATAGCATAAACTGTATAAAGGCAACTCCAGAAGCCCATCCTCCTTGAAGATGCCTGACTGGAACTTTGACTGTGAGTTAAGCCACCTAGATAAGATAAAGGGGACACTATTGTTCAATCATCGAAGGTCTAGGGAGAAACAAACAAGGCTGAGGGGAAGGAATGCAAGAAAGCCAAATGCAGCAGAAAATTATCCCTGGCTGGGTTTGGTGTGGGGGACACCACAGCCCACAGAGGCCAGTTTTACACAGACTTCCTCCAGGTGAGGGAGAGGAGGAGGCTTCAGGGCTGCGGTATAATCTCTGGTAGGGGCACTGAACATCCATCTTTCCGTACATAAACCAGCCAAGCTGTGAAACCCTCAGCCCCACAGACCACATCCATAGGACATTCATATGAGAGGCAGCTGAGGGGGTGTTATAATCCATCAAAGATCCCCCAAAGTGATCCCCAGACTCATTCCTGAGGCCTTGCACCACAGGACTGCACGTGATGCAAAGGGATGCAAACAGACCCAGAGTCGGCTGCAAGAGACTGTCAAACTGCCCAACCCCCAGGGGAGGTACCTGGGCATTCCCACCCAGCCTGAGCATATATTAATCCATTGGATTCTATCCTTTTTGGGAGGACTCTCACCACCCAGAAGACTAGCTGGAGAGGATCAATGGAATACAGTTGGGATTCACGGAGTGGTGATATTTTCTTTAATCTGTCTCTCTTTCTGTCCCACCACCTCTTTTCTACTTCTTTCTCTTCCTTTTCTTTCTCTCTCTCTCTCTTTCTCTCATATTTACTGTTAAACAAAACCCATATTATTGACTTTGGCATATGGTCTTATTGTACCTTAATTCAGGCAGAAGCATTTCTAATAATTTTTAAAAACTGGACCATAACAATTCTGTTTTATAGATTTCAGAAACTGTGATGCAGAAAAGTAGTCTAATTATTCCTAAATTGTAACTTATTGTATTCTGCACACATCAGTTTCATAAATTTGATGCCACAGAAGGAAAGTAAGCATTTTCCCTAATGACCTATCAGATTATACAGTACTGTAATTGGGAAAAAATGCTTCCTGATTCTCCTGAAAATATCTGCTTATTATGATGGTGGGAAATGTTGTTCAGTACATTTCTTTAAGAATCTGTTATGCTATGACTTAGTGATTTTTCTCAGCCGTGCTCTGCTGGGTGCAGCATCTCTAGTGATGTGGTTTTCGATGTTCTGTATTTTAGCTAAAGGAATCATACATATTAGTGTTTTTTTTAGCTCTTCCCAACTCAGTGCCTCAAGATCTTTGCATGAATTCTTACCCCTGCTGACTAAAAATTATTAAGCAAAATAATTTTCTGTTTCTTAATGTTTAGGGGAAAATACTATCATAGAATAAGAAAAATTCCAGCAGTCCTAGTTGTGTTTTATGAATGTGTATCTCAGTATTCCTAAAAAGCAACCAAATAAGCAGTCATTCCTTTGACCTTGTTGGGGTTTAGGAGTCTTCCTTTTGTTTCTTTCTCTCAGGGAATTTTCTCTCATACGTGTTTCTAGGAGACAATAATGACCGGGTATTTAAGAGAGACAAAAGAAGTTGCCAAGCTCTGGGAAGGAGAGCACTTGGCTTCACTCCCTTTATCTGAGGGTTTCTGTCGTAGGGGCAGAGATATCAGGAGAATTCAGCTGGAAAAAAGGGGCTGGGGTAGGTGCCAGCTCTTTCTTGCTCTTTCGACATTTGGAGGGAATGAGGCTGCAGTCACTGCGGGAAGAATTCACCACCACTGCGGGGTTCTGTCTTCTGCTGCCTTCTACCGTGAGTGAAGCTCTGCTTGTAACAGTGGCCATTGCACTGGAACCTTAATAACACCTGACCTCACCAAACAAAGGACTTTCAGGACCATCAGCTAGGGTGCCTCAAGGGAAACCCTGGGATCCCCAAACCCCCTCCCCCTCCAAGGGAGCCTCTCTCTCTTGGCCATGTTCAGAAGCTGGGCAGCCGCTGCTCAGCCCCTGCCATTTTCTCTGCCGCTGCTGTAAGGTTTCTTTGCTACACTGCAACTCACACCCCTGCAGGGTCACCCCCGGGTTCCAGCTACAGCTGTGGAGTTTCTGATACATCTCATCTACCACTCTGCGACTTTGCTCATCCCTGCCTTCCCAGCTTGCTACTTCGAGGTATCTGCTACAGCTCCTTTTGCTATCCAGAGGGGTCATCGGAATTGGCTGCCCCCCATGAAGTTTGTAAAGGAAGCCCCTTCTCCACCCCTTTCTGCCACCTGCTTCTGCCATTACAGTGTGGAGAGAGACAGCTGAAACTCATGCTACATCGCCCCCTGCAGCCTCGGGGGAATCATCGCACCCACCCTGCCTGGCCGGGAGCCAACAGCACCCCTGCTGGCTGTGACCATAACTACACCAAAGGGGAAAGTGCATGAGTCGAGAGAAGGCTGTTACTGGGTTTCTGGTTCTGTTTGTTGTCGTTCCCAGTCTTGTTGTTTGTTTGCCTTGTTATACATATATATATATATTAGTAAAGAACTGTTATTCCTTTTCTCATATCTTTGCCTGAAAGCCCCTTAATTTCAAAACTATAGTAATTCAGAGGAAAGAGGGTCATATTTTCCATTTCAGGGGAGACTCCTGCCTTTCTTACCAGATACCTGTCTTTCAAACCAAGACACACCTTTCCATCAGCAGCTGAGCAAGATAAGTGGAAAACTAATCACGTGTTTGCAGGAAATTGGATAGGATCACTGTTCTTCATTGAAATACCAATAGAAGCACTGAGATACAAAATAGCTTTCCCACTGCAGGTGATCAGGACACTGGAAGATCTAGGAATAGAGCCTAGGTCTCCTTCAAAACCAGTCCATTCCTCTGCTATGAAGCAGCTCTGTCTTCAAGAGCAAGTTATTTTCTCTTTTTTGATCAAGGTCCCTGCTCATATAGATTTGGTTTGGAGAGGAGGAGTGGTGTTCGGAGTGGAGAGTAGTGGAGTTTGGAAGGGGGCAGATTACAGAAATAAGATTGAAAGTACTCAACTAAGCATCTGCTGCTAACTAATTGAAAATCAAACTCATTACTAGCATTACTGTTGGTAAAAATGGTTTCTGGTTTATAGCATGATTTGCTCCCTTTTTGTGGTGTTCAGAGTTTTTAAGGCACAATTAAAGTAAAATAAAATTTAAGAAAATGGTTCTGACACTCTAGAGAAAGCAGAAAGGGAACACTACTAAACAAGATAGTGATAAAATTAAGATTTTTGTTTCAGGAAAGTCAGACTCTTGCAAGATCAAGTCCTGCCACTCAGTTTTAAATCTCTTGGTCTCTTACATCCCTATGCATAAAAAAAAGACGTCTTAAGTGAGCCAGTTTACTGTAGGGTTCTTAGTAGTTTGTCTTCAGTGGCTGAGCTTGCACTTTGTACTTTTGAAAAGACAGGTTTATGACATGAAATGTGATCTCAACTTTCCCATTAAAACAGAGAGGTTCTCTTCCCTCCCAAGGTACAGAGCAACAATGTCTATCATCTTTTCTTCTCTCTGAAGTGACTCAATTCCTCTTGCCTTCTCAGTGTGAACAATTTTGGCCTTTAGGGTTACCTTTCAGCTTTTTCAGACTGTGCTCTTCTTCTTTTCATAGTCTTGTGCATTTTGAAGACACAAATCTGTCTTCTCCCTCATGTCACTCACCATTTTTATTCAATTCATTAATGAACCTTTTTCCTCTGCTTTACTTGCACTGAGTTCAGATCAATATCTAGGCACTACAGATGAATATATGAATGCACAAATAAAAAGCACAGACTGTTTGCTACGAACTCAGGAACATGGTAAAGAAATTTAGTATTTGATATCCAGTAGTTTATTTAGAGCAGCCTATACTTTGTACACAGAAGGATTACACATCTGACATAGTAACTTTGGTTTGTTTGTTCCCTGACCCGAATGGTGTTAAGCTTTCATCTCATTGTTGGTGTAGTTTTGCATTTCTAACACTGACAATGACTCTGCGGAGGCATTATATCCTAGAATAGTGTCATCTGGTGGTGGTTGTAAGTCATAGCATTTAAATTTAAAAGTAAAATTAGCAATCAGGTCAGGCTAGAAAAAAGCTCTGACTATCCCTTTTATTTATATTAAAGCTTTTAAGGTTCTAACTACAGCACTATAAAGAATTCACTTTTCACAACTGCTTCTCATTCTGTAGGTTGCAGGTCGAATGAGTAGCCACAATTTTCACTGTCAGGTAATGTGCTGTGTTTTGTAACATTTGTGTTGAAGTAAAGATCAAAACACTTCCAAACTGAACCTAATTTCCTGTGCAACTGTGCATGATACACTCTCTGACTACTGTAACATGAACAATAGTGTTTTAAATTTTATAAGCAGGAGTAGAAACTGGAAATATTACCAAATGCAACATTCTGTAAACTGTGTGTAAAGAGCAGTGGTTTGTACATAAGCTCTGGACAGCAACTCCTGTTACATGATCAGTGCTTATTTCTTAGCTTTTTTTGCTCTATTACCAGTTCTTGTTAATTTGTCTTTAAAGTAACTCCCTCAATGTCAACTATTATCCAGTTGGAATAATAGGAATATTCAACTTTGTTTTAACAGCATGATGATGAAGTAAAGAAAAATTAAACCATGGAAAACCTCCTTTCCAAAAAAATATGAACCAACATTAAAAAGTTATCAGAAATATTACATATATTATGTTACACTTTTCTATATCTTTTAATATTTGTGTTAGATAACTGGATTGAAAGAACTAGCTGCTAGCAAATTCATATGTCTTTCCTAAAGTATTTGGAGCTGAATGTGTGGAAAAGTGTATTGAAAACCATATTCATAATTTATGCCCGTGGCTTTTTTGTGACTTCCAGAAAGCTACAATCTTAGACAGCATTTTAAAAATTAGATTAGACTGGCTAAAGACTATATGCATGAATACTTCAGCCATCAGTAGGAGCTAAGATAGTTGAAATAGTATCAATACTTCCAGTAACAGAATTGTTTGTTAGCTGAACTTGAAGATGCACTCAGTGGGATTACTTGGGTTTAAAGTTAAGCAAATTGCTCACCGAAGATTGTATATTTGTGAGCAATCTGAAATAACTTGCAACATAAAACTGTACAGCTCTTGACTGCCTCTGCCTCAATTGCAGCAGCTCTGGTTTGCAGGGGAAACTCAGCACAATAAGTCAGCAGAAATTACATGGTCTTTTGCCAGATTAGTTTTCTGTAGATGGAATATGCAGTAATGACTAAGAAGATGGTCTGACAAGCACTGAAGCTAGCAAAAGGCAAGTAATGAGATGGCAGGCATGTGTGGGCCAGTGTTGCTGACGGTTAGAGAAATCTAGACTGGTATGAGTCTTTTAGATTTATGCTCCATACCATTTCCCAAAGAAATTCCTTAGTGACTGCTATAGATTGAATTTGGAACAGACTTTTATTCTTAATTATTCACCATAACCAGTGCCTTTTGAAAGTATACATTTATCTTTTGCAGACAGCACCATAGTGTCATATTTCTCTTTTTTTAAATCTATGTTAACTGGTGTACTTAAGGAATATAAAAAAGGAGGGACATATCCTCACTTTCAACTACTTCTTTTAAGTTTACAAATAAATCTGCTAGGATCAGATCAACTCTCTAGAAACAAGGTATCATTCAGTTAAGTATGCGATTTTGACATTCTGTGTGTGAGAATGTAGTTTGAGACATTTTCCCAAGGACTTCTGTGGGATTTAGAGTAAACGCTTTGTGTTGCTGTATGTTTTAATCAAACTTGCTCAGATGCTAAAACATTTGAATCCCATTTAGAAGGCTTATGATAGAGTTTTGCAGAGTTATCATATATATCTTCAGAATTTGGATACTACTGCTTGGTGTGGGATACCACTTCGTATTATTGGAGCAATACTAGACACATCGCCATGTATCACAAAAGATACCAATTCAAAACCACAGAAATTCACATTGATTTTTTAAAATGCTACCAATCTATATATGATTAAATGGTATATACAAATATTATTTAATCTCTTTCTAAAACGGAGGTTAGGCACCTCCTGTGAAGAACAGGAGGTGATTAAGTACCTGGAAATTTACACAACAAAGGACCTTGCTGTAGTAAAAGGAGTCCCCTAGAAAAGATCCAATTATCATGTGATTACCAGATTAGTATTATTGCAACCCATTATCAGTGTTTCAATTAATAAATCCCCCTTACCATTTTCTGTAGTAACTAAGAATTTACTGTAGGAAAAAATTACTTATTTTGTCATAGTTTCTAGTCACAAATTTGTTCTCTTCCACATAGCCTTTAGTTCTACAAAAACATCTGTGCATGAGAAACACTCAGAACATACCATTTCAAGCTTTAAATTTTCCAAGCAAATAATACAGAGCTCTCTTTTGTGTTGTATACGTTTTATTAATTAATTTAAAAAGCTGTGCTTTCCTATTTGATAGCTACAGGAGCTAGTGTCCTTTCAATTGTGCATCTGTCCATCGAATTCACATACTGCATTTAGTGACTTCATTTAGTGACTTCTGTTTAAATCAGAAGAGTAATCTGAACAGAAAAAAGAGAATATGAGCTAGCATTTTTAATAAGTGTGAGAGGGTCATGGATTTATTAGGTTCTTGAAGATTGTTAAAGGGTTTCCCAAAGCATTCACCAGGCAATGCTCCTCTCACTTGATAAACTCTGAATTTTACCACCATGCTGCTGCATATTTAGAGGAAACAGAAGCTACCTCACGGAAGTAGAAAGTGTTTGCAATAAACTTAATTGCCCATTTAATCTCATTCCCTCATGAATTGCTATTCAGATGGTTTTGCCCTTTTAGTCCTGGAGATTTTTTCCTATACCTCTGTCTCAACCTACAGAAAAGATACCCTACAAATCTTCAAGATACTTACCTGGCTATTACAGCTTGTAAATTCAGATTAACTTTTTTGAAGATGTTTGAAATCAGCAGTTATTCTCACCAATAATCAGTAGAGCGTGCAAGTCACTGCCATCATCTGAAGTATGCATGGTAGTCTTAACAGGAGCACACAAAAGGGGCACTACCAGTCACATTGTATTTACAACTAAACAGATAGCAAAAAAATTTTTGTTTAAACATATAGCAAAAAACCTAGGAAAAACAGCAGTTTATTTTTGTTGTAGATATATCTTGATTATTTTATTAGTCTGTGTAACAGCATATGGGAAAATAATTTCTTATCCACTTTCCCCCCCTCAAATTACTTAAAAGATTTCAGGAGTGTATTTCAGTGAAACATTTCTAGGCATTTGTGATTACTGCATACAGCCTCCTTAGTAGGAAGCCTTACAGAAGACCACGTGGTTCATAATTTCTTGCAAACAGCACCATGTATTTTTTAGCCTTCATACAATGGCACTGTCAACACAGTAAGTTTCAAAATAGTCCCATGGTAGGAGAATGAATACTGGCTACTGCTGACAGCCCTCTACATGAGCACACGCAGCACTGAACACACATGCACAAATGTCATTCAACAGGGTATCTAAAGCCAGATGTTTTAACCTAAAACGGCCAAGGACATTTCCGTCCTAGTGTCGTGGAGACAGTAGCAGCAATAATAGTAGCAGACTCTGCCTTTCCGTCTTCAGTGGTACTTTAGTTGTAACAGTGTATCTCAGGTTTACAAACAGAAGGCTACTCAAAAGGTTTCAGGTGGACTAAACGAAAACATCGTGACTTTCTTATTATCATATAGGTTTCCAGGCGGTTTCAAAAAGCAAATTTGACCATTTTTTAGTCGGAAGCTTTCACAAGCCCAAGAACCGAGCACCTTTTTGTTACCTAGCTACCCGATTCTTCGGCTTGTGAAAGCTTGCCCTCGACACTATCGCTGACCGACTCAGGAGGATTCTCACTCGAGGGCTTACAGACCCTCAGGGTCAGCATTCTGGCAAATCAAGCGTCTCGGTGGCGGAGTTTAGGGCACAGAATCACACGGCTACGACAGCGGAAAGGCTCAGCTAGGCGGCAGCTTTTACCGCTCTGTTTTTCCTCCCTCCGGACAGAAGCGGCCACTCCGTCCGCTCCATTCCCAGGACGGCACCACCTTCCATGCCTGCCGGGAGAGAGGGAGCAAGTGAGGCCAGGCAGAGCCGCTCCGCTCCGTCCAGCCCCGCCGCAGTCCTGGTGCCCAGGACCTCTAGTCTCCACCTCCGCCTGCATTACGGCAGGAGTAGCGCTGGGCATTGCATTAGGAAGTTTGTGCCTCGTCGCACACCGTGCCGGCCGAAGCGCTCAGCTCCACGTTGGCTGCGCAGGCGCAGCGGTCGCGGCTGCCTGTGCCCAGCGGAGGGGGGTCCGAGGGCGGAGCGGCGGTGGCTCCGCGGGCCGGGGCGAGAGGAGATCGGTTCCGCCGCTCCCTGGGCGCCCCTCGCCGCCTGACCGGCCGGCCCGGAAGCCATACCCTCATCCCCTTCGCCCTCCCGCCACCATGTTCAAGAAGCTGAAACAGAAGATCAGCGAGGAGCAGGTGCTGCCGCGCGGAGTGGGGGGACGCGCGGGCTCCCTCTCACCGCAGGTACGGCATGGAGAGGCCGCTGAGAGACGTGTCCGCCGGATCGTTGTGGGCGCTTGTGACGGCCTTTTACCTGGTGGGGCAGGGCCGCGCCTCGCCCGGGGAGGCCTTGGCATCCCGCGGGTCGGTCGGACCGGCCCCCCCGCCGCAGCCGCGGGAGGGTCGCGCCGCGCCGCGCTGCGCCGCGCAGGCCCGGCCGACCGAAGGCTCTGCGGTCTGTCGGCTAGCAGGAATTACTCCCCTGGTCGCTGTAAGCGCAGGGTGGGTTCGCTAGAACTTTGACATCTAAGTTTGTTGTGAGCGATACGTCTTCTGCCAGAGACCGTGCTTCGTTTACAAAAGCTGTCTTGTACAGGAATCTAAGAACCATCTCTTGCTTGAACATCAAACAGAGTGAAACAAAAACGGGTTTCTTCCTTAGCATTTAAAGTAATGATAATTTAACGTGCACTGAATAACAATCCAGCATTGAGTTCCCTAGTTATCCTCTTCTCTCATCTTAATGTTTGTTCTTTCAGTTCTGTATGTCCTTTCTGTTAACATCTTTTAGAGGGCTGGTTTACTTACCTCAGCCTTATTCTTGCATTTTTTTGAACTGTAGAGTAATTGAGAATATAGTATAAATCTGAGGAAAAGGTGTTTATTTATTTGTTCGAGTCATAATTTAATTGGTCATTTTTCTCTTGCATGTACTTCTGCTAAGTTATTATAAATGTATTGTAGAAAAGGCTGTTTTTAAGTGATAATAATACACACTAGGTATGACATGTGTGTGGAGTATCTGTCTAAGTGACAGTGGCCAAAAAAACGTTGTGTTGACTTCATGCATGTGTCTGAGCAGAATAAATTCTCTCTTAGCAAATTTTGGGTAGAAACACTTCAACCAGTTAACTTCCTATTGGCAAAGTCTGCTGATAATGTCTGCCTGTGTCTCATTGCTAGTTTAAGTATCCTGTGGATCTTGGAATCTAAAAGTATATAACTGTTATAAAATCTGAATCCTGTGAACGTTAAGCTACAGGTGATTTAGTTAATTTGACAAATAGGTGATTAGTTGCCTGGGCTCAATCTGAGTGTAATTTGAACCACTAGGAGATTTGGCGCTGCATAGTCTCAGTATTAGACCATGGTTTCAAAACTGCTGACAGTTATGTTTTATTCTTTAAATCACTCATTTGTGAAATAGAGGTAAGATTTTTGGAAATGGATCTACTGGGAAGTTTTATGTAGCTTGTTGAGTCTTACTTTAAGGCCTTCCATAGTTATTAATTCTGTGCTTTCTCTAGTTAGTGAAGTATATGTTTGATAGTTGCAGTTTAGAGTGCTGTCTTAATTATCATCTGTGGTGAATTTTCAGTGTAGTGTAAAACAAATTGAGCTACAGAATTTACTGTTTTCAATATGAAGCAGCTAAATTACGATACCTTTCACACAGTATTGTAATCCACTTAGTTCAGGGTATTGTAATCCACTTAGTTCAGGATACTCCGTGGATGTGTTCAAGAGTTGGTACTTGCTGATAATCATCCTACTAAATTAATATGGGCCTGCATCATGTACGCACCCAGCAGTGTAATATACTTCAGTCTTTATCTGGCTCTTGAAAAATTAACATTGACAAATACCCTGAAACCTGATACGAGAGCTTATGATAAATTAGACCTAGTCTATAGACCTAGTCTGCTGTACTGTGGACAGAGCAGATCGTGTAACTCAAGAATTGACATAAATGGAAAGGCAGAAGCAAAAAGTTACAACATATTCTTGTTTTTATGTAAAATAGTTGTCTTGCAATGTTTCCTACTCTTCAAGTGCTCTCAAGTAACATTAGGGGGAAATAGTTAAATTTGATCTGAGAAGTAAAATAGGTTTGTCTTCTCACTTCTTGTATCTCATTTGAAAACAGATTCTGTAAAGGAGGAAGAAGTGAGGTTTTGAGACTTACGAAATATACTGTAGTCTTGCAAAAAGTGTGGGATGTGCTTTTTTGCTTTTTGTAATTCAGATCCTTAAAATGCATTACTTCCTGTCAAAACATTTTCAGACCAAATTTTCATAACTTACCATTTCTTAGTTTATGAAACCCATGTTTATATTAATTTTTGCTCTTTTCTTTCCTTCAGCCTATTGTAGAGAGGCTTCACTCACTATGCTCTGTATCATCTCTGCTCTACTCATATCCCCTACTTTGAGACGTAGAACTTCACATTTGTACTTTGGTTTGTAGTGTCCAAAATTAAATTTACTAACTTAAGACTGGTGTAAATCTGAAGGTAAAATTTCTCAAGTGTAACACTTTTTTCTGAGGAGGTGTTTATAGGCCTTCCTCTTTCATATGAATGGTTAGCTAACTGATGTCATTTGTCAGGTTGAGAATACCTGCCCCTCACAGTCTGAGGAACACATCTCTTTCTGACTGCTGACAGGGAGGAAAAAAGTGCTATTGCAATTACATGTGTCTTGTACTGATACTTGTCCAAGATTGTCACCTGACAAATATGCATGAAGAAAAAATGGAGACAAGTCAGTATTTTCTTTGCCTCAGTCTTTACTAGTACTGCTTGGGCTGCTTGGTCTGCTTGGTCCCAAGTCAGAGGACCATGACTGCAGGAACATTGACTTTGCATTTGTGAACACTGAAATTTTAAGGGATGAGTTGTGTCAGTTGAATGAATGTTTGTAAGTTCATGGGGCCTATGGGATTCAACCCAGGGTACTAAAGGAGCTAGCCGATGTTACAGTAGGACCCCTCTCAATCATCCTGGAAATCTGAGGAGGTCCCTGCTGACTGGGAACTAGCTAACATTATTCCAGGTTACAGGAGGGGCATGAGGGAAAACACAGGAAACTACAGAGTTAACCCCAGGATCTGGAAAAATTATTAAGAAGATCATACTGGATGCTGTTGAAAGACATTTAAAGAACAGTGCAATCATCAGACACAGTCAACGTGGGTTCACAAAGGGAGAATCCTGTTTAAAAAACCTTCTGCAGTAAGTTCACTTGCCTGGCAGATGAAGAGAAGATGGTGGATGTAGTTTTTCTGGGTTTTATAACGGCTTGTGGTACTGTCCCTCAAAGACTCCTTCCAGAGAAGTCTTCCAACAGTGGGATGAGCAGGTATGCAGTGCACTGGGTGAAGAATTGGTTGAAGATCAGGGCTCGAATTGTTGCAGCAAACAGGACATCTGGCTGGTGACCAGTTACCAGTGGTGTTCCTCAGGGGTCAATTCTACAGGCAGCTCTGTTCAGACTCTTTATCAGTGATCTGGAGGCTACAGTTGAATGCACAAATAGGTGACAGTACCAAACTGGGAAGGGCTGCTGACTCTCCCATGGGACACGAGGCTTTGCCTTGCAGAGGGATCTGGATTGATTGGATTGAGCAATCACCAGTGACATGAAGCTGAGCAAGACCAACCAAATGCTAGATTCTGCACCTGGGATGGAGTAATCCCAGGTATGAGTCTGAACTGGGAGAGAAGTGGTTGGACAGCAGCCCTGCAGAAAGAGGTTTGGGAATGCTGGTTGGCAGGAAACTCAGTAGGATCATCAGTGTGTGTGCCCTGGCAGCCAGGAGAGCAAATCTCATCCTGAGGTGCATCAAACATGGCATCACCAGCCAGCCAAGAGAGGTGATTGTCCTGCTGAATTCAGCACTGGTCAGCCTCACCTCGAGTACTGTGTGCAGTTCTGGACCCACCATTTAAAAAGGATGTGAAGGTACTTGAATGTGTCCTGAGAAGGGCACCAAAGCAGGGGAAGGGGCTGGCAGGAATGTGCTCTGGGGAGCAGCTGAGGGCACTGGGTTTGTCTGGTTTGGAGAGGAGGAGCCTGAGGGATGACCTTGCTGCTCCCTACAGCTTCCAGAGGACAAGTAGAGAGGGAGGTGCTGAGCTCTTCTACCTGGTACATAGTGCCACAACATGCAAGAATAACTCAAACTGTGTCTGTCATGGGAGGTTTGGACTTGACATGAGGAAACACTTCTTTACCCAGAGGGTGGTCAAAACCTGGAATAGGCTTTCTGGAGAAGTGGTCAATGCCTTCCCCACCCATGCAGGTCAGTGCTGAAGAGGCATTTGGGCAGTGCCCTTAAGGCCTTGCTTTAACTTTTAGTCAGCCCTGAGCTGGTCAGGCAGTTGATCCCTTCCAATTTCACTGTACTATCTGGTTTCAGCTCTTTCTGTTTTTGAATAAGATCAATGAATATTTGTGCTGCAAAGCTTAGTGCCACTGTAAATTGACAAGAAGTCTGAATGCAGCAGTGAGAACTGTAGAACCATTAAGAACAGAGTGAAAAGATATGTTCATACTGCTTCTAAGCAGTGACAGAATGTCCTTGAATGTTTCTGGCCCTGATCAAACAGAAGGAAATTGATTTCCAAATCATCTTCTTAAAACCCTGGCATTAGATTGCGGGTAGAAATAAAAGGACAGTAGGCTGTCAGCATGAATAGATTGTTTTTTTTACAAATTCTATGAAAACTTTGGTATGATTGTTTTCAGCAGTCCATAAAGCTTTCATGATGAATAGCTATTTGGTACTAGGTAAGCTGTTTGACTTTGGAGTAGTATTTTCAGATTGGGACATTGGTCTACCTCATCAGACCTGTAACTATGACTGATTTTAGAATAATTCTGATATAGAAAAGAACAAATATAGCTACCACTCCTGGTTCCAGTGATGTTCAGCTGATAGAAATTTCAAGAGGAGGTAGGGTCAAGACATGCATGTCTTTTCCTTATATCCTGGGTTAGCTACCCTTGAACCCTTCCCCCAGGTGGAACCTCTGACCACTCTGAGCCTGGACTGGGGCTCCAGGAGCAGAGTGTGGCACGTTTTTTCTGGTGTGCCAGCCACTGGTATTGGCAGCCACTGTGGGACTGGGGTACAGGGGGATGGGGAGTGTGCAGCAGGGCACCACTTCATCAAAGCAAGGCCTGACCTTCCACTTCCCCTCGCCACATGCCTACAATATTTTGAGCTCACAATCCTTCCAGCCTCTTGCAATACCTGATGAGAAATCTTGCTAATTACTTTCTTTTGTATAAATATGCTTGTTGATACTTTAGTACTCATTACATTTATACTGAAATTTTACATATGAAGTTTGAATTATGAGGCTGACAAGGCAGTTTGAGTTGGTGTGACGTTTTAGAACCTCAATTTGCATAAAGTTGTAAAATTTCTGTGAATAGATGTTTAGTTCTGACAGGAACAAGAAGTACATATTGATATCAGAAAATACAGGAATTTCTTCTGCCCTTTTTCATTATTTAGATTCAATTTTATAAATGTTATGAATTTAAAGTTTATAAATTTTCTTGGTGTCATTTTTTGTTGTTATTTTTTAAGTTCTTGATCAGATTCTATTCCACTTGTAAATGCTTGACTCCCTGTCAAATGACTTTTAAACCTTCAGCAACTGTAATATCTTCCTAAAATATTAGGAGACTTGTTTTTCAGATATGGTCTAAGAGGACTATAGTCAGAAATAATCAAAATAACCCATTTTGGTGCTTGTTCTTGTGGCTGATTAATGACACATTCTGCTCTGGAGACTTTGTAGTAAGGTAAAACTTATCACAGACAGTTGTTTTCTTTAAAAAGATCTAGACTAGACTTCACTGAGATGATATAGTTAGTAATTGTTGAAGTAAATTATGATACAGAATAATTAGTTCTGGAGTTAATAGCATTACTTGTTGATATACGTGATCTCTTTGTAGGTCCCTTCCAAATCCCCTCCATCAACTGGCAACAGAATCAGGACAGCTTCATTTACAGATCAGAATGATGAAGGGACTTTAACACCAGACAAAGAGGTCAGTTGAGAACTGTTTTTGTCTGCTTTTCATCTTAAAAAAATCTAACTTCATGTCCTTCACTGCATTTTTTTATTTCTCAATCTCACTTTTTTCTGTGTATTTATAGATAAGAATAGTCTACTTTTTAGGTTATGTACGGAAGTGTTTAAGAGTAATAAAACACATCTTTAAGCTGTAGTGATGAAACCCCAGATTAGGAAATGTTTTAAGTCTTCAGGTCTTAAAAATCTTACTTCTGAACTGAACTCAGTGAGACAGTGGGACAGAAGATAACATTCAGAGAGACTAACTTCGTTTTTGTCCCACTTTTTGTTAGAAAGCTAGGTGAATCCAGGTATTTTGAGGTGGATGTTCCAAGACGTTTATACAGAGCATTTGTGATTGTTTCTAACCATGCCAGTAATAAGTATCAAACTCAAAGGTATTTCCCCCACCCCACTTCCTCTCTCTCCTGCCCCCAAACTAAAAAACAATCCAGGCCCCTCACCCCATCCCCCCAAAAGACCCTAAACAACAGACCAAACTGAGTCTAAATTATGAGTCATAAAATATCATTAAAATAATTATCAGGATGATGGATAACCTTGACTTGCATAATAAAGCAAACAAGATAATCTGCACTTGCCTTGTTTCATATTAAGTACTATGTCTCTTTTGAAGTGGCTTGATTAAAAAAAAGGCAACAAATACAAACAAACAAAACATTTCCCTGACTTAGTGAGCATGGACATAGGCTGGTAGCGTAAAGCAGGATGCTTCTGTGATTCTGTGAACTTTTTCAGAGGAAATGTTGTGTCCTAGTCAGAAAATTCAGTTGCTTTGTGTTGCCACAAACAATGATGTGTTTTCTTGCAGTGGAACAATCCACTTTAATTTTTAACACCGTATTTTCTTTGGGAGATAATCAGCTATACCTACAATTTGTAATAGATTTCATTGTGAATGCTATCAATGATTACAGCTTGGCAGTTTGCTTCCTGCAATAATAGAAATTAAAGGGAAAGTACCTCATGATTTTGTTTTGTATTTTGGTATTTTCTAATTAGTGTTTATTTTCTATATTGTGATATATATCTATGTATGTATATATGTCTGTAATGAATTCCCTCTCTCCTTGGAGAAAGATTTTCTGTTAACTGGTGCTCCAGAATGTTAGCAAGGATACCCAGGATAAATTACTAAGTTTTTCAGTAAGGAGAGTTTTCTGTTCCTAGTGCAGGGTACAGAAGTAGCATGTTGCCACATGAGAACTACTGCTGTGGCCTAGGAGTGAGTTGGTACTGGAAGTTGATTTCCCTCTTTTATTTTTAAAATTTATTGTATAATGTGCAAAAGAACTGGTTTGGCCAAGGTTTTCTGACTTTTTAAGCCGCAAAAGCTTAGGAGAATATGAAGTATTGAGGCCATGAGTGATGTTCCTCTGTGCAACTGAATCACTGTTTTTTGTCTGTCGTTAACTTGGTGCTGCCTCTACAAATGGAAGAAATCTTCCTTCCTTTTTCAGTGAGAAAAATAAAGGAAAAGATTCACTGGTAACACTCCTCACCCTTTTGTTTTACTAATGCCATCTGTTTCTCTGCTCAAATACTTATTGGTTGATTGAAAGGCAGAATACTTTTCCTTAACTTGTGTTGATTTTTGAAGATGCTTGCGTTTATTCCAAATCTGAAGAAGGTATGTGAGCCTGAAGGCTTATCTTCTTTTGCAATTTAATCAATTTATTTAGTAAAAAAATAATAGTTGTTTTCACAATTTGGATAACATATTTAAAAGGTAAATATATTTTGAAATTTTGTTGGGTGCTACAGACATTTCACCTGTATGTATCAATGCTTTCTGTAGTGTTCGTAATTTCTATTGAGAACTGCATTTACTTCATTAGATATGTGCTGTCCCCAGAAAACTCCGTTTTCAGAGTGCTGTTCCAGACAAACAAGAGAAGCAAAGGATTCCCCATAGCACATGTCAAGTTACACTGGAAGAACATTAGTCTCTAAATGGATTGGTTAGATTGGAATGACTATAGAGGCAGAAGGAGAAATAAGATCAAGAGTGGAAACAAAAGTACTAAAGTACCCTCAGATTTACAGTTATCCTTGGTCTTAGAGGAGCTGCCATAACAGTTTTACTTGTGAAACACTTCCTTTAATTAGAAATTCAGTAGTGAAGTCCTAAGGGGATAAAAACCTCCTATTTTTTTGTAAGGACTGGTTTTACATCAAATGGAAAATTTTACAAAAAATTAAGTTTAAATTATTAAAACAACACATTTAATTTCTCCAAAAATTTCTCATGAATGTTGGCAGTATGATTAAAAGCAAATCACCTTTGAAATCTGTTGGGTTAGATTTTAATAAAATTCAGTTCAGCAGAAGTATACTAAGCTTAAGTAAGATGCAGATATTGTATATTGTCACTGAAAATACATGCCCTGATTATATGGAACACATTATGTCTTTTGGAGGGCATTGTTTTGCAGTGTTCTCATTTGATCAGGTGGTTGTTTTTATGTGCAGGTGTCAATGGCAGTGGCATTACAGTGAACTGTTGGACAACATTTAATACATTGAAAATACTTGGTTGAAGAGTATTGTATGCTAAAACATTTTTGTGGTATATGAATAATTGCTAACCCTTTTAGTACTGAAAGCTAAGCAAAATTAGTGTTTTCTCATTTTGTATGTTTTGTGCCCTCCTCTGTGAGCTATGTTTTAGTATGGTTTTTTGTATTTTTACTTCTGTAGTATTGAAGTTGCAAGTATTACACGTGAAATCTTTGGTTTATTCTCAGAATATTTTTATAATAAAAACAACTCCAAAATTAATTACAGTTGTAAATTACATTATTAGTCTGATCAAAGAATTATAATAAAACATATGTGCCAACATTCTTGCTTTATATTCTACAATGATAAGATTTAAAAAATATTTTAATATTTCAAAATTCCAAGATGTTATCTGTTTAAAATAAACCTGCTCCATTTATGGAGTACCAGCTAAGTTTCTTTTTCATGCCCACTTTCCTCTTCAGCTTGTATTTTATTGGATATGTGAATCTCCAGTAGCAGTGTTACAGAAAACCTCAAAATTTTTTCATGTATAGGAAAAAGCAGACATCTGACTAGTTTTGTATTCTCTTATTGCAAGTAGCTTATAAAATAAGTTACCACATAGTGAGGTAAAACTACTTCCACAGAACTTCATCAGACAATCTGAATGTTGAATGCTTTCTGAGTTGATATGCTGCTATTTGAAACAGCCCTAGACTATTAAAATATGCTTACTTAGTCCAGTCTTTTCTAGGGAAGAATAGTGTTCAGTTTTCAAACTGAACCACATTGACTTTTGAACAGAGTTTGAGGTGAAATACATCTATGGTATTCACTATAGCTCCTGGGAATTAAAAATGTTCATTTTGTTCTACAATACACTTGTTTTCAAGTATACAAGGCCCAGCTGCAGAAGATAACAAAGCTAGTGCTGGTTCTCAATCAGCTGACGGCAAGCAGCTGATAGATTGCTGTGGATGACCTACCAGTGATGCAGATCCAAATGTCACTGACATCCTAGTGAGTGTTACAGAAGTGACAGCAGAGCACAATATATATAGCTCTTAGACCTAAAGATACTTAGCCAAGGTACTTTTCAGTCTCACTTTAGTGGTATATGATGACTGTGTTATTAAATTACTTGAAATGTTTCTCTAGCATTGGCAATCAATAAAGCACAAGTAAAGCCGAAATAATAATCCTTCAGTACCTTTGTTATTCCAGCGTCTTTACTGTACTCATATACTTAATTTGAAGTACTTCTTAATAGGTGTTGCCATGCAAAGATGGTAGTGGTTCAGATATATCTGTATTTTTTTCCTTTCTGATATTTAAGACTAAATTTTGGAAGCTGCATAAGCTAGTTTGAATCTAAACTTGTATTTTACAACTCCTGGTACATATACCAACATGCTTAGATTGCTCATCAAAATGAAAAGCAAATCAGAAAAGACCTTGTATTTGATTTCTGTACTACCGCTTTCTGAAAGTGCAGTTCTGCTCTCCTAGATTCTGTGGCTTTTTTAATTGCAGAGAGAAACCCTTTAAAATTTTAGCTCTTCAGTTTTTCCTATTCCCTTATCACAGTAGGGATGAGACATAAAAGATTATGTTGCAAATTACACAAAGCTTTTTATAAATAAATATTTTGTAAATAAGAAAATTACTGAATTATTCACAACCTTTTTCCTGATATTCACCACCTTGGACAAATAATCAAATTTATTTATTTATTTTACTCTGGGGCATGAGTTCTTTTTAAGTAAGAGTCGAAACTAAACCTTTAGCTGATAGCTGACATGTTCCAGCTACTTGAAGTAGATGGGGAAATAGTGGCTTTTTTCTTAGACAAGTTCTGTAGTCTCATCCTCTTCCCTCTGTCTTGTTGTGCTGGTATATAACATAGCAGAACTGCTCATGTACAATTATAGAAGCTTTTAAGCATATGCGTATGCTGTGATGCACTTTGCTAACAAGGTGTATGAATTTTCAAATTTGCTTAATAACACGTTAATACAAAATTGGGAGGTCTTGATTATCTTCTTTTTCTGAAAGGAAATAATGATTACCTTTGGCAATCAAATGTAATATACGCATGTAACATGTATAATATTCAGCTACTGCCATCTCCAGAGCAATGAGACTGGGGTGAAACTGTGATCCCTGTTAAATTTTGGGTTTTCTTTCACAGCATATTAAGGAAGCTCTTTGATCTAGGAATTGCATGTACTTTGGCCTTTGCACCCCACTCATCAGAATCCTTGCAAAAGATTTGAGCATGGTAATTCTTCGGAGGGAGGAGGAATAATAAGAATAATAAGAACACAGTTGTTTCTGGAGTTCAGAAAGTCCTTAAAGATCAAGTAAGGCTGCTTCATGTAGGCCAAACTTGAGGGCTACAAAAACTGGTCAGAATGTTGAAAAGATATCTTTTTAAAGTTATTTAAGAAATAACTTTATGTGTCCTTTGATAATACTGAAGGAAATGTGTCATGGTTTGAAAGACAGGTGTCTGCTAAGGAAGGCAGGAGCCTCCCTTGGAATGGAAAATGTAAACCCCTTCCCTTCAAATTATTATAATTTTGAAATCAAGGGGCTCTCAGGCAAAGATAGGAGAATGGGAATAACAGTTCTTTACTAGTGTGTATAATAACACAAATGAACAACATCAACTGTGTCATTAACCACAAACAGAACCAGAAACTCAGTAAGACTCTTCTTGGTCTCAGGCACTTTTCCCCTTTGGTGTAGCGATGGTCACAGTTGGCAGGGGGCGCCGGTGGCTCCCTGTGGGCAGGGCGGGTGCGATGGTTCCCCCGCTGCTGCAGGGGGCACTGTGGCGTGAGCCTAGCTAACACGTGGTAATGGCAGCTGTGCCCGGGGTAGGGAGGGATGGAGGAGAGGCTTTGCTTCACAAACCCCCAGGGCAGTCGATGTCGGTGGCCCAGCAGTATTCTCAGAAACATCAAGCTGGGATAGCAGGACGTCTTGGCAGGCAGGGGGTGTGAGGCTGCAGCATAGGAAAAACTCGGAGTAGTGCTGAAGAAACAGGGAAGGACAGGGCAGCGGTGGCTCAGCTCCTGACAGGGCAGAGAGAGAGGATCTTGGGCACTCACAGCAGCTCCGGGATGGGCTCTGGTGGTGGCAGCAAATTTCCTTCCCCAAGCAGCAGCTCTGACCATCCTCCTCTGAGAGAGAGGGGGCTAGCAGCTGCCCCAGCCCTAGCTTTTACCAGCCCAATTCTTGAAGCATCTCTGCCCTCTGAGAGAAACTCTCAGATAAGAGAAGTGCAACCAGAGACTCTCCTCTCCTGAGCTTGGCCAACTTCGTTTGTTCTCTTAAGTACCCAATCATTTCTGTTTCTTAGCAACTTATGGGAGAAAATTCCCGATGTAAAAAGAAACAAAAGGCAAGAAAACTTAAGCTCCAACTTAATATCATTTAGGGTTTGGCTTCATCAACCATTTCACCTCATTTGCAACTTTCTATCCAAGTTAGAAACTTCTTGCTCAATAGGATTTTACTTACAGAAAAACAGAATAAGAGTTAAATATTGCGACAAAAGATCAGCAATGTCACAGCCTGTTAAAGAAACTTTCCTGTTTGACCACCCAGGAGCCACTCTGGCAGTCACACTTGCACCATCCCAGGCTTTTGCTGCGGGGACTGAAGCTCCTTCACCACAAGCAGCTCCAATGAGCTGATGGGTGCCCCACCTGACTCCCCACACACTCACATAGAGACAAGTTTCATGACATTCACATGTCAGACAAGTTTCCCTCACCGCCTTGACCCAATGTTTCCCATAGCAGAGTCCTAAACTGCTTCCTTTAAGAATTTTTATCATGGTGCAGCAATATAATGGCAGATGGAATCTGGTGTCTCCTGGTAGGAACCCTGAACAAAGGAATTCCTGGCTTTCATTCTTTGTGCCTGTTTCAATGATGATATTTGATCTGGGGTCTTCTTACTGTTCATTGGGTTCTAGAGTCTCTGGGTGACTGGCTGCCATCCAGCTGGCTTGGCAAGTCAGTGCCTTTTATTGGGCAAAGGGCTTATTACTGGGGGTTTCAGCCCTTTCCCCCCACCCAGAGCACAACATGCAACTTGCAGTGCAACTGTACGCTGAGCTACCTGTACTAGTTGTAGTCCTTAACAGCCTTCAGCCTATAAATTTGGTGCTTGAGATGAAGGTCAGTATGGGCTATGGAGATGATTTATACCCTGGAGTATCACAGAATTGGTAGGATTGGAAGGAACCTCTGGAGATCATGCAGTCCAACCCTGTTCCAAGGCAGGGTGACCTAGAGCAGGTTACACAAGAAAGGAACGTGTCCAGGTAGGTTTTGAATGTCTTCCGAGAGGGACACTCTATGACCCTCCTGGGAAGCCCGTTTCAGTGTTCTGCTACCCTAAGTGTAAAGGAGTTCTTTCTCATGTTGAGGTGGAACTTTCTGTGGTTTAGTTTATGGCCATTATTCCTAGTCCTGTCACTGGACACCACTGAAAAGAGTCTGGCACCATCCTCTTGACAACCTTCTTTGAGATATTTGTATGCATTGATTAGATCCCTTCCCTGTCTTCTCTACTTTAGGCTAAACAGCCCCAGCTCCTGCAGTCTCTCCTTGTGAGAAAGATGTTCCAGACCCCTAATTATCTTTGTGGCCCTCTGCTGGATCCTCTCCAGTTGCTCCTTATCTTTCTTGTACTGAGGAGCCCAGAACTTCACAAGCACTCCAGATGTTGTCTTATTAGGGCTGAGTAGAGGGGTAGGACCACCTCCCTCAACCTGCTGGGCACAGTCTTCTTGATGTACCCCAGGATACCACTGGCCCTCCTAGCTGCAAGGGCACTGCTGGCTCATGGTCAGCTTGCGGCTCCACCAAGACTCCAAGGTCCTTCTCTGCAGAGCTGCTGTCTAGTAGGTCAGCCCCCAAGCTGTACTGATAGTTGGGGTTATTCTTTTCTAGGTGCAGTCCCTTTGTTGAACTTCATTAGGTTTCTCTGTGCCCAATTCTCCAGCCTACCAAGGTCCTGCTAAATGGCAGCACAACCTTCAAGTGTATCAGCCACTCCCTCCAGAGTATGTTTGAAACAAAATGTTGGAAGATCTTAGTAGGAGCAAACTTCAAGTGTGATGTGTTGGTGTTCTTAGGATTAGAGAAAGTTAAGAAATACCTACATCTTTGCATCTTTTGTTTAGGGTATGCTTCATTTCAGTTGATTCTCTGCTTGTCTAGTTTTTTGATTACAATACCAGCCTAGTGCTGATGTGCTGCTAGTGATATATTAGACAGTACAGCACCAGATGTATTTAATTTTTCTGTAGCTATTAAGATAATTCAGGGTGGGTTTTAGGACAAATCCTGAAGCACAAGGATGCTGTCTGGTAATACTGTTTAATTTTGACTGACTAGCAGGTTGTTTCTTGCCTGTTTGCAGGCAGAGGTGAATAAAGTTTTAGTGATTTTTAATAACCCTTTCCCTAATATCCCTGCCCCTGAGTTAACTAGACAGTTAGTTCTTAAAGTCATGCTGAATAGATGGTTGGGGAAAAAAAGAAAAATGCAGATAAAAACACACGTATTTATTGGAAAGCATTAGGTAGTGTAATTACAGGACTCACTAGAGAGTTCTACCTGTAATTTAACTAAATATGTAGCAGGTTATGAGCTGTCAGAGTGTGTCATTTGACATTGGGCAGATGCCAGGCACTTAAAAAAGCCATTTGCTCACACTCTCTTGTTACAGTTGGGCGGAGGAGAGGGAATGGAAATTAATGAAGGGTTCATGAGTTGAGATAAGGACTGGGAGAAAACACTCTAAGGGCAAAATAAATTCAAATTTAAAGGTACAAGGTAAATTTGCAGATGTTAAATGTTAACAGAGTCAGAGAAGGATAATGAGAAGTAAAATAAGCCTTTAAAACACCTTTTTTCCTCCCCAGCCCCTCCCTCTTTCCCACTGGCAGTGCAGGGAGACAGGGCATGGGGGTTTTGGTTAGTTCTTTTTTCTGAAATCTTTTTTCTGAGATCTTTTTTCTGTTTGCTCAGGGAGGGGAGTCTTTTCTCTGCTGTGCCATGGGGTCTCTCCTATGGGAGATAGTTCTGTGAACTTCTCCATCATGGCTCCAATCTTATGAGCAACAGTCCTGCCAAAACTGCAGCAATTTGAGTCCCTCCCATGGGCAAACAATCTTTTTAAATTGCTGTGGTGTGGGTCACTCATGTACAGAGTGCAATCCTTTGAGGATAGGCCGTTCTAGTTTAGAAGCAAGGGCCCTCTCTCTCTATTTGTGGAAGCAGGGGCCCTCTCTCTCCATTTGGGGTTTCCCACTGGATCACAGTTTTCTCTGGCATCCACTTGCTCCAGTGTGAATATTTCTGTCATGGACTGTGAGCAAATCTCTGTATTTTCCATGGACTTCATGGGCTGCAGGGAGGCAGCCTGCTTTACCATAGTCCTCATCATGGCCTGCAGAGGAATTTCGGCTCCAATGATTGGAGCACTTCCTCCCCTTCTTTTTCTATTGACCTTGGTGCTGCCATGTTGTTTTCCTTCACATGTCCTCACTTCCTCTTCTTCTCTGACTAGAAGAAAAATTGTTGTTCATAGGTACCATTGCCAATAAGTTTTACCAATTCAAAGATTTTTGCAGGATTCTGCAGAACTGAGAGGTTGTTCTTATCTAGGCTCCATGTTGGGGAGTTGCTCACCATGTTTTTCCTGCCAGCCAAACAGCCCCGCTGCCATTGCGTGGGCAGTGGCAGCTGCCGTGGTGCTGGTACTCTTTAATGCCTCTCCTTATGCAGGGCACTGGGAAGGAGAAGCCACCACCACCACCCCTGCCCTTCTGCCTGCAGCGTGGCTGGTTATGGGCAGCCAGGCAGGCAAGGCTCACCATGCACCGCACTGAGATGGCGGCAGCCACAGTGGCGCACCATCATGGGCTGTGCCAGGATGGCCCCCAGTGGAGGTGCCTCACCACCCCTGAAAAAGACTGCACATGCGCTGTTTTGATTTTCTTCTTAAATATGTCATCATAGAGGTTTTATCAACTTCTTTAATTGGGCTAGCAGCATGTGCATCTTCAGAACCATGAGAGATTGGCTGTGTTGGACACAGTGGAAGCTTCTAGTAGTTTCTCATGGAAGCCACTTCTGTGACCCTCCACTGCTACTGAAAAACCAGACCGTGCCAAATCAACACAAAGCGTAACAAAAATACTGTAAGCAAGTCCTTAAATATTTTCACTGTTGGTCACCTAATATTGGAGAGTGGAGGATGAACTCACTAAGGGGCAAATACAGCCAGTTCTAAATGTGTTAAAGAAATACCACTCTTGGACCATGATTGAGTTTATTCCGTCTTTGGTAGCTATTTGAAGTGTGAAACTCTTGTTTTGTCTACTGAAGAGGAAATATTTTGAAATTTCATATTGATAGAGTGCTCACTGTTCTGCCTCAGTATTGTTCTGCCTTCTTTATTTGTAAGGTTGGCTCACAGTCTTACCTATGACCTAACACCACCTTGCCAACTAGACCATGGCACTAAGTGCCGCATCCAGTTTTTTCTTAAGCACCTCCAGGGATGGTGACTCCACCACCTCCCAGGGCAGCCCATTCCAATGCCCAGTCACTCCTTCTGTGAAGAGCTTCTTTCTAATGTCCTCCTAAACCTAAACCTAAACCTCCTCTGATGCAGCTTAAGACTGTCACTCGTTTCCTGTGAGAAAGGACCAACACCCACCTGGCTACAACCTCCTTTGAGGCAGTTGTAGAGAGTGAAAAGATCTCCCATGATCTCTCCTTTTCTCCAGGCCAAGCAACCCCAGCTCCCTTCAGACCCTTCACCAGCCTTGCTGCCTTTCTCTGGACGTGCTCTAGCATCTCAACATCCTTCCTAAATTGAGGGGCCCAGAACTGGACACAGTACTCAAGGTGTGGCCTCACCAGTGCTGAGTACAAGGGAAGAATCACTTCCCTGGTCCCGCTGGCTACATTATTGCTGATACAGGCCAGGATGGCATTTGCCTTCGTGGCCACATGGGGCACACTGCTGGCTCATATTCAGCTGCTACCAGTCAGTACTCTGAGGTTCCTTTCTGCCTGGCCACTGTCTAGCCACTCTGTCCCCAGCCTGTGGTGCTGCAGGGGGTTGTTGCTGTCAAAATGCAGGACCTGACACTTGTCTTGTTAAACCTCATGTTGTTGGATTCAGCCCATCGATCCAGCCTGTCCAGGTCCCTCTGCAGAGCTCTCCTACCCTCCAGCAGATTGACACTTGTACCCAACTTGGTGTCATCTGCAAATTTGCTAATGGTAGACTCGATTCCCTCATCCCCTCATCAGTGAAGATCTTAAACAGGACTGGGCCCAACACAGTTGTCTGGGGGACATCACTAGTGACTGACCACCAACTGGATGCAGCACTGTTCACCACCACTCTCTGAGCCCGGCCATTGAGCCAGTTCCTAACCCAGCAAAGAGTGCACATCTCCAAACCATGGGCTGCCAGCTTTTCCAGGATTATTTCATGGGAGGCAGTGTCGAAGACTTTGCTAAGTCCAGGTGGACAATATCCACAGCCTTCCCTGCATCCATGAGGTTGGTCACCTGATCATAAAAGGAGATCCGATTGGTTAAGTAGGGCCTGCCCATCCTAAATCCATGTTGGTTGGGTCTGATCCCTCGGCTACCCTATAGGTGCTTTGTGATCATACTCAAGATGATCTATTCATAACCTTGCTGGGCACCGAGATCAGGCTGACAGGTCTTGTAGTTTCCTGGATCCTCCTTTTGGTCCTTCTGATGGATGGGCATTACATTGGCCAGTTTCCAGTCATCTGGGACCTCCCCAGTTTGCCAAGACTGATGATGAGGGAGAATGGCTTAGGGAGCTCTTCTGACAGCTCCATCATCACCATGATGCATCCCATCTGGTCCTACAGGTTTGTGAGCATATTAAGTGGCTCAGCATGTCACTAACTGCCTCCTTCTGGATTGCATGGGGGCTATTCTCTGTCTGTCTACTAGCTTAGGAGGCCAGTTGCCTTGAGGACAACCTGTCATATTGTTGAAAACTGAGGAAAAGAGGGCTCCTTCTCTTTTGTGCTTGCCTTTACTCAAGAAAGGGCAAAGCTGAGATGAATTGGAAATATCCCTGCATCTGATCAACATCAGTGAAACTAAATAGAATTTTTAATTGCATTCTACTGTTTGTGTTAACTTTTAGTTCTGAAGAAGACACTGAAGTTGTATGTCTGCAAACTCAAGCAGTACTGCATCAATTTCCTTTTTCTCAAAATCATAAATGTAATATGGATTGGCATATTTTAGGCAGTGGATAATTTGAATCTTCTTACCCTGTTAAAACAGGGTTGCATATTCCTATCAGTCTAAGGTAGTTTGAGTGAATTTTTAGAATTAACTTGTGCCGTTGCTTAAAGTTCTGTCATCTTACCAGTATGTTTTGGGTTTTATAATTAACATCTTGTGAAAGAGTAAGTTTGTGAATTTGTGAATTTATGTCTGAGCCTCCTGAACTTGGGTAGGTTAACATGATCATGGACTTCCAGGGATGACTGAAAATCTGACAATTCATAGACGCTGAACAAACTGACAGACCTTTTTTGGGGGGATGAACTTGTTAGAGATCAAATAGGAATTGTTTTTAAAGCGAACTTTTAGTGTACTAAATAATGCAATTAGGATTAAGCAAAGTACTACTATGGTGAAATGTCTCAACTGAATATTTGGAACACTAGCAGGCTGTTACTGTGAAGAGATAATTTAAATTGTCTGTGGTTTCAGAAGTTCATGATGGTCATGCTGTTAAAAGTGATTTAATTAAGCTGAAGATAATATATGTTACACGTTGAAAATTTTCATCATCTTTTGGTTAATAATTTTGCCTAATCCATTTATCGGTGCTTTGCAAATTGTGTTTCATCTTCTTAACTGGTCTTCTCCAAACATGCAAAGTAATTTTTATCTTAATAAATTTCATTATTTTATTTGTGAATTTGCATGCTTCTAATTCATGAGGCTGTCAGGCTTGCTTATACTATTGCTGCTGTATAGTTGTACACTTGTGTATACATAGTATATGTCTTTTCTTTTATTGGCATATTCCCTTTCCAGAGGAGCAAGAACTTCTATGATCATCAACACTTGAAGATTTTCTGGAACCATTATCACTTTTCAGTTCTGTTAGTTTTCTTATTTTTGTCTTGTCTGAAAGCTCAGAGGCGGAAAAGTACTTAAGTGGGTTTTACATACCAAAATACATAGATAGATATGTATACATACACACATATACATACATATATACATACATACATACACACATATATATACACACAGATGCACGTATATACATACACACACACATATATATATATATATATCAGGAGCTTTTGCACAGCTTACTCTTAAGAATTATACTTCTAACAGGCTGAGAGAGGAGGACAACAAACTCAATGTGTGGTTGCTACCACAGTGAATGCACAGGGCAGGTGTGTTGAGGTTCCGGGAGAGGGAAGAAGATTGAAAGCATGAGGAATGTGACCATCTTTTTTATTAGCAGCTCATCTTTATGGTAACTTAAAAGGGAGAAGTTTCAGCTGAGTTTGTTGGACATAACTAATTATTGGCAAATCTGAGGCTATTTATTGTATATGGCTCTCACTGAACATTTACCACTTCTTACATTTTCTGAAAGGGTTTGGTGAACATAAATTCAGTCATGGAGTCTTGCAGATCTTACCCATGAAAATATTTTTGTCTCTCAATTTGAATTTAATTAATTAATCAGCTACAGCCCTGGAGTCAATGTAATCATCACAAGAAAAGTAAATTAAACTCCTTATATAAGTATTTGATTCATAAAAGTACTGTTTAGTAACTTGATAGAGGGGTTTGTCTCATTATTTCAGAACAATTTTGTTTTATTTAATGTTTTGGTTCAGTCAGCAATCAGTAAAATTCTGAAATCTCAAGCTGCGAGGAAGCTGAACCTTGAACTTATGTATGTGAGTATAATCATGAGAGGAATATTTTTCTCTCTCAGCTACAGCATGCTAAATGCATTAGATTGCATTACATTACATGTATATATCCCATTTGAATTCAAATTCCAGTGTCTTCGCTTCATGTTTTCACCTCTAGGAATTTATATCTCTTCTTAGATACTGACTTGATAAAATGGTTAAATTCAACTTACGTAATTTTTACAAAATAGTCTACTAGGAGTTTAAAAAAATTGTAAGGAATTTTAAAAAATGTAGACAGAATTCTAGTGTATAAAAGCACTAGATGATAAATAGTCAAAAGCAAGCATTTTATATTGTATATAACTGAAATACTGGTAGAATTTTTAGAATAATTAGTTGTTGATGAATAACTGATAGCAAATAGGACTCAGTGGTATATGAAGACAACTTATCCATAGAAGTTTAAAAAAAGTTACAGTAGCAATGCCTGAAACATAGTTTTTATCTTGGGCTAAACTAGGATCTGTCTTAAATAGCATGCTTCTATAGTTCTAAGTGATCAAAACTGTATTTTGGCTGTTCTGAAATGATCTAGTGCATATTTTCCGGTTATGTCCTCCCTTTATCAATATCTGTTGTCTCATAAACTGCTGTATTGTTTTGTTATGTTTTTAATAGCATGGAGAAATGGAGTAAAATTTTGCAATGTTCTTTATTGCTTGATTTATTTTCATTTTCCTCCTTTTTGTATTGAATAACAGCTGTTAGCGGGGATGATAGCAGAACCTGCTTTTCTCTCTGAGTATACTGTCTTTGCTTTGGATCCCACCAAACAACCTAAGCCACAGAGTGACGGTGTGGTGAGTCCTCCCCACCCCTCTTAGTGATGCCTTTAGCAGGTGGAGGAGAGTAAGGTACTAGAAGGCGAACTTAGTTGCTTGTGGCTTGTTCTCGCAAAGACCTTTGTCTTAACTACTTTGTTGCTAACCCTGCACTAAATTTCACAGAGGTAGTACCTGATAGCTCCTGGCTGGTATGCTGTATGATGTGAATTTATTGTAACATTAAAAAATTAACATATTTTCTCTTATAGAGGGAACAATACACAAATTCAAATAAATATTGCACAAGTTTGTGTTTGCATAGAAATTTCTTCTTCATATTTATGTATGTCTGTATGTATTTCTAGATAAATGGATATAATTAATATTGGGATTGGTTATGTGTAAAACTTAGATGCTTTTTGCTGTGTACAGTGAAATGCAGCCTGTCATTTACTACTAATGGTAGCAGGAAATAATTATTTCACATAGACACAAAAATTAATCTACATCTAGTTGGTAACCTGGCAGTTATTATTGTGAGGATGAACAGTCTTTTTTAATAATTAGATTTTACTTTAAATATATGTTTCTTTGCCTGGAAATATTGTCTTCACTATATATAAGTAGAGAAGCTCAGTGAGAAGAAGCAAGAAGAGACAAAAAAGAAGCAGGCATAGGGAGCAAGCCAGACTTCTTCTTTCTGATATAGGCACATATAAAGCTGTATTCTTATTGCCACAGGACTCAAATGGCATTTTTCACATGCTTCAGAGGCATTCCTGAGTCCATAGTGATTCAAAGCACAGTATTTTTTAGAATGCCAGCTCATCCTGATACTTCATGATTACTTTGTAAGTGCTCTTTTCCTGCTTATGGTTTAAAATGACCAGTCACCGAAAGCTATAACAGGATCAAAATTTAAGAAGCAGGACATAGCACAACACACCATATTGTGTTGGGTTTGTCTCTCTCAGGCTAAGCAAGATTGGACAGAAACAGTGATTAAAATGGTGGTCCCTGGAAAGTGTATTCTGACCATATTCCAAGTCCAGTAATTGCTATATTAAGATTCATGGCACATTTAAGTAAGCTTTCTTCATTTTTACTACACAACAGATTTATCTCGAAAAAAATTAATTTCAAATTACCTGTTTGTGTGAGTGCTCAAATCTTGTCTTTATATGATCTTTTAGTATGTACTTCAGTGGCATATTTACTGACTTGCATATTTATATGCAAGACTGCATACATGCAAATAATTACAACAGTTATTGCTAATATGTTACCAGTGTGTATTAATAATGTTACCTATAAAACTCGTTTTGTTCTCTGAAAATTTCGAAAATTCTAGAGCAGTACTCACAATAAGAATCGGGAAGGGGAGAAAATTGTAGAGAATAGGATGACTGATTAAAAAATATATATATTAAAAAAACACCCACATTATATATGTTTACAAAACCTAGGTACACTAAAAGTACAGGAGAGGAAAGTTTCACCGACACACACAAATGCATATTAATTCTGCTAAAACAAAACAGTATTTTAACTAGATATGTGATCTGAGAGTGAACAGCATAGAGAAGTAACTGTAATTGTGGATTTTTTGGCATAGATGAAGTTAGTATAAACTTGTTACTAACTAAGCTGCATAGGTTTTATTGCGTGAAGAAATAGATCAAAATATTCCTGGACACAGTGAAGTTTTCATTAAAGAAAAAATTAAAGGAAAATAAAGGAAGAAAACGTGTTAAGCTCTCCTTCCTTTCCCCTTCCATAATTACTCAGTTGTGGAATACTTGAGAAAGTATTACTATTAAAAGCAGTAAAATGTTTTTAAATACAGACATTTAAGCTTTCACTTCTCAGGCTTGCTAATCTATTTATACCTTTGAGAAGTAAGTATGATTTTGCATTTCAGAAATAGGGAAGTAAGGTGGCACAAATGTTACTGGAACATCCTGATGTGCTCAAGTTGAAACTGAGCTCTGATTTTTACATCTTCATAATAAAAAGCTACGTTTTTATTAGAGATTGTAAGTATAGCTGTCTTTGGATGGAGATATGGATGTTATGTTCCATGAGTTTGTGGAGGAAAAACTTCCATTGGTCTCCAGAAACCCTGGTGTAACTGGTGGTTTTAAGATTTTCAGAATGGCTGTTTGCAGTCTGTGAGTCTAATTTTGCTGAAAACTCTCTTCAGGCTTATGAAAGGCTAGGGCTTTTAAGCTTTTCAAAGCCTCTTGGATTATACTTTATATACAGCAACTTCCATTCACGCTTACCATTCAGTGTGTGGATACAGTCCTTTGCCCTAGAGCACAGTGAGGTAGACTTGCAGCAGCCAGATACCTATGGTGGTCCTTTTTTTATATATAAGATTACTAGTGTATCCCTTTTATTATTTATGCCGGTAGAAAGTGTAACCCCAAATATAGGTTCTTCTTTTGTTCCCATAGATTGTGTACAAAGATGCCTGCATAATGAATAGTGGCAGCAGTAGTTTAGTTTTCAAATAACATTTTAAGGATCTTTATATGTCCTTAAATGGCAGCTTTTTAAGCACCTTCACAGAAAGGAACAGCATCCATGGCTGTATAACCTATTAATAAAAACCTTACTAAATGTAATAAATCTACTTAATCTTGTGTTTTAGAATAGATGTTAAATATTACATTATACTTATGAATTACAGGCAACCCCCCCCAATAGTTTCCTAAAACTCTTTTTTATGTGTATCAGAATACGTGATTTTTGAAAGAAGTGTGTGCAGTTAGTTTATAAGTCATAGAATCACAGAATTAAGTGGGTTGGAAAAGACCTCTGAGATCATCGAGTCCAGCCTATGACCTAACACCACCTTGCCAACTAGACCACGGCACTAAGTGCCACATCTGGTCTTTTCTTAAGCACCTCCAGGAATGGTGACTCCACCACCTCCCAGGGCAGCCCATTCCAATGCCCAATTACTCTTTTTGTGAAGTCTTGGTAAAATGTTTGTCTTCCTCTGTTGTCAGTCCTGTAGTAGCACAGCAGATGCTTTGTAAATTATAAAGAAGAAGATGATAATTTTTTTGAATTATTTTAATAACTTTTCCTGTTAGGAGAAAAAACAAAAACAGGTAACGGACCCAAGAATACAATGTAGAAGTGCTTCAGTTTAAAACCCATAAAAACTGTTAATCCATTGGGAACAAATCCACTGCCACAAGATAGTCTTCTAAAGCAGCATGCAGATTTTGTTCAAGCCAGGTGAAGCACAGTTTCCAAGTCCAGACTTCTTATACAGCTGGTTATTGCTCATTTTGTTTTGTCTGCATATGGCTAACTGCTCAGTTCTCTGGTTTTCTTAACTATCTGGATTTCTTTTTGTTCTGTGATATTTCTCTATTACCTCAAATTTGCTCCATGTCAGACCTTTTTGAAGCCCTTGTACAGTGAATCATTCCTGTGCCACATTAATGTTTAGGTATGCTGTAGTGGTTTGAGTTTGCCAATTTGAGTTTCTGGCCGAATGTCAGCACACTTAGCAAAATTTACCCAATTTTGCTGTGAGACAAGGATTAAGAGTTGGTAAAGCAGGCTCAAACTTCAAAGAAGAACGTTTGTTAAGAAACCTAAAAGAAAAAAAAGCAAGAACCAAAACAAACCTTCAGAATACCTTTTCTCCCCTCGCCTCTTCATCTCTTTCCCACTGACAACATAAAAAAACAACGCTCCGAACCTTCAGTCAGTTTACCACCTCTAAAATAATCTTTTCTCAGTTCATTTAAGAAAAGGAGTTTTCTTCTGCTTTATTATGGTGTTTTCTCCATAAGAAATACAGTTCTCTTGTGACTCCAGCCTCACAACAAGCAGTTGTCCAGGAGGAAAGATCTGCTTGTACTGTGAAAAGTCCCTCCCACATTTAGATGACCTTCCCACACTTACCTTTTGGTGGGCCACTGACTAATGGGGTACATTTTTAGGGATGTACTGTTCTACTGTAGCAGCAAAGAAATCCTCTTCTTCTATTGCTGGTAATATGGATCTTCTCTCTCTGTCCCTGGGCAAGGGATTGAATCACAGACTCCTTTCCGTTTCTGCTCAAGCTCCTCATCAGGTCCCAATTACTTCAATATCTACTTACTTCTACACAGGTGCCTTGGTTTACTGACTGCAGTTAGAACATTTTCCTCTCCCCATTACATCTCATATGTTACAGGGAATATTTTAGCTTAGTCCATCACCATGGCTTCATGAAAGAAGTATCAGCTTTGACACTGAGGCATCTCCTCATCTTCTCCCTCTAGGCGTCGGCTCTGCTTCCTTCACCGACCTCAAAGTCTCTGTGTTATGCTTTTTAAGTGTCTTCACTCTTTTCTCTCCCCTCAGGAAAGGGTTGATTTTTTGTAGGCTTCATCTGTGCACTGAAAGGGTTAATCTCTGTCTTCGATGGTCAGGTAGTCTCTGCCAGCAGCATGACCACATTGTTCGAGTATAGAATGTCAGCATCTGAGCTGAGGGGAAGTGGGGGGGTGGGGATGACAAGGCCCAGTCTTACCAGAGAGAGAGCAGGGGAATGGCTTTTTCTTGCAGAAACAGGAAGGCAAGAGAGCTTTTCCCAGGTGCCTCCTGTTTATATATGGTTTCTTTCTGAAGGCGGTCCAACTTATAATTGGTTTGTATACCTATCAGTGCTCAACACTAGCTGTTTGTTGGTTTTAACACCCACGAAGGAAGCTGTTATACTTCCTGAGGGACAGGTCACTTCTGATACTGACCCTTTCCTGATTTCTTTCTTATCAGAAAACTGAGTTAAAGGCAAACCCAGGATTGCATATCCAAAGTAGAAGTTGAGTGTAATCATGTTGGAGTTATATATACAAGAGTGATTATGATTGAGATTTCAGTTCTATGTACACCTTAGATTTTGCAGCTTGCATGTAATTGTCAGGGTACAGCTTGATTAAAAGTTAAGAGTTACACTGCTCTTAGGTGAATTTACCCATATTTTGTTTGATATGCCTCAGTGTTTTCACTTCTCTTGAAAAAATCCATGTCCAAGATAGTTTCTAGCATATTCTACTAATTCAGTTGGATTGGATTTATAAAGGAAAAAACCATCTGGATTTGTATAAGTTAGAATCACAGAATATCCTGAGGTGGAAGGGACCCTCAAGATTGACCCAAGTCTAACTTCTGTCCCTACACAGCACAGCCTGAAGAATCACACCATGTTCGTGAGAGTGTTGTCCAATCACTTCTTGAACTCAAACAGGCTTGGTGCTGTGACCACTTATCTGAGGAGCCTGTTCCAGTGCCCAACTACCCTCTGCGTAAAGAGCCTTACTCTAATATCCAATGTGATCTTCCCTGACAGAGCTTCATGCCATCCCCTCAGGTCCTGTCACTGGTCACCACAGCTCCTGCCCCTCCACATCCCCCCATGAGGAAGTTGTAAACTGCTATGTGTTCTCCCCTCAATCTCCTCCAGAATGGACAAGCCAAGTGACCTCAGCTGTTCCTTGTACAGCTTCCCCTCAAGGCCCTTCATCATCTTTGTAGCCCTTCTTTGGATGTTCTCTGATAGCTTTTTATCTTATATTGCGGCACCCAAAACTGCCCCCGCCACTCGAGGTGAGGCTGCAGCAGTGCAGAACAGAGCAGGACAATCCCCTTCCTTGCCTGGCTGGCGATGCTGTGCCTGATGCACCGCAGGACATGCTTGGCTCTCCTGGCTGCACAGGCACTACTGACTCATGTTCAGCTTTCTGTTGACCAGGTCCCTCAGGTCCTTTTCCATGGTGCTGCTTTCCAGCCTCTTGTTCCCCAGTCTGTTCATACATCCAGAGTTGCCCCATCCAAGGTACAGAATTTGGCACTTGTCTTCGTTGAACTTCATATGGTTGCTGGTTACTCAGCCCTCTAATTTGGTGAGGCCCCCTCTTTCAGGAAAGGGAACTCCCTTCTTCAAGGGAGTCAACAGCTCCTCCCAATTTAGTATCATTGTCAAACTTCGTGTACCTTCAAGTCCTGCATTCAAATAATTTATGAAGATGTTGAAGAGCACAGGGTCAACGATGGAGCCCTATGGAACCCCACTAGTGACAGCTCACCAGTCTGATGTCACCTCATTTACTGTAACCCTTTAAGCCCAACTCATGAGCCTGCTGCTCATGTCCAGCTGTATTCTGGACATTTTGTCCAGAAGGATCCTGGACAAAAAACAATATCAAAGCTTTACTGAAATCCAAAAACATTACAAGTGGCTTCCCTTGGTCAGCGCAGTGGGTAATCTTGTCATAAAAGGAAATCAGATTTGGCAAACAGGAGTGTCCCCTCATGAATCCATTACTGGTTGTGACCAAGGATTGCTCTGTCTTGCAGTTGTTTTTCAATAACTCCCAGAAAACCCTTCTTCATAATTTTACCAATCAATGAAGTGAGGCTAAGAGACCTGTAAGTTTCCATTCTTCTTGAAATTAGGACTGGGTTAGCAAACACCTGAACATAGGACACAGGAAAAGCAGGATAGACAGGCTAGGAACAGAAATGTCTAAACTCTGTAAAATAACCAAACCAATTAAAAAAACTCCCAAAACCCAAACCAAACAAACCAACCAACTTAAGATTATTGTTTTTTGTTGTATTGGTTTTGTTGTTTAGGGTGAGGTTTTTTAAATGTGTGTGTGTTTTGTTTTCCTTTCTTTGGGAATGCAAAAGTTTTGTGTAAGGTGTATTTTCTGAAAGTCTTATTTTCTTCCCATGCTTGTTTGGAGTTTTAAACAGTTTGCTACCAGCACTTCTTTTCCAGGTAGTTTCTGTCCCCTCAGTGCACCGAAACAGAGAAAGATGGTGTTACAGCCAACTCTTACTCATATTGGCTGTAAATACTAGTCATCGATTAGACTTTGCATGCTTTAATTTTGTCTTTTTGGTGTGTCTTTGATTTGTCCATAAATGTTATATAAATAATCATTATGAATTACTTAATTGGAGATGTCCGTATTTGCATATGTCTCATACTAATCCATGCACACATAGCTGCTTTGTCGTTCTGCATATTGCAGCAATCTGTTTTGAATTTAACAAACTAGCTTGTTTGCATGAAGACATCTTAATGAACTTTCTAAAGAAAGTACTAAAAACACAGGCAAAGAAAAAAGCACAGATACTGTTTCTAGAAATCATTGAATTACAGTACTTGTAGTGTGTTTCTTCTAACAGTTATTTTTACCTCCTGTAGAACTTAACTAAACCACTTTCTGGATCCACAGAAAACAATGGAAGTGAACCTGTCTCTCCACAGGTACGTGGAGGACATGGGGGAGTTTGTTTCCTCCTTCACTGCTGTATTGTCTCTGTGTTACATTGGCTTAAGTGCCCAGTATATATCTTCATGCTGAAGTAGGGATGGTAAGTACTTGCCTGTCAGGATACTCAGATATTTTGTTCGTGTATAATCCCATTAGCTGGTATTAAGTATTGTCACTGACGTGTGGAGCTTTTTTTTTTTGTAAGGACAAGTTAGCAGACTGCCAGCATTGAGATGCATCTTGTTGCATAGCCATCATATGATACAGAGCATTAAACTCACTTTCAAAAGTAGAGGGCCTATTGCATGTCTGGAAAGCTACCTTCTAGCTGAAGGAAAAGAACTGATAGGCTAAAAATATTGTCACTAGTGATAGGGATAAAGGCAATTTTTTAATATCTCTCAGGGAAGCATTTAGCTTGCTGAAATGGGATTAGCAGTGGCTTCTGACACATGCCTCCCAACATTGGATTGTAGGGGCAACAAAGCAATGCTTTCACATCACTTCTGTAGCACTAGCAGTGTAGGTTACAACAGAGCAGAATCTTTTGGTATAGAATGAAGTAAGTACTATAGCTGCATAAATCAGTAATTTATTTTTATGTAAAATTCATACAGCCATTTAAAATAAAATTAAGAAAAGGACTGTTCAAGACAGCTTGCTAGAACTAACTATTGTACAAGTACTTCTACCATTAATTTATTCCCTTTATCACAGGAAAGTATCTGTGTCTTTTAGATGCAGTCTTCTGTGTAATTCATCAAGAAGTGAGTCAGTTATATTTTTCAAGTTTGAGACAATAGTAAATAACCATTTATATTAGTTACACATTCTTCACTTTTTAGAGGGATTAAACAGAAATGCATTCTTCTTAAAGTTTAAATCAGAGCTGTAGTTTATTATATTTAGTTGATATCTGAAATTGTGCACATGTGGTAGTTGCATGCTTGATTTTTCTGCACAAGGAGATAATTCTGTTAAGTGAGTGGCAGCTATTTGATCATGCATATGTTAGACAACAGTAGTTTCTTTACACAGGTTAGGTCTCTTTCCTGGACTTCAGTGTGTCTGTCTGCCTAAAAGCAGTGCAAAAATAATTACTTTCTTTGAATTTTTGCAGCAAAGTGACAGTCAGTCTTTTGCCCAGAGGCTTCAGCTTCGAGTTCCCTCTATGGAGTCTTTGTTTCGAAGCCCAGTAAAAGAGACTCTATTTTGCTCTTCTTCTAAGGAGTCCCTAGTACGAAGTTCTTCAAGAGACTCACTGAATCGACTAGACTTGGAAGCCATCATTCCCACCTTTGATTCACCTTCTGACATTGAAAGTGAAACAGAAGAGCCTCTGGGAAATATGGACAGCTTCAGCAAAGATCAGTTGCTGCAGCGTCTGCGTAGAATGGAGCGCAGTTTGGGCAACTATAGGGGAAAATACTCAGAGGTAGGCAATGTGACTGGTTTAGGTATGAAGAAGGGGGAAGAGATTAGGCTAACAGATATTGCAGCAGTGGACAATCTTTTTGTTTTCCTATTTGGAGCAAATGTTTCAACTTATGACTAACATGGAAGTTAAATTATTCTAAGTCTAGTTATTTTTGACCTAGATAACTCAAATGTTTTTCTGGTAATAAAGCATGGAAATATTTTGCTTCTCTTGTTTGTAAATAATCTCCCAATATCAGCAGTAGAGATTAATTAATGGTTACTCACACAGAGCAGGCCTATTAGACTTCAGCTGAAAGCATCTAGCAGGGGGTAGAGTTCATTACAGAGGTGAGCATGACTTGTACGTCCATGACAGCAAATTTATTTTTTTTCTGGAGCTTGTTCTTGAAATGCACAGTGTGTATTCTGGCCATGTGCAATAGGCAAATGTTTTGTTTTCAAGAAACAAGTTCTACTTTTCATAATTTCCAGGTATTCCCTAGGAGGAATTAATTCATTTTTTTTTTTTTTTTTTTTTTTTTTTTTTTTTTTGTATTTTAGTGAAAACCAATTATATAAGTAGTTTCACTACTCATTTTCCAAATTACTGGGGAAAGTAATCTGTCTAACTGATGGTGGTGTTTTGGTATTGGGTTTTTCAAATAGTTTTGTGATTTTGTTTGGGTTTTTTTATTGTTTTTTGAAGTGTATGTTGTATTTAAAACTGGATGTTTGTGCTGTTTTTTACAGTTCTTTTAATGTTTGCTGCCCTCAGATACAAAAATTTCTGTGCCGACTTCTGTCAAAATCCCTGGAATCTAAAATATGTATACAGTGACTGCAATATTCAGCATGTGCCTGAAAAAGCAGTTGTCTCACAGTAGTTTTTCCTTTACTGCCAGCTAGTGTAATAAGTATTTTTTTTAATGTTTATGTGAACAGTAGTTGCTAAAATGAAAATTCTTCAGTTTGTGGGTTTGTTTTAGTGCTTTTTTTGGTTGTTTGAGGTTTTTTTATTAGTGTAATCTGTCCAGCAAGTCCTAACTTTCTCTGTCAAAAAAGCTTGGTTTTTTTCCTGGTTTTGTGGGTTTCTTTAGTTTAAATGAAAAGAATTATTTTGCTGGAGCTTGGAAGAAATTTGTTTCAACATATAATGAGTAATTAAGGCACAAATATTTTTTCTCTTTTAAATTAGAATTCAAAGTTAGCATCTCAAAAATATGGTAAACCACCCATAGCAGTTTTGATTTTCTTATAAGGGCAAAATAAATATGACCTTGAAATTAAAAGTAATTTTGAATTCTGAAAGTTTAGTTTGTTTTAAATAAGAATTTGAACATATATTTTGACTTACCAATTTCCGGTTTCGGTGTTCTAGATTTATTTTTCTTTAATTTTTCAACAATTTGAAAATAGAATGTTCTAATTCCAAGTGTCATTATACTACTTCAGCTTTGGCAGTTGTAATCAAGTATTTAAGTAAACTAAGTTGTGCAGTTACTCCTTTTGTCAGCTTACAGTGAGAAATTAAATACTGGCCACTTTCAATCTGTCTTTGTTGGATATATGCAAAGCATATGGGATGAGAACATTACACAGACTTTTTATGTTAAATTTAGAAATGTATTTTTTAATTCATGCTCGTTGTAAAATTACTTTTGCTTACTCTCCCTGGAACATGTGCTCTTAAAAGTGGTTACCCTTGTGGGGTAGCTGTCTGGGATATAACTTTCTGATACTGTTGTGTTTGACCCCCTGTGTTGAGTGATGGTATGTGGTATCTCTTCTCAGGGAAGGGAAAACTGTGTATGAATGCTGAGTAACATCATTATTTTGTCATATAGCCTTGTATTTTTTAACACATTGGAGGTATTTTATAGAAAGAAAAAGGAAACATTGAAGTACATTTTTATCAAAAGAGCATTCTCAAGTGGAGCAAAGAGTTTGAAAATGCAGGCAGTGATACAACTAAGGAAATTAGTTTGATGGCTATACACAGAGGCATTATCATCATTATATCCGATTTGTGTATTTTAGCTAGTGTCTGCTTATCAAGTTATCCAGCGGGAAAAGAAGAAGCTACAGGTAAACATTACTTTTCATCCTCTCTTGCCTGTGTGCATTTTTGAATCTTAAAATGTGTAGTGCCAGTACAGATTTAATTTTCAGTGCATTTTGTGTGTAACAGAAGATGATTTCTTAGACAGGATTTCTTAGGAAGCCAAGGTAAAATTAATTTGTCAAAATAACTGTGAAGTATTGCCTTTTTTGTTGCATCAGCTGACTTCAGGTGATAGATTGCCAACCCCCAGTTGGCAGTTCATGACAATACTAGCACATCCATGACAATACTAGCACATCAAGCATGACTTGAAAGAGAAACAAAACATTACATCTGTGAATGTTTTGAATTTATTTATCCATTCTAAAATTACATTTAATACATCTGATCTTTATTCTTCCTTTTTTCTTAAGAGCATTCTGAGTCAAAGCCAGGATAGAGCACTTCGCAGAATTGGAGAATTGAGAGAGGTAATTTCCTTTGTTGATTGCATGTTTACTTTATATCACACCTACATAGGATCTTTTTCTGCCTAGCATTTGACTTTTTTGTTCACAAAATATATTCTATTACAGAGCAGGGTATTTTACTGCTTTTTTATTGTTTTTTGTTTATATGGGGTTACTTCTCTGGCTTGTTTCCCATTCAGCAGCTTAATGCTATACTCTTAAGGCAGAGCAATGCATTACCAACTGAACTACTTCTCTTGTTCATTGTGAAATAGGTAGAAGTGTGTGTAGTTCTTGCAGTATTATTGCACCCAGTCACAGATGTGCCAGTGCAATTTGTTGCTCTTCTATTGCTGACAAATACTAATACAGGCAAACACAAGTAATAGGCACATTTTAGTAAGGATTTCAATGACTATAAAAAATTAGGGTAATTAAAAAAAATATTAATCTTTATCTCAGTTGTAATACTTAGATTGTTTTATGGATTTTAATATAGTTTGGTTTCAATCATAAAATCAGGTAGGTTGTGTTATGACTTGACTCCTTAGGTTATAGTGAAATTAAAAGGAGAAGCTCTAGTGCATTTGGTATTGATAATAAACATATTGATCTTAAAAAACATGAACAGATGATCAGTTAGAACAGATTAAAAGGGCAAGTTCAAAAACGCCATATTGCCAAACCCCGGTGAAGCACAGTGTGAAGCTGAAGCCATTTTATTGCCTCATGAATAGTGCAACACCAGGTTTGGAGATGGGCATGCAAGGCCCTCTGTCCTTGCTCTTACGTTGCTGGAGAGCTGGGTACCATTTAGCCCAGAGTCAAAGGTTTTGTCTTACGACTGCACACCTGCTTCTGGCATGTGCCATGCTGAGCAGCAGTGCTGGCATGGAGGTTGCAGGAGCCATTAGACCATGGTGAGGTCCCACCTTTGCCTGAAGGCAGACTCACTCCAGGCAGTTGGGTGTTTTGCCCACAAACAGGGACCAGGACCTGTCCCCTTCATAATGAGGGATGATGACTGTGAGCATCTGGCCGTATGTGTACTCAAGGCTCAAGCTCATCCACGAGGAACTATCCCTGTGACTGGTCAGGCAGGCAGTAATTTCAAGGGAGGTCACTGGCAAATTGCTGGGCACTCTTCAGCGATCTGGGAAGTAATTCACGTAGGCAAGCTGTGAATTGTGTGTGCTAGTGGGATAGCATTTTGATTCTCATCTGTGCTGTTTCTACCTCAGCAGCTGATAAAAGCGGGTCAGTGCTGTGTGTACCATGCTCATCTGAGCTGTAGCCTGTGCCTGGACTGTCACCATGTCCTAAGCTAAACTGTCACTGCATAGGAGGGAAAAACCCATTGCATTACTGTCAAAATTGGCTTGCCAAGGTTGTATCTTTTCCAGATCACTACAAGGTCAAATGAAAAAGCTTACTGTGTTAGGTCCATATCTTCACGCTCCTGTAGGATTAGTTTTCCAGTTTATTGCTACTTGTTAAAGTCAGGAAGGCATATGTGGAACAGTGTCGCTGTTGGGGCAGACACAACATGAGACGGACAGTGCCTTGGACCCTTTATTCAAGAGAGCTGCGTCTTTTATACACTTTTGTATGTTATCATTTGTGTTACATGTTCACTGGCTACTAAGTTACTACAATAGATTCATTGGCCATTATTTAATTACAATATACTACTATTGGTTACCTATAGCTTAAGTATTCAAGCATTCTGCAAAACATCAGGTGCACAGTTGTTGCTGTATTTCTCTTTCTATTGTTTAAATTCCTTACTTCTGCTGATGCTACATTCTCCCAGGTAAAAACTAATTATTTTTCTTCTCTCGGGCTTTTCTCATGAATAGAAGCTAACCGTGTCCAAATTAAGGTCTGTGAAGCCTTCAGACCAGCTGTCGCCTTCTACAGAACAGAGTTAAATCTTTGGCGTATGACAAAGAGTTGGACATGTGCATTTTATTTTTCACTTCTGTCATAGTCTTTGTGATTCATATATGTAGATAAGTTATACATATATTTCTGATTTATATATATGCGTTTGTATGTATATATTTCATGTAAAATTTAATTTTATTTTTACCAGTCTTGTAAATTTAATGATTCCTTCAAATCTAGCGCTGAAATTCTTTTTCATTAATTGATACACTTCAAAAAGTGTTTTTCTGATATTTTGGAAGCTCAGGTGTTGCAGTACTAGGTAAAACAGACAATGAAGGAAAAATTACAAATAAAATGGTAAGTTTCCATTGTGGAAGCTAAAATGGTCCAAAGTAGTTCATTAATTGATGTAGTAATTTGTTACCAGAAATTAATTTTAATAATCCTTTTCTTCATCATACAGTCTATTTTCCTTGTAAATATGTTGAATCAGGCAGTTTCTTCTAAGAGGGCCATGTAAGAAAAAACTAATCTTCTTTGGGGCTAAATTCACAGTGTGACACAGAGTCCCTAGAAATCAATGTGATTTTGCTTACCTTTGTTTTCTCCTGTTAGGAGTAGTTCCTCAAAACCAATCTTAAAGCAGTCTTCACTGTTCTTGTTCTCAGAAAAGGATCAGAAAGGACTCTGAGATCCAAAGAGGACCATTTCTGTGTTGGTTTCAATAAATCTTTTTAACACTTGTTCTCACACTGGCCTACTTTGCTTTGTTTGAAAGGAATTACTTCTAAAGCTCAGAAGCACAGGGCAGAAGTGTGATCAGTAATTGCTGAGAACATGAGACAATGCAGTGTTAAGTGGATATAGTTGGGAAGAGAGGAATGGTTTTTGCAGTGATGCTCTTCCTCACTGTCCTGCCTGTGCATGGCTGGGCAGGCTCAGCTCATACGGCTGTGATTTTCGAAACTGGTATCAGCCTCATCTGTTGGAGGTAAGGGATAGACAGCAAGACAGCATAAAAACAAGATTTAGAGTTGGAAGAAAGCAGTGTAGGAAGCATCCAGTGCTCTGTTTTGTCTCATTTGCTTTTTCGTATTTCTTTCTATTATCCTCTGTCTTAGCCTGGCTAATGGAACTCATATTTATGGGTGGTGATTGCTTTTGTACAAGTGACCTTTGCAAAATAACAGTCATAGAAGCATTCTTTTCCTGGGGTGAATCATGGGGAAGATATATATGGATGAAATAAATATATAAATAAAAAAGATATAAAAGTTTCTGAAAATGTTTGCAGTGCATGCATGATATATGTGTGGTTCTGGTTCTCTCAATAAGCAGTTAGATGTGAATTAATTTAAGTACATTTATTTTCTATTAGAATGATAATTATTTAAAGAAATTTAAATGTTTGAACTTTAAAAGCATAGGAAGTAACTAGAAGAAACATCCTTCAGGAAGTATAAGACTCTGTAGGTCCTACTAATGAATTGAGGCAGTATCTACAAGTTACTAAGAGTGTTCACCCGAACGAATGCATGTAAGTATCAAGCAAAGCCACATATTTAAGTTATTTCACATTCTCTGCCTTTCTCATTTGAGACACATTTGTGGAATAAAAAGACCAGTTTTCTTCTCTCATGTGTGGCATTTGTCATTTTAGAATGGTGGCATATTGAATGAGCATAATGAATTTTACATTTCTGCTCTTCATGTTGAATTAATCTGGTGGCTGAATGAAGAATCTACCAAAGTGCAGTCTTCAGCTTCCAGGAGAAATGTGTGCATCGAAGACAGTTTCTCAGGAGCAGGCTTGAAATGATTCCTATACAAACTTAGTTTTAGGAAAGAGAATCCTTGATAATTTTGCATGAAATCTAGACTCTTGCTGTTTTAATGCTGGTATTATAATTGGATGTTCTCATTATATTATGTGGAATGTTGTATGGTAAGAAAATATACACTTTATGGTAGTATTCTGGGGTCACAGCTATGAAAGAGATATTTTAGATATTATTTCATAATATTTTTGTAAGTCTTTTGAGTTCACATTTCAGTATTCATTTGAGATGTGTTTGTATTATCAGGAACTCCAGATGGATCAGCAAGCTAAGAAACATCTCCAAGAGGAATTTGATGCTTCCTTGGAAGAAAAGGATCAACTTATTAGTGTCTTGCAAACTCAGGTAAAGTAATTTACCCAGATATTGTTTAAAACAGCTCTTCTTACTTTTTCTTTTTAGCCATATATTTCCTATAATGCATATCTATGTTTTATTATAATTGTTCTGAAATTGTAAAGCTTCTTGTCAATTTAGGATTTTCTAGAAATTAAGTGTGTCTTTGTGAAAGAGGATACCTTTGTAAAAATCTCACTCATGTTAAATATGATTGACTGATTTTCACTTAAATACCTTTTTGATGTTTTTGTTATCAAGACATCAGCATCAGCAGATGTCTGATCTAAAATTGCTCTTGTAAAATTCATATGTTTTGCTTAACTGGTCTTTGTTTCTCTACCCGTAGTAATTTTATTTTTGTTAATTGGAAGCATAATTCTGACTTTTAAAAAATGGTAAAAAATTTCAGACAGATTTTTCCTTTTTCTACTTGCTAATATCAAAATTAATTTAACTATTTCTAGTTTTGAAGATAAAAAAATTATCTTCTTAGAATCCTTGGATTTTTTTAACAAAAAGAACATTTTGTTTAGGTGTCATTGCTGAAACAGAGATTACAGAATGGTCACATAGGCACTGAATTACCTGATCAAAATGTCCAATCAGAACCACAAGTTCAAAATCCAACAGAAGATGTCAGTGCAGAAAATATTGTGGAACCAGGAAGCAATGGTAGGTATTTTGGCTTTTTCAAGAAACCTTACATTTTGGGGAATAAACCTGCTATTATTTATGATGGAGTAACAATATTTAGGGCTGATCATGTCATAGTAAGGCTGTATTTTCTAGAAGAAGACAATTGCTTTGAAAACAATCTGGCAGCTAAAGGACAGAATAACAATTTTAAGAAAATAAGTTTTCATAAGAATTCAGATCAAGTATGTCTTTCTTTTGTCAATATTGATAATAATATTGTAAATATTGCTTTGTTGGTAGGTGTTCTTACTGTCCCCACTTAAAACAAATAGGAGAGTCTGTCCCCTATAAGTGAGGACCTGTTCCTGGAGTTTAGAGAACAGATTAGTTGCCAGTCTCTGTCTTTTTGTTTGTGAGTTTGGGGTTTTTTTTCCTCTTGTTTTATTAGAAAAAAATTAAAACAAAGATCAATTTTGATATTCCTGCTATTGAATAACCTAAGTTCCTCACTTCTGATGGTTTAAGTTAATGGGATTCCCAGTGTTGTATATATTTGATTACTAAGCAAAGGACAATATAATGCTGATATATAATAAAAGTGTCTTTCATTGGTACCGTTCATAAAAGGTAGGGTTAAGACAGAGAGTTAATAGATCTTGAAATTATATTTGTTCAGCATCTGCTATGGTTTTTATATGTAGGGAGGATATGAAGTGTTAGGCGAGAGATGTTTTTATATAGTGCCATGGTTTTTGTATTGCTTAGTCAGTAATCAAAAATTGCGATTCAAGATGTTTTCTGTGCAGTAGTCTGCCTCTGGACTGTAGTGTGCCAGGCGTCCACCAAAGCGACTCTTTCACTCTCTTCCACAGCTAAACAGAGGAGAGAAAATTTAAAGAAGGGTTCATGAGCTGAGATAAGGCCCAGGAGAGACCCCTCACTGAATACTGTCACGGCCAAAACAGGCTCAAATTAGAGATAAGAAGTGAATTAATTACTAATGAAATCAGAGCAGGATAATATGAAGTAAAATAAAACCATAGAAACACCTTCCCCCCACCCCTTTCTCCTTCCCAGCTCTACCTCCTTCCCCAGCGAGGAATGAGATAGGGAATGGGGTTATGGTCAGTTCATCACCTGTGGTTTCATCTGCTGCTCAGGCAGGAGTCCTTCCCGTGCTCCATGGTGGGGTCCCTCCCACAGGAGACAGTTCTTCAAGAACTTCTCCAGCATGAGTTCATCTCATGAGCAGCATCTCCCTGCGAACTGCTGTAATGTGAGCCCATCCCACAGGCAACATCCCCATCCCCAGACTGCTGCAGCATGGGTTACTCTTCCACAGGGTGTGGTTCTTCAAGGACAGGCTACTCAAGAGTGGGCTCCTCTCTCCATGGTCCTCCCACAGGGTCACCACCTCCTCTCAGGCATCCATCTGCTCTGGCATGGGCTCCTCCATGGGCTTCAGGTGGATTTCTGCATCCTGTGTGTGCTCTCATGGGCTGCAGGGGCACAGCTGCTTCACCATGGTCTGCACCAGAGGCAGCAGGGTAATCTCAGCTCTGGTGCCTGGAGCATCTCCTCCTCCTCCTCCTCCTCCTCCTCCTCCTCCTCCTCCTCCTCCTCCTCCCTTCAGAGTTGTTCACCTGACATTTTCTCACTCTGCTTTTCTTTGACCACAATTACAACTGCACAATAACTCCTTTTTTCTTTCTTCTTCAGTTTTTTATCACAGAGGTGTTACCCCATTTCTCATTGGCCCAGTCTTCATGAGCAACGTATCTCTCTTTGGAGTTTTGGCAGGGATTGGCTCTGCCGGACATGAAGAAAGCTTCTGGCAGTTTCTTGCAGAAACCACCCCTGTAGCTCCCCTTCCACTACTGAAGCTTGGCCATGCAAATCCAGTATAATGCCAAATACTCTTGCAACCTCCAGAGCATTAGAGCAGAAGCACACAGTAAAATACTACTGAATGTACTAGTTCTACAGTGATTCAAACTGAAAGGGAATAGGTTTAAATTATAGACATTAGAAAAAACTCTTTACTATGAGAGTGGTGAGGCACTGGAACAGGTTGCCCAGAGAAGTTGTGGCTGCCCCATGCCTGGAAATCTTAAAGGCCAGGCTGGATGGAGCTCTGAGCAACTTGTTCTAGTGTGAGGTGTTCTGGACTATGGCAGAGGTTGGAACTAGGTGATCTTTGAGGTCCCTTCCAACCCAAACCATTCTACGATTATATGAGTACAACTCAGAAAGGCACTAAGTATAACCTTGATCCTGCTGAATGTAGTATTGCCAACCTGGGTATTTTAGAATTAATGTCATACCCAGCCTTGGAAAAGCAAGAATCTGTGTACGTAGCACTTGAGAGGTGTGATTTGCTTTGCTTCACACTTTTTCCTACTTGTGCATATTCTGTTAGTAGCATCAGGCAGATTTATAAATCATCATGGCTTTTTAATTACATAAAAAACCTTGTTGATTAATAGTTTTGTTTTGAAGCTGATGAAGTAACGGGGTTTTGTAAGCTAACTTGGTGTGAAAGACTATGTTTACTATTCTGTGCATGTGTAGAATGTTTCTGGCACTTACAGTAGGAATTAGGAAGTTTTGCAGACTTCACACAACTTTCTTTAGAGACCTATCAGTCCACTGCATTGTGAATGATGAATGCAGATCTGCATTTTGGAAATGGCATGCATATGGTAATGTTGTGTTGCAGTTTTTAGGTTTGAAGATCAAAATTAGGTATAAACATTAATTTTGTAGTCAGGATTATTTGATTTTGTTGTGAGATAAGGATTAATAGTAGGCAAAGCAGGCTTATACTTTAAGGAATACAAAAAAAGGAATTTTATTAACAGACTTAAAATAGGAATAATAATTAGACATCAACACCAAACCTTTTAGAACACTCTTTTCCCCTCCCCACGTTTTCCATTTTTTTTCTTACTGACTATACAAAAGGTAACACTTTAACTTGTAGTTAATCCACCACCTCTGGAACAAAACAGATTTCTTACTTCATGTCCAGAGAGAAGCTTTCTTTTGTTTTATTATGTTGACCTCTATAGGAAACATAGTTTTCATGGTTATTAGCTTTCTAGCAAGCAACCCTCCCCTTGAAGGGAGACATTTGCTTCTCCAGAACCCTTCCCATTTCAGTAGCTTTCTCAGGGCTACTACCAATGGACATATGATGGTCATTGAGGTGTTCTTTTAGAGAGCGAACGTTTCTATTACAGTGGCAACGACATCCCCTTACTTCATCATCGGCAACACAAGTCTTCTTCTACTGTTTCCTGGGGCGAGGAAAAATCTTATACACAAAGGTGTCAGTCCACTGCTTACAACCTAGAACATTACATTCCCTTTTTCTCACCTCTTTTAGACCATTATTCATATACTACAGGGTATATTACAGCCAACTTTATCAACATATTTTTACAAAAGAATTTTCAGCATTAAGCACTCTTCATTTCTTTTTTCTTTGAAAATAAGCTTGGTTAAATGCATTAACTTAAAGTCTCTATCTTGTACCTTTTGTAGGTGCCTTCGTTTCTGTGCTCTTTCTGTGTGGGAGGAAAAAAAAAAACAATGCCCCCAAAGTCCCATTTTGATATTAGAACAGAACAGTTAATTTGTCTTTTTGGCTGGGCGATGGTCATGTGGCTTTTGCCCAGGTGGTTTGAATGTTATAAGTTCATGTCTGACCCAGAGGAAAAGATCTCATCTGCGCTGCCTCCCCATCCAAGCTGTGTTTTAGTCGTGGGGGCCCGGCGGGACTGCGCCCGTGCTGTAAGGAGTTGGTCCAGGCTTCTTTTCTGCACTGGGCCGCCCGGGGCCATCTGGCGGGATTCACATCCGAGCTGTGCAGGAGGGGCCCTGTATGAGCGCTCTCTCTCTCTGGGCTGCGTGGTGTCGCCTGGCCGGAGCCCGGTCTGAGCTCCTCTCTCTCTCTCTCGTACTGAGTTTGCTGCGGAGCTAACTGGGTGGAGGGCCCCTGAGGTCCACGGGTCCATGGGGCCCAACCCCAAAACCTCTTCCCGCTGGTCCGCGCCGTGGAGAGGGGACCAGCCTGGCCCAGGCTAGGCGAACGGAGCCGGTGAACTTCCGTGGCCAGGAACACCAGGATGAAGTGGCTTGGGTTCTCTCTCTCCCCTCCCCCTCCCCATGCCATGTGGGTTGGCAGCCCCAGGCCATGTGGCCTGGGGAGACCTTACCCAGCTCTGGCGTGGAAAGGGAGAGCAGCTTCTTTCCTCAGTGAACTGGAAGCCTCAAAGAGGACTTCTTCAGGTGTTCTTCTGGTTTTGTGAGTTTTTATGCAGGTGGAGTTTTATGCCGGCTACCTCATTTCCAACTCCGCCTCCTCTTTCTACACTGGGAATTTTAACAGCAATTACTCCATGACATGTTGGTATTTTGTCTTATAGAGTGTAATGAAGATTCTGTTAAAACACTCGAAACTCTTAATCAGAGGGTGAAGCGCCAAGAGAACTTGCTACAACGTTGTAAGGAGACTATTCAGTCACAAAAGGAGTGCTGTGCCCAGTTAACCAGTGAGAAAGAGGCACTTCAAGAACAGCTGGAAGAGAGGTTTCAGGAACTGGAGAAAATGAAGGTATGGAAAATGCTCTTAGCTTTATGGGTAACCATGAAAATACAGTAAGAGCTCCAGTATTTCCAACATTTACTAGTAGGGCAGACCATGAAACAAACTGTCCCTGTAGTTTTTTCGGAGACAAAGGTGCAAAACCCACCTGGAATTAATACACTCAGCAATTATTCTAGAGTGGTGAAGTAGGGTATGAAACCTTACTGTATAAATAACCATCAGAATGGTATCAGAAGTAAGTAGGTGTGGGAAACTGGGTTGAGAAAGACTGTCTTAGCACAGAAGACAGAAGGTAAAGTGAGAAAAGTGGAGCAGAGCTAAACCTTTAAGACATAGTGAACGAGGCATTAATTATGTAAATTAACAGAAAAAAAAGGAAGGCAGGGCACTGGAGATCACAATATAGTGGACATAAGTGCAATCCCAAAGCTAATAAATTAATACTTTGCTCAATTTTCCTTTTAAGGCCATTAATGCTGAGTGTGGAGCATAAGTAAGGTGGCTAATGTAACCTGAAAATGCGCTAAGTGGAGCTGGGTTTTTTTGAGTTACAAAGATCAGATTTGAGTTGCAAAGATCTGATTTCCATCTCTGTCTTCATCTCTGAGCACTAGCCTGGTTTGAAAGAGCTCTGAAAGACTTGAGTATTTTAACTATGTTTTCTAGAAGGCTAGTAACAATCATTTATGTTGCATTGCTGAGATCCTCTTGTAAATCAAGATGCATGTAATAGAGCAGAAATCTTAGACATATTTCTTGGTTTGCTTCAGCAACTCAGACCTCCATGTTTGGAGGCCCTAACAAAGCCTTCAGATTTCTGAATTATTAGAGAAGCCATAAGGGAGCCTACCTCTGGGAGATGTAAAAGTAATTTAAAACTGCTCACTTCAGTTTCCCTGGATTGTGTTCTGTGTTCTTCCTCCAAGGCATAGTGCAGGGTAAGAGCCAAAGTTAAGCTGTTTATCGACCAACTTGTGGTTGGGATCTTTTTTTAGGACCTTCACATGGCTGAGAAGACTAAACTGATTATGCAGCTACGTGATGCAAAGAATTTGATTGAACAGCTAGAACAAGACAAGGTAAACAAAGCTGTAGGTTTTGAGGAAGATTGTTTAAAACACAAAATATCTGGCTCTTAGTATTAGAAGCTGGTTTTAGTGGTCTGATGGTTTCATCTATGTTTTAATAAACAAATAATTTAAGCTACTTAAGAATTTTATTGTATATATACCATAAGGTGTATGTCTGTTTGGTTAAACTTAATACTGGAACATGATATTATTTAAGATGAAGGAGATATACTGAATACACTCCTTGATGCCAACTCTGAAACAAACAAAAAAACCCCAAACACAAATGAAGATGAGATACAATTAAATTAATTAAAAAATAATCAGTAAAGTAACTGTACTTTTGATAGACAATAAAGACTTCCCCAGTTTTTAGCTCCCTTAAAGTTTTTTTAATCATAGTCTTGGTACCTGGAGTAACTTCTGGTGGTGTCATAAGCAACATGACTAACATTGTGTAGCATATTCTCAAAGAAGTGCAGACCCTACAATGCTTTTAATTTGCAGAATCTGTGGTTCAAAGGAAATTGTCTGTACCAGAAAGAGGAAGTTTTTGGATGGTCCGTGGTTGCTAGAGTTCTTTTCACCACTAGATAAATTTTGGATACTCTTAAAAATAATCCCTATTCTTATTGTCTTTTTGTTAACATTTTCTGTTTTCTGACACAGAAAAGTCCCATGATCTCTGGTCTTGTAGTAAGAGACTACGGTTTAATCCTGACAAGGATTGTACCCTGGCTGGAAATTGTTTCAGGTCTTATTTATTTGCTAGCTTTTTATCACAAGAACCTTTTCCATAGGGCATGGTAATTGCGGAGACAAAGCGACAAATGCATGAAACATTGGAAATTAAGGAGGAGGAGGTAGCCCAACTGCGTGCTCGAATCAAACAAATAACTACAAAAGGCGAGGAATTAAAAGAACAGAAAGAAAAATCTGAGAGAGCTGGTAAGAATATACGCAGATTATTGGCTTTCACATTTGTACATCAGAAAGCTTCAGTGTGGTCTTTTTCAACAGTTGTTTTTTGGAATAGATATTAAGAGATGCTGTTTTTTCTATTGTTCCACATAACACCCGTGCTACCATCATTACTAACTTCACTCCTGAACAGCAGAGTTTAGGGATGCTTTTGACTGATTTTTCTGTTACCAATGAAACTGGATTTTGGAAGAAAACTTCTGAAAGGCAACTGTAATTCCCTATTTGTGGGAGAAAAAATTGATGGAGTCTTCTTCTGGTCTAACTTAAGAAGAGAAACTTGCAACTACCTTTAAATTGTCATTATAATACCATCAGGAGTTCACATATAAAACATAGCAGTGAGTATGTAAGAGTTTGTGAAGAAGTAGAAATGCTATAACCACAGCAAGCATTTTCTTTCAGTTATTTTAATGGAAGCATTTCTGATTTAAGTGAAGCAGCAGTGATGATTCCATTTACTTCAGGCTTGTAACAGTGGAACATTTATGTAACTGTTACATGATATGTAAATTAGGTAATATTATGTGTTCTTGGAGTTCTCCTTTTGCTTGAAATGAAGTTAAACCATGGTTTTTTAAACAGAGAAATTGTTTTGTACTACATCAAAATTCTTCTAGAATAATTTAATTTGTTCTCATGGGCATGTAAAGAAGCTCACTCTTTTGACAGAAGCTCGAGTGTTACTTTGCATAAAATATTATACGTATTTTCTTTCTCTAAAAACCAATGAGAAGTTCAAACAATTCAGTTCCTAGTGATTTATTTTAAATCTAGATAGATTTAGATTAGAGCTTGCAATTTTAAAGGTTCATTTGGATAGATCATTCTGCTGTAATGCAGAAAAGCACATGGAACATCCATCTTGTGAAAGTAACAAACATTTTGATTATGTACCTTCCTCTCCTACCCTTTCAAAGTTGCATATGTCTTTTTAGTTCTGGAAATTCATACTTCAGAAGTCAGTCAATACTGCTAGTATTTTGTTTGGTACTGGGAGACTAGGAAGCTCTTCATGATTAAAAAAAGAAGGTGAAGAATCTTTTAATACTGCTGTAGATATGGAGTTATTGTCATATTTGTTTGCAATAGTGTTTTTTGAGGCAGCAGAAAAAATTAATTACTAATGTAGTATCTACACACACTAATTAACACAGTGATTTCTTCATGTTTGCCAGAAGCTGAAATCAGATTAGAGATGATTCTGTAGACAACTGGAAAAGTTTCTGTTGTAATGAGAAGTAATTTAATTTGAATGAATGTTGTGTTGAGTGCACTATACTTTTCTAGAGGGAGATTTGGGCGTTAAATGTGCTCTTTTTTTAAACAAAAATTTTAAGGACTTTGTTTGATTTTACAGTGCATAAGTATCAACTTTACTTTTGAGTGCATTTATTTATTATATTCTTTTAAGCATGCATATATGTGTGTTGGAACCCCTGGAAAATTACTTATCACTGCTTTTAAAACAATTGTAAGGTGACCTTTATTAGATTTTTCTATTACATCCTTGGCTTAATACACTCAAAAAATATTGTAATCTACAGTGTTAGTGTGGTTCAATACAGTAGAACTAAATTATTTGAGAATACCACCTTGCATACTGGGAGAGCCTGGAATTACTTTTTAGGCCACAACCTTCAAGTTGTAACGGTTTTATGAATTGGGCAATTTCATGTATTTGAGGTCAACATTTAAAGTCCTGGTTTTTGGATTGTTAATGTGAGGTGACTTTCACAGAACCACAGAATGGGTAAGATTTGAAGGGGCCACAGTGTGTCATCTGGTCCAGCCTCCCTGCTCTACTATGGTCATCATAGACCACATGGCACAGAACTGCATCTAGACTGTTAAATCCTAGACATCTTTTTCTATATAATGGTTTAGTGAAGAATTGAATTAATGGAATGAAGTAGAAATGTTAATTTCATTTATGATAAGCATAATACACTTGAAATTTACTTTTGTAGTGCTGCTTGGAGACTAAAAAGTGGTATAGTTCTCCATGTCATCTTGCCTCCTGTTACATCTCTGGCATTTTTCTTTGTAAATCAGGGCTTCAGGGAATTGCTCTAGTGTTTGATTTAATGTGAATGCATTTTTGTATAAGGAAATAGTGAAAAGATATGTATGCTTATTTTTGTTGTGTTGTGTAAACTGTAACTTGGTCTCCCCAGTTGAAGTTCTTTTTTTTTTTTTTTTGTAGTTAGAGGCACATTATATTGAAATCTCACAGAGCATCTTGTTTTTGTGCATCCACACATGCCAATAAGTGAATCATGATGCCTTTCCCAAGCCTTGTATGAACAGGACTGGGGTAAGGGCTCTGGTTTTTTTACATCACACATTGGGTGCTTGAACTGGGTTCCAAAAGGTAAATTCTGTGCTTCTCAGGCACTTCTACTTGAGGTAACTGCAACACATTTTTTTTTACTTCAACAAAAATCTTTTTAGTATTTGTAAATTTCCAGGTAAATTTGTTTGTTTCCCCAGAGATTACCTAGCATAAGTACTTTATGACTTCTCAGGATGCAGATTACTGACTTATTTATATTCTATGAGTAAATAAAGTCTTTAGAAAGCAAATCCTATTTGCAGGCAGTATTTCTTTTGCAAGCTTAATTAACGTGTGCTTTGCACCTTTCTTCAGTAAAAAAAAACGGCTAGGACTGTGCATTTAAAATCCTACCTGGATGCAGAAATCAGCTATAGAAATTATTTCAACCATTTTTTTTTCAAAATTTGGACACAGTGCCTGCTCTCAGCCCTCCAAAATTGAACGTGTAATCCCTCCTTTGCCAGCTGGTTTAGAAAGGTGGTTTGCTTCCTTCCCAATTTTTAGCACTAGGAGGCACGGTAGGCAAAGAGAAAAAGTGTGCGGTGCCAGCAGAGGAAGTGGGAAGGCTTTGCAGTGCAAAGTGTTACTCTGGGTGGGAAGGGCAAGGCGAAGGGAACCGAGGTTGGTACTTTGGAGTGGCATAGGTAAAGTAGTCAACTCTCCAGCACAGGTTTTATAAAAACCAGGTTTGCAAACCTTGCACTCCTTAAATTCTGCTCAGACTCATTTTCTGTGATTTACATACTGCACAGGAAGGTTTTCAGTTTGTCTGGCTTTGTCACATGAATGGGGTTTTGCAAGACTCACCTGAGACTCGGTTGGTGTGCTTGTTTCTATTTCTGATTTGCTAATGGGCCTTTTTGAGACTTCATTCAACCAATACTTGGTTGAAAGGTCTTCTCTGAACAAGGGTCTACAGGTGGGAGAAGAATGCAGAGGCAGTGCCTTTACTCTCTGCATTCAGAGTAGGTGTATTTAAATAAAAACATGGACTTTATTTCATGCTTTTATACATGGTAGAATTAAAATCTCTCACAGATTAAAAATAACAGTGATAACAGAGACCACATTCTGTCTGCTTGATGATAGTTCAGCCCTATACTGGTTTGAAACTTGGTTGTGTCCAGCTACACTAGAATTAACTACTTTGAATGAAAATACTCTGTTTTGCTAAAGGGCTAAATGTGCCTGAGATCCATATAATTTAACTTTTAGAGAGCTAACTGTGTTTTTGTGAAGTATTGCTTCTTTGTGCTTTCATACCCTCTTGCTTTTTAACCATCAGCTTTTGTCTAGTTTTTGTATTAACATCCTGCATGTGATTATGGTCACATAATATCACATTTGATGCAGCTTTTGTACTGCATGTTGCTCAGCAATTCCTTATCAGTGGTCAATCCTAGTGTGAACCTGGATCTTCTATTTGGCTGGTCTGTGGGCTGTGACAAATGTATTCTCTTTCCTTTTGCAGAAGTAACAGGTTTCTCATAACATACATGATGCCCCGAAGAAGAATTGGAAAATGTATATGGAAAAGTGAAATAACTTTATGTCCTACTTGCAGGTTTTAGTTTGAAGCTGTACTTTGCAAAGGTCCATAGGGTGGGGTTTGTTTTTTTTTGTTTTTTTGTTTGCTTGTTTGGGATTTTTGTTTGGTTTTGGAAAAACATGATGCTGTAATACTGAAGGACTTGGCGAGTTTTGCTTGGCCTGCTTTTGTTAGGACTAAGAGGAGCATCAGGGAAGTCATTACCAGTCTCCAAACACAGTTCTGCAGGCTGTATTCATAATGAAGTTGTGCCTGGTGTGGCAGGGGTGGAGAACTTGAGTCTTGCACATTGCAGGTGGCAAATACCTTGATAGGGCTGTGAAGAACTCTGCAAAATAAGGAGCTATAAGCCTTGTGCATGCTTGTATTACATTTTAGACTGTTTTCCTACTTGAAATAATCTCTAGTGATCTTAATTTTTTTGTAATAGTTTTAGCATTTAAGCAGAACCAGAAGTGGAAAAGTGGATACAGTGGTGTGCTTTGGTATTGCCAGAGTTAGTAACAGCCCCATTTTGCCTTAAAGCATGATTGTTTCTCTGAGTAGTCAGAAAAAGGATTCTCAGAAAACAGAATAAAATTCTGTAAAAGGTCAGAATTTGAATCCAGTTTTATGAAATTAAGTTACTTATAAACGTATTTGCAGCATTGCCTCGAAAGTGTAGACTGTGGTTAAAATCTTCAGTTTTTAATGTTATCAAAAGATACGGAATGGAAATTACTGCTGACTTCTCAAACACATGACCGAATGTTTTTAATGACAATTTCAAAAAAGCAAAGATGGCAATAACTGCTGTGAATGCCTACTAACTAATGATGAATCAAAAAAAACCTAGATATGTGTGAGTCTATTATGACTTTCTTTTGGGGATAGAATTTATTGGAAGAAAGCTTAGCGTACTAAAGAACACTTCAAAAATTATTTTGTTCTGTTTCCTTGCAAAATAGAATCCAAGTAGTCCAGAGTATAAAGAATAATATAGTTTTAGGAGGTTGTACTCTGATAAATTACAGTCTTGATATTGGCACTGCGATTTTGAATTTTACAGAGGTGTTTTGCCAAAATTCTGTTATGCAAAGTACTAACCATATAGTAGAGTGGTCTGAGACTGAATTTTTCTAATATACTGCAGGGGTTTTCCACATTCATTACCCATTCAGGAAAAGAGATTTCTCTAATAATGATTGAACTCCAGTCTTGTATAATTCTGTATAGATTCTGACATCAGTTGTAGTGAGTTTTAGGGATATTGAATAAATAAACAAGCTCACAATACTGCAGTTTATTTGTTTTCTTCTTATATCTAAATTATCATCTGTGAAGTGAATAAAGCATGTTAGAATACTTGTCCTTAGAATGAGATGAAGCTGTGGAATTATTGCTTCTATTTTGTAAATTAAAATGTGTTTCAGAGGATTTGTGTATCCTGTGCAAGAGGGAATAAATTTCAACACTGCAGCTTGAGTGTTTTTTTGAAACAATTTATAACTATTCAAGTTTTCTGGGAGCAAATCTTTAATTTTTTTTTTTTTATTTTCACACTTTATTTGTGAAGTTAGAAGTGCAGGACAGTCTTCTTAACACTCAGCTACTACACTGGTAGTAGTGTACATGAAATGTAAATCATGAGATAATGAAATTAGCAAAGCCATCTCTGTGGACTCTATGACAGTTTAAAGAAACAATTCTCTAGGTTATACAGTTTGGAATTACTCTCAGGTAAATAAGGTGCCTGGTATTATACATCAGTGTTCTATTCAGGAGAAACTCTTCAGGACCCACTAATAACGGACATGCATAGCAGTCATTCTTGGTTTGCTTTTGTCTGCTCGTTTTAGTGTGAATTGCCTTTCTTTGTGTAGCTGTTTTCTGCTTCTTCAAAGTTTGCTCAGCAGGTATAGGCAGAAGAGGAGTGTTATAGTTCATTCATTAATATGGTTTATACATTTTATAGTGATTTTAGGCAAAGGAATAGAAACTACAAGATGTATTTGAAGAAATTCACATCTATTTGTTCTCTTTCCTTTCTAGAAAATAAACACGTGAATTCTTGATGAATTCCTAATTTCATTCTTCTCTTTTTATTAAATTCTTCTATCAAAATACATAATTTGTCAATTATCGTAGACTTTTTTTTTCTTGGCAGCTTTTGAAGAGCTTGAGAAGGCTCTAAATATTGCCCAAAAAACAGAGGAAGCCCGGAAAAAACTGCAGACAGAAATGGATGAAAAAATTAAAGCAGTAGAAAAGGCAAGCGAAGAAGAGAGAGTAAATCTTCATCGGGAATTAACCAGAGTGAAACAAGAAGTGGTTGAGATTATGAAGGTAAAAACTTTATTACAGTTAAACCATTGTTGTAAAATACATCAGTATGGCAGAAGTCTGTTATAAAACTTTTACTAGTTAATAAAACTTATAAAAATTATTTTCTGTGATTAAAGATGTACTTAATGAAAACTAGGAAGCTCCTCATAGATTTTTTTTCTCCAACAATTTAAATCAGTTCATTAGTGGCATGTAAAAATAAATAGTATTACTCTTTGCTTCACAGTATTTAGTAAAATTATTTATTAAAAGTACACTTGAGACTTTTAACAGAGACAAGAAGAAGGGATTGGTGGCAGGAAGCTCACACATCTCCACCAGGGTCTTGGGTTTTGATCACTTTTAGCTTTTATCATTATCCTAGCTGAGTATGTGTAAATGTTTAAGAACTTGTTGCCATATTGTTTGCTGGTTAAAAGTTTCTGTAATTTGCTTCATCTGGTATATTTAGGTAGGAATTGCTGGAGTACTTCACATGGCTTGCAAAGCTGTAAATTTGAACACCCTTAAGTTACAGTTCTTGTGCTGACATTTATAATGGTACTAATTTTTCTGTGAGAATATGCTGATGCGTTAAGGCGATGACTGGTGTTTTTTACGTTATTCTAAACTAAAGCATGTATGTAGGATGTAGGTAACTGTCGACATAGAGTATCACCACTTGACTTTCTGGCTCGTTAAATAAGAATACTGGGAAAGCTACAAAAAAGTTCTTTCTGCTTATCACGTTTGAACTGAAAACTTTTAGTTTGCCTTGGCAGAAGAGTCTTTAGAAATTGTGATGTTTCCTTTAGTACAACTATGAAAGACTTGAGAAGGAAGATGGATAACTTCAAGCTTGAAGATAAGAACTGTCAGGTTAAGGTCAGTGCTTAATATTAAGCACTCCAAGTGATCATAACTTACTCAAAGAGAGCAAAGAGATGGTTCTGGTTTCTTCTGTCTGTTGTACTACTTTCTTATTAAGAAAAGATATGAAGTGTTTGTTAGTTGATATTTTGAAATCAGTTTTTTCTGACTTTGATTCACAGAAGTCTTCAGAGGAACGACTGGCTGAACTAGAAAAAATCCATAAAAAAGAACTGGCTACCAAAGATCAGGAGCTAAATGAGAGATTACAGGCTCAAGAAAAGGTATTCCAGGAGAAAATGAAGGCAGCTCTTGTAAGTAAACCCAAAATGCATAGAAAGAGATTTCTCTAAGTGTGAGTTGGAATTAGAAGTCTTGGTTGATACTATTCCACAGAGAGTCCTCTGTCCTCAAAGATTGGAGTGTTCTCCAAAAGTCAAATTGCTTAGAGATGTCAACAATGTGAAAAGAAAGCAACTGCAATGATCCAGACTGAATAATGATAACTTATCACTATTGGTGCTGAGTAACAGCTGTAGCTGTTATCTTGTGGAAACTATTTCTTTTTTTGAATTTTTTTTTGACTTGCTTCCTATGGATCATTGGCAATCAACCCCAGCAACTAGATAAAAGGAAATACAAAAAATTAGGCAGTTTGAAAAGTGTTCGTATAGTTATGTCTGGTTGTATTGTGCTATGTGAACAGGGTTAACTATTTATAGTGTTTGACATGAGAAAAAGAATTTTCTTCGAGATCATACTGGGAAGAATTGTTGGAATTCTTCGCACTTTTTCATGAACTCTAATCCACTATAGATAATAATGGAATTTTGCCTAAATAGTTGATATATATGTAACATACATGTATATATATCATCTATAAATACATCTATTACAAATAGTAGATTGGTTTTTGTGCCCCTCCATGATGGGTAGTGACTAGGACTGAGGGACTTCAATAGTCCTGTCCTGAGTATATTTTTCTACCTGTTTCACAGGTTACTTCCTTAACTGAAGAAACAGAAGCTTAAAAGCATTTTAGTAGAATCAAGTGAGAACAGACTTTATTCCTCTCAGATGTTATTCTCAATTAATAGTGGTAAACAAATGAAATTGGAAAGCTTGATTGCATTATGTTTTTCATGCAAAGACAAATGGTTTCCAAGAAAAAAAAGAAGTGATTTATTACAATTATGTTTTCACAGATCAAATATGAACTCCATATGTTTCTGTGTAGAAAATAAAGGTGATTAGTGTATGACTCGTTTTAACTGACTTGAAAATATCCTATCATAATGTTCTTGAAGGTGCAATGACTATATTTATAGGTTATTGTTTAGTTGTACTTCTTCATGCAGGAAAAAAATCAGAGTGAGTGCTTAAAAGCCCTTCAAGAGCAAGAGCAGCAAGAATCTCTAGCCTTAGAAGAATTAGAGCTGCAGAAGAAGGCCATACAGTCTGAATGTGACAAGAAAGTTCAGAAGATGCATCAAGAAGTAGAGACTTGTAGAACTGTGAGTAAAGATTCCATAAGACTAAGCATTTAGAAGTATGTGTTTACTGTGACAAGTTTACAAATGGTGATTTTTTGTGATTGGGTTTTGTGGGATTAAAGTGGCAAAAGTTTAATGAATTGCTATGCTATTCTGCAGCTTCTAGTTTTTTTATAAGATTAGGTGGCAAAATATAGAAATACATTTACTTTATAGCATGGTGTGGGATATGAATTTGTATCCATCTACTTAATTTTTAGGTATAAAGAGGAGTTAAATTTCAGGCTGTTTAATTTCTGGGTGCTGCTACCTTACACATGCTTATACAGATACTTTATTAAGTGTTACAAGTGAGTGTTTGAGAACGCTTTAAATAATCAGCAGCAAGGGTATCAGTAAAAAACCAGATTTAATATTAAGCGACAACACAACAAAGTTCGTTGGCAAGATTCACTCTACTACTTACAGGCAGTTAAAGCACACCAAGGAAAAACAAGCAACAACAAAACCAAACAAAATCCAACAAATGAACTGAGAACTGTCTAAGGGGTGTATATGTGTGTGTGTGTGACAAAAGGACAGTGAGAGCACAAACGAAAAGGAATATGGCCTAAAAGTTTAATAGCACTCAAACTTAAGAGTACTTTAACTTAAATTATGCCTTAAAGGTAACAATTTAACTTATACCTAACTCAGCTTACAACCTTACCTTAACAATTTAACAGAGGAATAACATTTAACAGCATTTAACCTGACCTATAAGTTAAATTTAGCAGCTTAGCAAAGAGCAACACTTAGCAGCATTCCACTTAGCTTACAGCTTAATGATTTAACCTTGCTGAGTCTAACTTACTTAAATATCTAAGGTACATAAACATCTAAGAAAGCAGCATTTTTCCCAGCTTTGCTATATCATAAGCTCATGTGCATGCACATAGACATAAAGAGTGCAAACAAGGCACCTGTGAAAAATTCCCCTCAAAGGTTAGTGAAATACTCACTTTGGATGCCTTTGCATCTCCCCAACAGGTGAAGGGTTGAGCCTCAAGGAGTGAGGAGGTTGGCCCAGGATTCGTTTTTTGTTGATCCTAACAGTACAAAAATCTTGAGAGTTCACTAGCTCTGAGAGGTGTCCCACTCAGAGGGAGACTGCTGGTTGCAGCCCGGTGCGGTCCAGGAGAGCTCAAAGGGCCCATTTTGGACCACTGTTCACAGGGTCAGTAGAGAGCGGCCTTTAGTCATAAGAGTGTTTCATCCTGGCCACAGTTTGTGTGGCACTTGCTTTGAAAGTGTGAGAATAGGGATGTGATGCCATTCAGACAAGAAAAATAGGTTCCAAAGCTGTTTGTAAGGAAAACACAAGCTTGTCAGACAGCAGCATTTCCTGGGAATAGACAGGGTTTCTGATAAGTTTGGGAAGAGCTGACTCCAGGTGCTGTTATTTCCAAGGCTGAGGCCTAATGAGCATTTCTCAGATACCAGTGCAGCCTGAAAAGGAGGGGGGATGCATCACCACAGTAAGCAGAAGGACTTGCTTAAATTTTTGAAGTGTCCTTTGCTTTATGTAATGAGTAAGACTGTTATCTGTTAATGCAAGTTTGTACATTATTACACCACACCCAGGTATCTGTTCGGAAATTTTGCCTAAAGACGTATTAAAGCTTTACAGCAACATGTCCATGGGACGTAGAATTATGATAAATTATGATAAAGTAAAAAACTCCATAGTACTATTGTAAATTCCCTTTATCTTTCATCCTATATGTTGCTACTTTAGTTTAGGAAGAAAATGCGAACATATTTCTCATAAATATTGAGTGACTTATTTTTTGAATTTGTTACATTGTTTTCTAGTTTTTGTGTTTATGTTCCCTACAGTGAAATAGAAGGTTTTTTATTAAATAACTAACTCTCCATAATGAAAGAAAGGGTGAGAACAAACCAGTTGAATGAAAGGCTTATAGAAGAAGCTGACATTCACTAAAAATAATGGACTAAGTGACCTGTAGTTATGTGAACCTGGTAAGATAATTACAAATATAATAAAATTGTTACCTTTTGAATATTCATATTCTTTTAAAACTTTATTCTAACAGAGGATTCTTGAACTGGAAAGCTCTCTTGCAAAGTACTCGCAAGATGACAGAAAGCAGTCAGAGGAATTAAATACTCTCACAGAGTCTGAAAAAAACCAGCACAGTAAGGAAATCAATGATATGGTTGAAAAACACAATAAAGAACTGGAGAATGTGAAACAGGAGCAAGAAAAGCTTTGGACAGAAAAACTTGGAATTTTAAAGCAACAACAAATAACTGAAATAGAAAAAATAAGAGAGAAACACCAACAAGAAATACAAACCATTTTGAAAGAGAAAGAAACAATTTTCCGTGCACACATAGAAGAGATGAATGAAAAAACATTAGAAAAACTTGATGTGAAACAAACAGAATTAGAAACACTGTCTTCTGAGCTCTCAGAAGCACTAAAAATACGTCATGATTTAGAACAGGAGCTCTCAGAATTAAATAGTAAAGTGTGTGACACAAGGCAAGAATTGAAAAGAAAGTTGGAAGAAGAGAGGAAACAGCACAATGAAGTGATTGAAACAATGTTAAAAGAGCATGAAATGTCTATTCAAGGTGTTGAGAAGGTACTCAAAGAGGAGCTCAACAAGCTCAAACAGTCACTGGAGGAGAAAGACAGACATTTGGAGGAGTTAAAAGCACATGAACGGAAACTAAAGGAATCTGCAGAAAGATCTGAAGCTGAACTTGTCCAAGTGTCTGCAAAACTAGAGCAGCAAAGCAGTGAAATTACACAGAACGTAACCACTCTAACGCAGCAATATGAAGGCCAACTGAAGGACCTACAAAGAAAGGCTGATGAGATGAAGAGAAGTCTGTCTGAGAAGGAAAATGAAATGGAGAACGTGAAGAAGTTACAGAACAAGCAAATGGAAGAGCTTAAACAGAAATTGTTAGCTGCAGAGGAGAAAATTAGTGCTTTACAAGGAGAGTATGAAAGTAAACTGAAATGTCAGGAGAAGAAAGTAGAGAAGATGAAACAGAAATCAAAATATATGCAGGAAACATTCAAAAATAAACTTGCTGAGCAGGAGGCTAAACTAAAAAAAGAGCTTGAAAACAAGCAGTTGGAATTCAGTCAGAAAGAGAGTGAATTCAATACTAAAATTTTGGAAATGGCACAGGCCAGCTCATCTGGAATCAATGATGCTGTGTCAAAAATGGAATCTAATCTGAAAGAGCAACAAGATAGTCTTGCTGAGGACCACAGGAGGAAATTGGAAGAAGTAATCCAAAGTTGGGAAAAGAGACTTAATCAGCAGATTGAAGAGCTCAAGGAAGAACATGATATGGAACTGCAAGAGAAAGAGCAGGAAGTTGGAGACCTGAAACAGAAACTTTTCATCTTCAGTGCTGAAAAGGAGGACTCCAGAATTGAAATAACCCAACTGAAGGAAGAACAAGTGAAAAAGGAGGAGTGCCTGAAGGAATTGCAAGAACAGCTAAAGCAGTCAGTGGCTAAGGTGAATGCCTTGTCAGACAAGGAAAGTGACCTGAAAACACAGTTGAAAAAATTGGAAAGTGATCTTAAACAGTCCCTGAAACAGCAGACAGGACTTCAGGAACAGCTCAGTAAACAGAAAGCAGTTGAAGAGAAGGACAAAGCCACGATTACTGAGCTGGCTGATACACTGAGAGCCCTTGAAGAGAAACTCCAATCTACTCAGTATAAGGATCATGAAAATTATGAGAAAAAAATAGAGGTAATTCAGCTAAAAGAAACTGAGTTTAAAAGGTTGTCAGGAGAATTTACAGCCCAGTTAGATGCTTGGAAGAGTGCTGAAGCTTCATTGCAAACTAAAGTCAATGAATTAATAGAAAAATGTAGTGAAAAAATTGGCATAGTAACATGTAAAATTGCAGACTGTGAGCACCGAACTGCAAAAGTTAAAGAAGCAATATTAATCAAAACAAGTAAGATAACTGAACTAGAAGCTCAGCTTAGAGAAATAACAGAGCATCATTCTGCTGCTACTACTTCTTTGCAAAAGTCAATGCAAGAGCTGCAAGAGAAGGACAATTTAATTATGTCCATGAAAGCTGACATTGAAGGACTTGTAACAGAAAAGGAACAATTGCAAAAAGAGGGAGGACAGCAGCAGCAAGCAGCATCAGAGAAAGAAACTTACATAACACAACTGAGGAAAGAGTTATCTGAAAATATCAATGCTGTCACATCAATGAGGGAAGAACTCCAGGAAAAACAATCTGAAGTGTCTGCTCTCAACAAAACAGTTAATGACCTTAATGTTAGACTTGAAAGCACAGTAAGTTTAACGGAGAAGGAAGCAGCCATATCTCTGTTAAGCAAACAACATCAAGAGGATCGGTTGCAGTTGTTAAATCAAGTAGAAGAGTTATCATCCAGAGTTGAGATGCTGAGTCAAGAAAAAGCATCAGCTCTTGATCAGATAGATCATTGCACAGCCCAGCTGTCAGAGTGGAAAATGAAAGCACAAACCAGGTTTACACAAAATCATGATACTATCAAAGATTTGCAGAGCAAACTTGAATTAAGCAATACTGAAGCCAGTAAAAAAGATGAAGAGCTAAATAAACTGGAGGAACAGCTGGCTAAACAAAGTAGGATTCTTGATAGTTTAAAAAGTGAATTGGAACAAAAGCAAAACAAGAGGGAAAAGGAAGAAAGTCAGGTAACATCAAAGTTAAAAAAACAAGCAGCAAAAATTGCTGAACTAGAAAAAGACATTGCTCAGAAAACTTTAGAAAATGATTCCTTGGTAGAGGAACTTAAAAAGTGTAATGAACAAAAATACACAGAGAGAAAAGAAATAGCTTGTCAACTCCATCAGGCAGAGAAGGTGGCTTTTGAAAAGGAAAATAGATTTAAGAAGGCTGAAGAAAAAGTGCTTAATCTTGAGAAGCAAATAGGTTCACTGAAAGCTGATTTTGAAGCAAAGGAGAAGGAATTTGATCAAATGAAGTCAGTGATACTTAAAAGGAAAGAGGAAGAACTGAAAGAATTAGAAGAGAGACTGAATGCAGAGAGCAACGCTAAGCTGTCTGATCTGAAAAAGAAGGCAGAGCAAAAAATAGCTTCTATTAGAAAGCAGTTACTGTCTCAGATGGAAGAAAAGGAGCAGCAATTTAAGCAAGATAGGGAGGATCAGTTAAGAGAGTTGGAGCAGAAAGTGCAGGAGAGAGAAGCCAAAATTGAGTCCTTAGAAGCAAAAATTAAGTCAACAAGAGATCCCACAGAATTAGAGAAGGAAATACTGGAAAAAGTAGAGAGTGTAAAAGCTGCTGTAGAACAAGAAAAAAATAACTTACTTGAGAGTGTCCAACAGACATACAAAGAGAAAATGCAGGTGTTACAGAAGGGCTTAATTGAAAAAGATGCATTATTACAGAAGTATGAAAAGGAACAACGAGAACGTAATGACTCTCATCTAGAATTGCAAAACAAACAGAAAGAACTCATTAAAAAACTAGAATGTGTTGAGAAGAGCCAGCAGGAAGAGCGGGTTAGGACCAAAAGTCTCAGGAAAGAACTTGAGGAGCAAACCAAAAAATATTCATTGTTAGTGGATGAGCATGCTTGTTGTGGTGGTGTTTTAGCAAGCAGTAGAGAAGAATTGAAAGCTAAAGAACAAAAATATCTCGATATGGAAAATATAATTGGAGATTTCCAGAAGAAAATGCAGGAAAAAGAGGCAGTCAGTCAGTCTTTAGAACAGAAAATAAAAGAGTTTGAAAATAATATAGTGAAGAAAAATGAAGTGCATAAGACTGAGATGGAAGACATGAGTTTAAGATATGAAGAAAAGCTAAAATGTCTACAGCAACTGTTGGATGAAAGAAATGACAGTCTTAAAGCTTTTGAGGAAAATGCTGAAGAAAAGGCTAGATCTGTTTTGGAGCTGCAGAAGTTACTAGTTGATATGCAGAACCAGCAGAAGGACTTACAGACTAAACTGGAAGAGACTGAAGGGGAGAAACAGAAACTACGCAAAGAGGTGAATAATCTTCAAAAAGACATATGTACTCTGCGAAGGGAACATCAGCAAGAGCTTGACATAGTAAAGAAGGAGTCCTTAGAAGAAATGGAGCAGAAAATCAGGTAAATTCTTTGTTCCTGTTTGTGTTACCAGTTCTCTATTTCATCTCTAGCCACTAAAACCTGAAGAATACTTTTCTACAGCTCAGTTTGTAACAAGGAAATAACAACTGATATTTTTCTTTAATTGTTCTAAATAGACTTAGAGAAACATAAAAGAAAAGAAGTTTGACTTTTGGCAGAGTAACACCATTTCTGATCTGTTTCAGTGATGGTAATTTTCAACATTGCCAAAGCATATAATATAATTCTGTTTTTCTCAAACAGGAAACAAAGTTTATTAAAACTTAGTACTGAGAGCTTCATGTTCAGAAGATATCAGTAATTGTTCATACGTACTGCACAAAATGTGGTGTACTGCTCAGCAGTCTTAATAGTTTCTTAAGCAATTCTAAAAATTCCCTGAAAATTCTACCTTTTATGGCACATTCTTTTCTTCCAGTTCTTCAACTTCCTCAGCAAAAAAACCATATCTTTGAAAGGGTGCAGTCCTGGATTGCTTTTAAATGAAATACCTATGCCTACCAGGTGAATTAGATACAAGAAGAAGAAAAAGCCTCCCTGAATCTCACAGAATTAATATAATTCAAAACCATCCTATTCTAAAATAGTTTTGGAGAAATCCCCACATCTCTTGCCTTGCCTTGTGTTTTTGCACACTCTTTAAATGTTATATTTCCTTGCTGTATGTTTTGACATTTTTGTACAGATGTGAACAAGAAGACATTGAGTTAAAGCACAACTCCACCTTAAAGCAGTTAATAAGAGAGTTCAATACTCAGCTGGCTCAAAAAGAGAGAGAACTGGAAACAGCAGTAAAAGAGACAATCAGTAAGTGAAATATTAATATAACCATAATCAATAAAATAGTCAGAGAACCAAATCTTCAGTTATTGTTGTATTATTGTATTATTTTGGGGGACGGGTTTTACCTGTGACTGTGATAAATGCAACATGTGTTTTATGAATGTCTAGAGAACTTAGGGAAAGAACTTCTCTTGCTCAGGAAATTACTTAAGTGTTAATTGTAGTACAATTAGGAAAATGCATATGTAGCTGTTCAGCAGGATGGATCTTTGATCTAGCACTCTTTACATCTGCCATGGCAAGAGTTACCTGTGAAAGCCTTAGGTACCTATCTTTATGTCATACATATAAAAGGAAAGAAAATGAGAGTAAAGTTTTGAAGATGAAAGTGCATTGGTAAGTTTCCATTGCCATGCTACTTTGTCTCCAGTAGTACAAACGTTAACATTCCATTGTTGAATATATGGCATCTGGAGAGTGCCTTTTAGAGAAACTTAGATCTATCTGAGAATCAGAATTGCATTTTCTTAGCTGCATCTTGCAGACTTCATTCACTAACCACTAACAGGTACCAACTGGGTATGATGTCTGATTGTAACACAATGTGGTTGTAACTGGAGTTCTACATACTTCTCAGTCTTCTGCCACCATAGGGTAAATTGGAGATTAGAAAACTGAGAAAAAGCTGTGGTTTGATTCCAGTTACTAGAAGTACACCTACAGGTGACGATTTTCTGAAGATTTGCAAGTTTCTATCACATCTCTAGATAGAACAGGAGATAGAAGTAGTTGATAAATATTGCTTATCATCTTCTAGAAACTAGATCCAGCACCAGGTAGAAAAAATTGCTCCAGGTACCAAACTGCAGACAACAAATTTTGTACATGTTAGGATCAAGGGACATAATAGTAACTGACAGTTTGGAAAAATTCATTTTCCTGGTAAGTTTTCCTTATAGTTACCTTAAAGCATTTTTAAAATACCGTTATGACATAATTTAAAAAAAAAAAAAGCTTTATTTAATACTGCCTAACTTTTTCTTATAGGTAAAGCCCAGGAGGTAGAAAATGAATTGATAGAAAATCATCACATAGAGACAACACAGTTGCATAAAAAAATTGCTGAAAAAGATGATGATCTAAAAACAACTGTGAAAAAATATGAAGAAATCCTTGAGGTATCATTTTGAAAAGTGATATGTCTATAAATTTCAAAATAATTTTTTTTGATTGCATATCTAGACAGAAAAACTAGTTCTTGCTAGTAAAGGTCTTACTGCTTGAATTACACTTGATATGTCTGGTGACCCAGCTTGCTATTAAAATATTTGTTTCTGTGGTTTATGGGCTTGAAAGAACATCAGAAATTAAACCCTAACTCTGACTATTCAATAAAAATTAGATGGCTGAGTCCCTACATCCTTGAGCAGCTTATGTGCCAGACTGGAATGAGAAAAATGAGTGACATTTAAGCCTTTACTAGAGGTGTGCTGGTGGTGGTGTATTGCTTTTTTTTTTAAGGATTTAAATACAATGTTTATGGGGCAGTTTACTCTCTTATCTCCTTCCTCTGATGCCCTGCTGAGATTGGTGCCATAGCTCTTAAAGTAAGATTCTGTTCCATGCAGGGTGCAGTGTGCTTGCATAGTTTTTAATGCTTGTAAAGATTTCTTCCTTTGCTTGTAGTGAAAAGATTTTCTGCATGATATTTGCAGATAGACATAATTTTTCTCTAGTAGCATTCCAACCAGAAGTTACCAGCCAATTTCAGTTAAAGGATACTTCACCAAGGATGCCTCCTGTTTTAGCAAAGTAAATTGTCTCCGTCCTGCCTGTATGTGTCAAAAAGATTACATGTTTTTCAGTGCTAGACTGTACATCATATTGGAATGCAGGCTTTAACTTTGTTAATCTTAGTCCTCTTTGCACAAATAGTATAATAAGAGACTGTTCCATGAATAGAGCCAGCAGTAATAGATGTAAGCGGACTGTTTGTTTGTGATCAGTTATCAGTCCAAAAATCTATGTAATTAGCATTATTGAGTGCTTCATACTAAAAATTTCAAACATGTAATCAGGCTGGTGTATTTCACTCTGATTTTTGAACTTCTAGCCGGTTGAATAGCATTAGCAGGGTTTTATATTTAGAGTCCCCTTCTTCTGTTTCCTAATTTAGAAAAATTGTTTAATATAAAAAAACCAAGGTGGTTGTTTTGGGGGGTTGTGAGGGATTTTTTTAGGTTTTTTAAGGGGGTTTTTGTTTTTTGTTTTTTTTTTGGTTTGGGGTTTTTTTGTATGTGTTTTTTGGTTTTTTGTGGTTTTTGTTTTGTAGGGTTTTTTTTTTTGTAACATAGGTTCTGCATTTCTGCAGGATTTAAATTTCTCTTACCTCAGTGTACAGTGTGTTTTCATTCAGGTCCTTCCTTTATAGGCCCAGATGGGTATGTGATTTGAAGTCCTGCAGGTGTAATTCCTCCATGTTTTCTGCTTCTTTCTGTTTAATGTCAGAAACAAGCATGCTGTAGTCATTGTATGATCTTAAAGGTTGACGCTAATTTGACTTACGTGTGATTGGAGGACATGAACAATGTCTTTTTTGCATCTCGTTGCTGATGGCAAAGACAGTTACCTGAAACTGCAATAAACTGTAGTTTGATATTTTAAATTACAGACTACGTAGTTATTCTGTATATCTGTCTTTTATAGGTATATGTGTGAGTGTTTTGTTTCTATTATTTTAGGGAATTAAAAAAATTACAGTTTTCCTGAAAGAACTCTTGCAAGCATATCAAAAGTTGAGAAATATTTATGTTAAATTGAATGTATATCATGTTCATTGACATCTCTGGTAGAAATAGGAACATATACATCACCAGATTTAGCCTAAAATTACCAGTTATTACCCCACTTATACTTTGTTTGGCTCATTATGGGTTTGAGAAATTTCATATTGTGCAGAGAAGTTTGTCTCAAATGGTAAGAAGACGAAGCAAAAATTAAGCCAATTGCAAGAATGAATATTGCCCGTATAAGTTTGTTGCTCTCTGTTACATTTTAAATGAATCATTTAGTCTATTAAACTTCCTATGATTTACTTGTGAAGTGCTCCACTTTTGCTTTATGTGTTGTTTTCTTTCATGAAAACTTCTATCACATAAGATTTCATGAAAGTCTCCCTAATTAAAGGATTTTTAGATCAGCATAGCCTCTAATCAGCATAGCCTCTATATATACTGAAGTATATAATTAGAGAAAAATTGAATGCTGTTTTCCAGCTAGTTTATTTTAAGCCTAACTATGAGCTAAAAATAAAACACTTAACTTCAGTTATGTATCCTTTCATTTGTTGTAATACCTTTCATGAGAGTACAGGATAGGCTTTCTGATTAAGATTTGGGAAATTATAACTTTTGAAGTCTTAGTCTATAACTGTAATTAAATCCAAATAGCATGTAGTTTATTTTCAGAGTATGCCAGGTGCTATATAGAGCAATAAGTTCTTACTGTAAATACAGATCAGTAGCATGTTGGAACCCCACTTGATCACTAATGATTTCAAATTAAAATAATAATCTCTCTTCAGGGGTTTATCCAAATAATTTCTCTCAGGAATGTCCCTTTTACAAAAATGTCATTCATAATTTTGAATTTAATTTTTTTTCAGCCTTTCAGCTACCTTTTATTGCTAAGAATGAAGTGCATTCAATTGTGATTTATTTATTTAACCAGTTGTGTACAAATTGTAAAATTTTAGATTCTTGGTGGGAAAAAAATTTAAAAATCTGCAAAAGCCAAAACAACAACCATCACTATCCATGAATATGCCAGGTATTGAGAATTTTTAACCTGGGGAGTATAACCATCTATAAGAAAAGAAAAAAATTTCTTAGAAACAATTAATTGTTGGTGCACTTCTGAGGACATAGAAAAATCATGGGAATGAATAGAAGCTGACATTGGTTGGAGATCATGATGTTTGAGTGAGGTTTTCCTTGAGGATGGATATTTCTAAAACTTTGAGGCTGTCGAAATTACTCAGATACAGCGTCTTCTCATTTTTTGTGGGTAGATTTGCTTCATTTCTTTTTAGTGATGCATTCTGGACTGAGGGGTTACATGGGGAGGGTGTTTTATTCTTAAGTCATGTGCAAGGAACACCTTAAAAATTGTTCTTAGAGTGAAATAATTCTATTTTTAGTAATGGCATACTGTAAGTCTGTTAAGCTTAGATCAGGTTTCTAGTCGTACACTTAATTTTCCAGAGAATATTCTGTATCATTATAATTTGTACTCCTGAGATTTTTTAATAGAATCCATCAGCAGTTCTGGACTTCTTGTCAGTTAATTAATTGTTCTAATTTGTCTTGAAGTACTGCTGTGTTAGTAGAGCCGTCAGCTGACTGACTGCCTTGCACGGTTAGCATGAGTGAAACTAGAGTTTTAGTTTTGTTCAGCAACGGAGACACGCATTAGGAATTGGAGGGCTGTTTTTAAGGTCTGTAACATATTCTCTCACAAAAAACCCAGAGGGGCCACAATTTTAAAAAATACTTGTTTTTGCAAAGTGCCGTATAGATGGATTAACTTCCTAGGATTTAAGTCATTGTGTATTTCTCCTATACAGGAAAAGTTAGTTTCCTGCCTACAATTCTTGTTACTGCTTCTTTCCTCCACACTGAATACTGGCTTCCAAACCATTCAGAATAGGAAATTATTGGTCATTGTTTTGGAAAATGTGCTTAAAACTGCTTTAGTAACATCTTTGTGAGAGTGGCTGAGGAAAGGATTTAAGTCCTTGTCAGTTCCATAATATAGGAATTAATTCTGTGTCATCATCTACCCCTTCCATGAAGGTTATGACCTTCATACACTTACTGGATTATACTCAAATGCTGTTTTAGTACCCAAGAGAAATAGACCATTGTTTTAAATTTTAAAAATGTAACTGTAATGCTAATAATGTAATCTTTATTGTTGGAAGCCTAAAAAGCACCAATTTTTTTTCTTGGTCTATTCGTAGGACTCTGGTGTTACTACCTTTTACAAAAAAATCAAACATATCTTATTTTATTTATGGTATAACATTTATTGATTGCTTTATGTCCACCATGGTTAAAGTTTTGAGTGGTTAGATGATTAATTATATAATTAATTTTTTTCCTGTATTTTGAAGTCTCGTGAAGAAGAGATGACAGCAAAAGTTCATGAGTTGCAGGCACAGCTGGAAGACTTGAAGAAGGAATACAAAGAAAGGATTGCAGAAGAGGAGCAGTGCAAAAATGAAAAAGTGAGCTGGCACTGACATCAGTTCTTATATCTTTAAGTGTGAAATTCTTGGTCCGTGTGAAATTCTGGAGTTTATTCCTAATTGGACTTTATTTATATATCTGGCCCTCACTTTCACCTACAAAGTGAATCTCTTTAAAATCTGCAATATTTCATACTACCTTTTTAATTGGTATGTTGAAAAGTCCAGTTCTGTTGTTATTACTAAGGTTTTTGCCCTCTACATGTGTTTCTCTTGATTTTACTGGAAGTCTTTTATAAGGAAAGAAAATCCCATTAAGTAATTTTTAGTGTGATTTTTTAAAAATTTGCATTTCAGAGGTGTCTGAAGTAGTGCCTTAAATATATCAATTATGGACAGAGAGGCTTTGATTGAAAGAAGACTGCCTTCATTCTTTTGTCTTTCTGAGGCTACATTTTAATTTGAGGAATTCTGTGGTGAAAATACTACTAGATATTATTATTACTGAGGAGAGAAAAAGTGTATGAGTTGTTGAGTCATTGATGAGAATTTACCTTACTTTTAAATTTTTCATTATTACAACAGGTAGGCCTAGGGAGAGTAAATTTATATATTTGACATTAGAAACTAAAAGTACAAATTACCTCACTGTCCTAGTGTTTGTCCCTTCTGCCTTGCACTTGTGTACAAAACTCTTTATATTACTTTTCATAACTATTCCATGGTATATGTTGTTTTCATAACAGGAAAAGCAGAAATATTTGTATAGTACTACCTTGTATTCTTAATTAACCCTTGTTCACTTACTGATAGTCTTATATAATCTTATTATCTAGAGGAAGATTCTTAGAGTGTCCTAACTTCTAAAACATGATTATGAAAAGTCTGAAGAGTACATTTTCTTTAGGATTTCTTAGTTAACTTTTTCACTCTTTGTTTTCTACAGCAGTCTGCTATAAATAGAGGCAGTCATTTAGTATTGTATTATATGTGCATCTTCCAGTTTACTGATACAACATGAAAGTTATATCAAATATATATACTGGCCATGTATTCAGCTCAGAAGCAATGCATCCCAACAAGGAGTAAATCAAGCAAAAATTTCAGGAAGCCTCCACAGATGAATAAAGACCTTCTGGGCAAAGTGAGGGCAAAAAATGGAAGGTTTTAGGAAGTGGAAACAAGGACAGGTGGCCTGAGAGTAATACAGGGAAATTGTACAGGAAGCTAGGCACAAAGTTAGGGAAGCCAAAGCCCAGTTAGAATTGTTCTGGCCAGAGAAATTAAGGCAAACAGGAACGGCTTCTATACATAGGTTGCAAACAAAAGAAACACTAGGGATAATGTGGGCCCTCTTTGGAAGGAAATGGGAAATCTGGCTACCCTGGACAAAGAAGAGGCTGGGGTTCTCAATGACTTCTGTGCCTGTGTCTTCAATGGCAAGAGCTCCAGCCACACCACCCAAGTGAAGAAAGGCAGATGCAGGGACTGGTTGGATGAAGACCCTGAGCCCACTTGTCATGGTTCGACACTGGTCAAATGCCAGACAGCCATTAAAAGCTGCTTACTCAGCCTCCCCTGCCACAGCTGGGCAGAGGAGAGAAAAATTTAATGAAGGCTTCATGAGTTGAGATAAGGACCGGGAGAAAACACTCCAAGAGCCAAACAGGCTCAACTTAGAGGTACAAAGTCAATTTATTGCTAACAAAATCAGAAGAGTATAATGAGAAGTAAAATAAGCCTTTTAAAACACCTTTTCTTCCCCCAGCCCCTCCCTCCTTTCCAATGAGAGCACAGGGAGACAGGGGGTAAGGGTTTTGGTCAGTTCGTCACCTGAAGTTTTCTTCTGCTGCTCAGGGAGAGGAGTCCTTCCCTGCTACACCATGGGGTTCCTTGCTGTGGGAGACAGTTCTCCATGAACTTCTTCAGCATAGTTCCAGTTTCACAATCAGCAGTCCTCTGAAAACAGCAACGTGAGACCCTTCCACAAGCAAACAGTCCTCCCAAAACTGCTGTGGCATGGGTCACTCTTCCACGGGGTGCAGTCCTTTAAGGACAGGCTGCTCCAGCCTGGAAGCAGGGCCCCCTCTCCACTGGGTCTCCCATTGGATCACAGCCTCCTCCAGACATCTACCCACTTCAGCATGGCACCTCCCCCATGGGCTGCAGCTGGATCTCTGCATCCTCCGTGGGCCCTCATGGGCTGCAGTGGGACAGCTGCTTCACCATGGTCTTCACCACAGCCTGCAGAGGAATCTTGGCTCTGGCTCTTGGAGCACCTCCTGCCCCTCCTTTCTCCGCTGACCTTGGTGTCTCCATATTGTTTCCCTCACATGTTCTCACCTCCTCCTCTTCTCTAGCTGGAGTTTAAGCTGCACCACCATTTTGTTTTGATTTCCTTCTTAAATATGTTATCACAGAGGCATTACCTTTATCTCTTAATTGGTCCAGCCTCGGCCAGTGGCACATCCATCTTCAGACTCATCAGGGATTGGCTCTGCCAGACACAGTGGAAACTTCTAGCAGCTTTTCACAGAAGCCACCTCTGTGCCCCCCTGCTACCAAAAACCAGGCCCAGCAAAACCAACACAACACTCAGATGGTCAGGTTCGAGACCATCTAAGAAGCCTGAATGTGCACAAGTCCATGAGACCCAATGAGGTTCAGCCATTGGTCCTGAGGGAGCTGGAGATAAGTCACTATGCCACTCTATCATTTTTGAAAAATTGTGTCAGTCAGGTGAAGTCCCTAATGACAGGGAAAAGGGAAATATAACACCTATTTTTAAAAAGGAATATCAGTTAAACTACAGACCAGACAGCCTCACCTCTGTGGTAGACAAGATCATAGAGCAGATTCTACTGGAAACTATGCAAAGCCACATAGGAAAAAAAAAGAAAAAAGAGGTGATTGGTAACAGCCAAAATGGCTTTACAAGGGGGAGATAGCGCCTAACAAATTTGATGACCTTTTATGATGGGGCTACAATGTTGGTGGACAGGGGCAGAGCAACTGACATTGTCTACCTGGACTTAATGCAAAGCATTTCACATTTCTGCACATTATCCTTGTCTCCAGACTGGAGAGACGGGGATTTCATGGAGGGACCACTTGGTGGATACAGGACTGGCTGGATGGTCACACACAAAGAGTTTTGGTAAATGGCCCATTATCTACCTGGAGACCAGTTACATGAAAAGGTTTCAGCAGTGATAAATAGAACAGGATAATTACCTCTTTTGACTGATGATGCTGTGTTTGATGTAGTCACGGGGTCAGGACTAGCTGGGACTGATACTGTTCAACATCTTTGTCAGTGACACAGACAGTGGAACCTGTCAGTGCTAACTGCACCCTCAGCAAATTTGTTGAAAACACCAAGCTCTGTGGTGGTGCAGTCAACACGATGGAGGGGAAGGATAACGCCATCCAGAGGGACCTCAGCAGGCTTGAGATGTGGGCTGAAGCAAACCTCTTTAAGTTCAGCAAAGCAAGGCACAAGGTCCTACACCTGGGTTGCTGCAATCCCACACACACCAATGGGTTGGGCAGAGAAGTGTCTAGACCAAGTCTAAGAAAGATCTGGGGGGACAGGTGATGAAAACTTTGCATGAGCCAGCTGCGTGCGCTCACAGCCCAGAAAGCCAATCGAATCCTGGGCTGCATCACAAGGACAGTGGCCAGCAGGTCAAAGGAGGTGATGCTGCCCCTCTACTCTGCTCATGGGAGATCCCACCTGGAGTACTGTGCACAGTTCTGCTGTCCCCAACATAAGGAGGACATTAAACTGTTGGAGCAAGTTCAGAGGAGGGCCATAAAGTTTGAAAGAGGACTGGAGCACCTTCTTTATGAAGACAGGCTGAGAAAGCTGAGTTTGTTCAGCCTGGAGAAGAGAAGGTTGCATGGAGACCTCATGGCAAACCTCCAGTATCTGAAGGGGGCCTACAGAGAAGCTGGAGAGGAACTTTCCATTGGGAGCTGTAGTGATAGGACAAGGAATAATGGGTATAAATTGAAAGGTTAGATGCTAGGAAGGAATTTTTCACTTTGAGGGTGGTGAGACACTGAACAGGTTACCCGGGGAAGTTGTGGATGCCCCAAACCTGACAGCGTTCAGTGTCAGGTTTAGTAAGGCCTTGAGCAACCTGGTCTACCGGGAGGTGTCCCTGCCCATAGCAGGGAGTGTTGAGACTAGGTGATCTTTAAGGTCCATTCCAACCTGTTAGCATTCTGTGATTCCTCAGTTGTTCCCAGAAGTGTTTCAGACAGATTGGCCATGAGCTGTAAAGTATTTGAATATTGCAAATATTAAATCTCTAAAAATGAATATGTTTACAATAAATGAAACAAACAGCTAATTTTGCCTGTGTCTGGAATGTTGTCCACAGCTCTCCACTCCTTGGAGTTTCCATGGCAGACTTAGGAGAAACTCAAAGGAGTTCTTCCATCTGTGGTGGGTATAAATCAGTTCAGAGAACTCCATCGCTGATAAACAGCTTAGCTTTAAAGGATAAAGGAGGCTTCATTCGTGGGGGAAGAAGACCAGGTTGTGTGGTAGTGCTGGTACTTAGATACAGTTAAAGCATCTAGGTTCTAAGTAGTTGCAGAATAAGAATGCAGTTCTTTTTTTTTCCTGAGTGTAAGGCAATTAAATATATGTGATTTCTCTAGAATACAGGCATCAAACTATTTTGAGTAATTTTGAGAAATCCAACTCAATTCAAATTTAGCAAACTATTCACAAGCTTTCTTTTGCATAGCTGATTCAACTGAATGTAAATGTCTTATTCACAATGGTGATTTCATCTCAAAACAATATAACTATTCTAGTAGATTATGCTGTGGAATGTGCACATAATTCCTGCTATGTCTTCTGATCCAGTCAAAGCTCAAATATTTAGAGTGATGTCAGTAGGCTTTCAGTTCCCGTTTTATCAGTATTTCAGGATTTCATTCTTACTCTGACACAATCTGTTCTGGGTTCAAGACGTAGTGTTCTTTTGTCCTCCTTAGAAATTGAGTTGTTTTTAATTTTTACTCCTGTCTCAGTTTGTCTGTTGCCTGTGTTTGATATGTTTGTAGGAAACTAATTTTGCTTTTACCTAGTACAATAGTTCATATTTGCAACAGCTACAATAGCATATATAGGCAGCATTACAGAGCTATATGAGAAAATTGGACAGGGCCTGTGGAACTTGTCAACATACCAGAAAAGGACTGTATAAATCCACATCTGGATTTTGCACTGCATTCAAATGAATTATATTTGCCACGGTATTTTTTGTCTCACTTTATTTATTTTTTATTTTGTTGCTTTGTAACATTTTTCTCTTTTGGTATTGATTTTTTTACGATTCAGCACTAGTAGTCAAACAGTTTGAAGTCTTCCATTGACTGGGTGCAGCTTTTTGTCGGCAACATTTTTTGTCTAAAATCAGAGACTCCTAAATCACAGAAGTTTGTCCTATGAAACTTTCTGTGCTGCTTGTTGTCAGCCTAGACCAAACATTACACATAACATTTCCACTTTGACATGAAGCGTACCCTAGATATTGGAACAGAATTTGTCTGACTGTAATATAAAATTGACAAATACTAATAACTTCAAGTGTTAATGTTTGGAGGTAAAAATACCAGAAAGTGTTTCTCCATATGGGAAAATAAATGTCTGATTGAGCTTTCCAGAAGCAAGACTTGCACTTAGAGGTTTGAGATCCTTAGAGGAATTATTTTCCCCTATTTTCTGTTTGTGCAATGTAGAAATCCCCACAGATTTTACCAGCCTGAGATGGGAAATAAATCTCCTTTTCAACACAATTGCAAAGAGGCTTCGGAAGAAAAAAGTAATGTTGACCGTGCAATCAGCTGAGTTGGTTAGAGCATAATGCTAATTATGCCAGAGTCACAGTGTTGATCCCTGCATGGGCCATTCACTTTAAAAGTTGAACTCTGTGCTCCTTGTGGGTCCCTTCCAACTTACAATATTCTGTAATTCTGTGGATATGTACCATTTCTGTGTTGAGGTTTAGCGTACCTTAAAAAAAAAATTCGCACATAAATTATTTAATGTTGAAATGCTTATACAACCTTGAATTATACCCATGACTACTGAAGCATTATTTTCCTAAGAATTGAAACACTGAAAGATAGAAATTTCAGCTCAGAATTTTTTCTGTACTTCTTAAATATCTTTGCAAGATGTAGAGCTCATGAAGCTCTTAACTGAAGCTATTTGCAGGTAAATATTCACATTTCCAAATGTGTCTTGAAGAATTAAGGAAAAACAAAATATTCTGAATACTATTAATTGTAGTTAGGGTATCCTGTGATGTATTTCATACTCATTCAGTTGTTATTCATCTCCAATATGGATTTCATAAAGATTTGGAAACACTAGGTTCTTGAAGTTGTATTTATGATGAGTGTCTTACAGAATCAAATGAGATAATGTAAATATCAGCTTTACATATGGTCAATACAAATAAGTTAAACTATTTATGAGACTAGTTATTTGGTAATTTCAATTTTTGTCATCCTCAATTAACATACTGTATCAGAACTAGATGATTGATATTTCTTTCTCCAGTGCTTGATATAGTCAGTATTTTTCATACATTTTAATCTAAATTTTTATTGTTGTTATAGGTCACAATAACAGAACTAAAGGTAAGTCTTACATGTTATTGATTTTGTTCTCTAATACTTTCATTGTGGAGCAGTTTTAAAGCTGAAATACTTCTTATAAGTTTGTGTGTGTTAAAAGGAGAAATAGGTTTATTGCAAAGGTACCTATGATATATTTTCAGCAATTTCCATATGTGAATGTCTTTTCAGGCACAGCTTGCACAGAAGACAACACTAGTCAATGATTCAAAACTGAAGGAGCAGGAATTGAAAGAGCAGGTAAGGGTGATATTGAACAAGTAAAAACTATTCTTGTTTGATATTCTATGTTTGCAGTATTAAAAGCTTTGTTCTTTTCAAGTGATGATGTGGTATATCTCTATACAAGGTACAATAAATATAATAGACAAAAAAATAGTTTTCGCTCATACTTGCTCTCAGAAGATGTGTATACTTTTCAAAGTATTCCTCTATTCCCTGAGAATAAAAATACCATATGCTTGTGATACTGGTTAGCAAAGCAATTGTACAATGAAAAAGGGAACAGTGGACTTTATGAAATTCTGGATTTTTTTTTCAAAACTAAAACTTTTTTGATGTTTAAGTACAATTTTTGTCGTATCCTTTTTTATCTGTGCTTGTATATAAAATAGAAACGTGAATATATATGCATAACATCTGCTATAGATATTTTTATGTATATATACACATGTACAACATTGGGACAGTTTTTAATAACACAGTTTTTAATTTTTTCCTTCCTTAAAAAGCAAATGTATTTTGTTTTTATAAGAGATGATACATAGCTTGGAAACTGTTTCAGTTATGCTTATTTTAGCTTATTTAGTTAACACCATTTATCACGTCAACTGTTCTCTATTTAGATTCATGTACTGGAAGACCGGCTGAAACATTATAAGAAAAATACGTACGTCACATCAGTTGGAACACCATATAGAGGTAAGTATACAGTTTTCATCACAAATGTTTTTCGTTTGTTTGAAAAATGCAGTGTAGTCTAGAAAATAAAACATCAGTCTTTTAAAAACACGTAATACATTTATGACATCCTTGTTTTCACTTGTCTATTGTAAGAGTTGGTCTATTATATAGAGTTGGTGTGTGATTTCAGATAACCAAATCACATGGCATTTTGTTTGATGTTTTCTTTTTTATGTCATCCAGTTAAAAGAGCTCTCTATCAGAGTTCTTAAGCCCTCTGCAGTGCAGGACCCAAGAGCATCTAGTAGACAGGGGCAGAGATAGGCACGCCTACAGCAGGGCACACACATTGACAGGACAGGACAGGAGGTCCCAGGCTGAGCTGGGACACGTCCCTTGGGCCCTTGACAGGAGATGGTGGGGGTCCCAGTGGAGGCTGGTCCCAGTCACCCAAGGCCTGTGAGCAGCCCCAGGACCCATACAGAAGTAGACTTCCACTGCTCATGTGCTGTCCTTTAGACACTGGTGGTTGGACTCATGGAGTATGGGCTCATGGACCTTCTCCCTGGTGGTGTACTGTTCCTCTCAGACTCTTTTAACATAAGATAGAAAAATGCACAGGGAAATGAACAGGTATTGCTCGCCTCCAAAAGATTTACAGCTGTTCAGTTGAGGAGTACATCCTACATGAGACTGAGGACTCAAGCATTAAGCCTAGCTAACGTTAGAGATACGGGGTTTTCCCATCCTGTGCAGACCCATCTTAGCTGGATGAACTCAGAAGACTTTCCAAAACCATGTCACACTTACTTTTTGCAAATTTGTGCAAATGATCAAATTATCTCAGGATGATCTACCTCTCTCATCCCCTCAGAAGGTCCATGCCTCCTTCCCTCAAGGTGTCTGAGCCAAGGATGGGAGATGGTTGTGGGTATTCAGTGACTTCTGCTAGTGCAGGGCTGGGGAAAATGTAATCAAAGATTTTCTCAGCATATACTGGTTAGGGAGAGAAGCAGGAAGCATAGCATAGCTTCCTTCAGCTGGAAGGGACCAACATCAGTTTTGTAGTCCAGCTGTGCGACCACTTAAGTGCTGATGAAAAGGTAAAGTATGTCTTTAAGGGTGCTGTATAAATGCCTCTTCAACACTGACATACATGATGCATCAACCACCTCTCCAGGAGGTCTATTCCAGAGTTTGACGCCCTCTTGGTCAAGAAATCGAATCTGAACTCCCCATGATAGATGCAGGTTTCTACCATTTTCCATGTGTCCTGGCACTGGGTACCAGGGAGAAGAGAGCAGCACCTGCCTATCAACATCTCCTCAGAAAGCCATAGGGAGCACTGAGGTCACCCCTTAGCCTCCATCTCTCCAAATTAGACAAACCCAGACTCCTCAGCTGCTTCTCAGAGGACATGCCTGCCAGCACCTTATCCAGTAGCTGATGTACCCTCCTCTGGGTATGTTCATGAACCTTCACATCCTTTTTAAATGTTGGGCCCAGAACTGCACTAAAGGTGAGGCTGCACACGTCTTTTGACCGACTGATGATGCTGTGTTTGATGCACTCCAGGATGAGTTTTGCCCTTTTGGCTGCCAAGGGCACATAGACTGATGACTTCTGTTGCACCTCCTGCCAACCAGCACCCCCAAATACCTTTCTGGAGGGCTGCAGTTACTCCATCCCAGGTGCAGAATACAGCATTTGTTCTTGTTTGCTTTCATGCCATTAGTGAAACTTGGATTCGGGTGAGTGACTGTCAGTATAAATATTCTCTTCTTTTTGTTTACACAGATGGAAACCTTCACCATACTGACGTTTCCCTGTTTGAGGAACCTACTGAGTTTGAATACTTGAGGAAAGTGCTCTTTGAATATATGATGGGTCGTGAGACAAAGGTAATGGAAATTTGTATACACTGTCAGGTGATTCAGAGTAAAGTTTAACACCCTTGCTGTATAGATGTGAAGTACTATGTGTTTGTTTTTTGTTATATGCTACTTATTTCTAACACAGGATTCAATAGTCTTTCACTTTTTTTTCCCCAAAGAGACATGATCCATAACTTCAAAACTTCATCAGCCTGCCAAGATGAGTGGTAGGTGGAGGGGGTTTTCACATCTCTCACCACTGTACCTATCAAGACAAAAACCTTTATAGGTAGATATGGTTTTATCAGCAAAAGTCCTGTTGTCAGTCAAACTTAATGTAAAATGAAGGCTGGTATGCACAGTATTAGCAAAAGTGATCTTTTGATACAATCTTGACACAAACATGGTAAGTAACAGTTGGATTAAGTAACAGTTTGTTAGGACCTGTGAAGATGGTGAAATACCTCTTCAGTTGTTGTTTAAAGATGTTTCATAGTATTCTCAAATCTGTATACCTTAGATATTATTAATTCAATCTAAAAGGTAATGAAAAACTGGGCAGTAGGCTTCTTGTAAGCTGGAGAGCTTGTGAAATCATTCCTGAATTGGAATTTTACTAGCTTCTTGCAATACTGGTGCTTAGGGACTGATCGAATTCAAAAGAGGCATATTGTAGCACAAAGATTTTGCTTGGATGATAAATTCTATATGGATGAATTTTTGTATTTGGTTTTTTCCTCCTCCCTGGAGTTCTTCCATTGTTGACCTGATTTCAACTTAGAATACTATAACGCAAAGAGATTTTATGTAGGTTTCTGTGTTAATTAGCTCTGTTCTCATTGTGCTCTGTGCAGAATAAAACTTGGACAGTACAGGGCATTCTGTCCTTGTGGGGTTCTTCTGTCTCTCTCTTTTTATCTCACTTTTAATTTTGATATTAATTCCTTTTTTATTACTAATATAAATCTCTCATCCAAAAAACCAGAATCAATAGTTACTTTCTGTTCTCAAGCCTGGGGCACATCAGATGGCTCTCCTACTTTAATAATTAATAAAAATATGTACAGTACTGGATTTTATGATTTTGAATTGTAAGGGACTTAGACAAGTGAAAATGCTAAAGAGTCTGCCAGCAGTGTTTCAGCTTAAAGGAGGTGTTGAAACAGCTGTAGGCAACTACTGCAGATAGCTGATGCACATAGCAAATTTTCATTCAAAAAAACCTAATTTGAAACCTTGTTTTCACTCACTAAAAATTTTTCTTACTGATCTTCAAAACACTACTATGCATGCCTCAAAACTTTGGATTATAAACTGTTACATTTTTTTCCCTTTTTAACAGTGTTGTACTAAAATTTGCAGTTGATTTCTTCAATAATAGTAACAAACTACAGTCAGAGCTAAAGAAAATTGTCTTCAGCTCTTTCTTTGGTGTTTCTTTACATTCTTTCTTTGGAGAAGTTCTGCTTCAAAACGTAGTTTAAAGCTGATTTCATCTGCTGGTTTTCTTCCAACTATTAGGTGTGTTGCTGGAGGACACTGAGCTTGGTGTGTGCTCTCATCAGGATTATATCATATAATCATGAATTTATGGATATATCTTGCTAACTGGTTTCATACTACTACATGGAAAACCATGAGCAGTGATTGATGCGAATTATAAAGCTTTTTAAAACAGTTTCAAGTATGCTAGTAAAGTATTACTGTGTTTTCCACCACCCCCCAACATAGTTCTTGAGTTAAAAGATCTACACTGTAATTTATCTTCTCAGTACATATATTCCTTTCTCTCAGCTTTTATCTTCCTGTGCAAGAAGAGGCTTTTTTTAAAATCTAGTTTTGTCATATAAGATCATTCTGGTGGCCCTTCTCTGTGCACGATCCCCTTTTGTAGTGCAAATATGTATGCCATGTCTCAAAGGTGATTCAGTAGTGGAATTGTTGATATCTCTGGACGTGCTTCCTCTTTTTTGAATAGAGTTCAAAAGAATCTGTGCAAATTATCTAGGATATATTGCCAATTATGCATCCTAGTAAATGATACTGGAATGCGATCAAGACATTAATGAATGCGCCTGCTGGTCTACAGAATTGGAGACATAAGAAAAATGTGGAAGTTGATATGGATCTAAGAGTCAGGAATTACTGTCATTACTTGTAATGTGTAACTTATCACATTTTTTGTAAACTGCTTGACCAAGGTGGGTATGTCTTTGTTGGGAGGTTTTACTGTCTTGTCCTCCAGTCCAACTTTATTATTTGCCTCTTGCTTGGCAGGATATATGCAACAGGGTTGACAGATTACTTTTTCTAAGCATTCACTTTATCTAGTATGCTGTCTTATTAATGGACTCTATCATTTCAGCATAGGTACCATAGAACTTACATCACACTACAGTAACTAAAGTTTGTGACTATGTGCAAACATTGTTTTCATATAATCCACATCATGCATATACAATGTGAAACAAATAGTTATATCTTACTGATTTCACTGTTTTCCATTGACATTAATAAAATAGTATCCAGTATTATTAAATTAAATTAATTTTCAAATATTACAAAGCATTTCTTTGGATGTGGAATTATGTATGGATAACCTATATCTTTTTAGACAATGGCCAAGGTTATAACAACAGTGCTGAAATTCCCAGAAGATCAGACTCAGAAGATACTAGAACGAGAAGATGCTCGACCAGTGGTAAGTTATGTAAGTAAATCATGTTTATGCAAGAGGATTAGGTTTCAAGAATAAGGAGTTAGAGACTTTTTTTATGTCTTCTTTTCCCTGTGTCCATATTCAAGTGCACTCCTTTTCTCCCTCCTTCCCTCTTCAAATATCAAATTTGAATTTGGAATATCAAATTCCAGCTCTAGGTTTGAGTTTATAGCAAGAGTGAGAAAAAAAAGAGCATGTTTTTTTTTATTAGTATTTTTCTCCAGTTAAGACATATTTCTGATGGTGATGGGTACAGTAGGACCACAGCAAGTTCAAGCATCACTACCATTCTGCAGATGAATTTTCTAATTAAAAAATCAATCTGACATATTAAATATATATATAAAATATATACTTCTTAAATTCAGAAGTTTTTGTTGAGTTTTTATGAAAAATCTATCAAGAAATATTTTTTCAGCCCTGGGATAAAATTTCTGGCAAAAACAACAGGCATTTTGCTCGTAGAATAGAAAGTTGATCATCTCAATCACCTGAGATACGTGTGTTTGAAGTGAGATGTGTACAGTTTTATCTTAAGTGTGTATCCTAACAAGTTTGGGGTTTTGATTAGACTTTGGGGGTTTTTGTGTGAGTCTGCTTTATTTTTGTTCTGAAAAAACACAGAAATATGTCAGTTCACTCTGGGTCATGGCAGGTCAAAAATAAGAGTCATCAACACTTTCATGTTGTCTCTTTTCCCGTTTTATTTTGTGACATTTTCTTAGTATTTACCAGTTGGCCTCTTTACTAGAAATTGGGTTTGAGAAGCAGTCGCAAAAGGAGATAAGATTACTTGAGCATAAGCATTTCTTAGGTATTGCAGTTACTGTTGTATGTATTGGAGCTACTTTTAATTTAAATAAAAACTGCAATAATAGTCTCCGCTACATTGTATCTGGAATCAACACTGTGATCCCTTGTCTTTGTGGGTCAGCTTAGTGAAATATTAAGGAATTGAAGTGAGAGGAAGAATTGCATTCTGTTTCTCTCACTGACCTCACATATATATTTATTTAGTGCGTGCAAATGCAGAATAAAATAAAAATTTGAATAATTTTGCATTTCACTTGAAGTAGATGCATTCAGTTAGTTCACTGAAACAAATTTTTTAAAAAATCTGTCTTTTCATCTTGCAGTATCACATCTGAGGAAAGTGTTAATTCTCCTGTGCACTTAGTATGTTTGAGAGTCTTGCAATCTTAAATATTTTACATACTTTTAGAAGATATAAATATTGATTATACTGCAGCTCCAGTAACTATTATGTATCCCATTCTCTCTCTGAAATTGATTTCTCTCTCTGAAATCTAATTAAAATAGAAAGCTGAAACTTGTTTTGTTTTGTTTTGGTAAGCCAGAGTAATATTTAGGAAAGATTTTGAGAAGAGAGAGGGCCTTGTTTTGCAGCCACTTCAGCTTTTTGATATTTAAACCCATTTTTCCTACAACAGACGTTCACAACTTCTTATACAAAATAAAAATTTAACTTGAATTCATCAAACAAATTTTCATCCTTGGTGTTTAATTTTGGCTAAAACACACCATGAGGTTTTTTTGCAGGCTACAAGTGCTTTGATTTGTTAAGGATATCATTGTTTGAGGACCTCTTGGGTTTCACATAGCAGTCCCTTCTTGGCTCATATCTAGCCTATGAATTTTCTCCTTTCCAAATCCACAAAGAGATTGAGTTAGACATCTAATGGAAACTCAAATATTAGGGCATATTATGAAGGGAGAAGTATTTTTTCCTTCACTTTCAACCTTACTATGTTCATTTGCTGAAGCACAGATTATTCTGGGGATGAATCTTCCATAATTCTGTTTAGAACTAAAAAACTGGAGATGTCTTTATAAATTATTCTGTCAAGAAATATGCTTGGGTTTTTTTGGGTTTTATTTATTGACATTTGCTGACATGGCACTAGTGTTTCTCCACACTTAATATTGGACTGATGCTGGTATATGAAAATATCCAATATTTAGCTCTCATGAGCAATGAAGTTCTGAACTACGACATAAATGTGCATTTTAACATAAAGCTTTTAGTTTATTGCTAAAACATCTGTAAGTAATTTTAATGTGTAAATTATTAATTTACTGTGCTACTAGAGTAAGTGTGTGGTACTAAATATCTGTGAGTAATTTTATACCCTCTTAGTGGGTGTATATTTAACAAGTTTCTGAAAAATTGTAGCAGTCCCTGGTCAATAAACATATGCTAGATCAATGTAATCTTCAGTAATCTGGTTTTTACTACGTAGTGTTGATCTAACTGCAGCAATCTGTGGACCATAGATGTCCACAGGGTTCTTACTTGTTAACACTACATAACGCTATTAACAAAATAGTCCAATAAGCTCTTTTCTTCCTGGCTTTGTAGTTTGCCTCACCTCGCAGTGGTATCTTTTGAATATGCCACCAGTCTGTGCTTGGCTAGTGTGTGGGTGAGTGAAATCTAATACATTCTTGTTTTATGTAAAATGAAATCTGTACTGTGCAATTAATGATTCTTCTGCTTTTTTTCCTTGCCTGCTTTCCTTCATTAAAAAGCAAGTTTTGGTTTTGTATGCATATGGTAATTTTTGTTCTCCTGTTAATCATGTTTTCCTTTGCAAAGCCAAGTTTGAAAATGGTAAATACTGATTCAAAACCAATCTTTTGGATTGACCCTAACCCTAAGCATAACTTCAAATGTTTATTGATTTTTGTACAAAAATCTCAGTTGTAGGAACAAAATCAGATTTTAAATCAATTTATATATAATATTGAATTTTATTGCACTTGGCTTTGTTTTGTCTTTATTCATTTTCTGAGTTCTTTTTTTGAACAGGCAAATAAGTCAAATTTGTGGGAGACATGCTGCACTGATTGAAATGAATTATTAAATCTCATAAATATGAAAATGAATTATCTTTAAAAAGATTGATGAATATTCTCTGAAGAGGGATTAGGATATGGTTACATTAGACATCAGTACCTTTCTGAATCACAGCTTTGGTTTAATATCAAGAGAAGCTATAGCAGAGAGATGATGGAGAACAATTAGGGGAACTTCGTGCTCGCAGTTTATTGTGCCTTTAGTTTTTATTAAGATACTTCAATTATGAATCTGCAATGCTAGTTGTAGCATTACAAGAATGGAACAGCTGACATAGGCCTGAAGATGCAGCTTGCATCAGACTAGCCTAGCTAAACAAGCAACACATAAGCAATAGCTGGTTGAGAGAGGACTGGGATATGGAAGTACACAGGAAAAAATTTTCTGCGCTGACTGATAAAGATTATAATTTGAGTCACTAGTGGTGTATGATAGTTAATAAACTCTGCAGATGAATTCTATAGAATATAATCAGTTCAACTTTTTTTTTCCTCCTTTGCAACTGGAAAGCTTTGCACAGTTGCCAGGAGTTGATTTAGTGTATGTGAAGCAGTTGCTGTGTCTTGGCTGAAATGCAGTTGTTGGCCTGCGTCACTGCCAGAGCAAAATTAACTTAGGCTATTGCCATTGCCTGTTACTACAGTGCAGTTGACAGGTTATATTCCTCTCCTGCAGTCATGCAAACACAGCCTTCAACACAAAATAATATATCTTTCAAAGGAAAAAATTTGTTTATCTAACAGTCATGGTTTCTACTTTGTGTTCTTTTCCATCTTTGAATACAATAGTGAATGTACTTCATTGCACTTAAAATGTAGTAGAGTTTGGACTGTGCCAACAGCCTTCATCAGTTCTGACAAAATCAGCAACTGCTTTCTCTAGCCCTTTGTTGGAAAGAATTGAATTGTTGATATTGATGGAACAAAGCTATTTACAACACTATTGCAGAATAGGTTGCATAAGGTATGTTTGAAACTTAGGCTCTTGTCGTGCTGTCCGTAATGCTGGTGTTCTGAGCTGCATTTGAAATATACCACAGAAAGACTTTCTGATATTGACCTTAATGTTGGAAATTACCAGTTACACTTTCATAACATCAGCTAATGTATATGTAAACTGTTCAGACTTCATTATTCCATTATAATTGCCTACTTCATCTCAAGTATTTTTCTCAAATTCTTGCATGTATATAACTTAGAAATTAAGAGGATGCTGACTTCATTGTGAAGGCAATTGATATTTTTTCTGTAGAGGAGGCTATTTGCTAGCTTCAGGATTTTACATCATAATTTCAATTTTAATGATAAGCCTTATGCAGAGAGTACAACTTTGTTTTTCTTTGGATTAGTATGCAGTGATGGGGTAGACTATTTCCAGTGAGACCGCTCACAGTTTTGCTACACCTTATTTAGTTTTTATCAGTTTCTCAACTGTTTTGCAGGAAGTGGAATGGAATTGCTTGCTCAAATAATTTGACAGTTTGACTTATTTGAAATTCCTCTGTCTCCTAATTGTATTAATAAACAATGCAATTATTTTACTATTAAGAGCTTCTAAGTTGTTCTTAATACTGTAAACATTTGATAATTTCTTTTAACTTTTCATTCTTTTAGTTGTGGCTAAGACCGTCTTGAAGATTTTGTAATGAGAAGGTCTCATGACATTGCTGCTTACAAATATGTTTATATCTCTGTTACCCCTTGAAAAGGGACAAGAAGAAAAGCTATTATTCAAGATCACAAACAGAACAGCAAGAACCAAAACTCAGCACTACATTTGGATTGTGAATATAGTTAAAACTGCCTTGGCAGAAATGCTAATCAGGGGTTATTTGGTTATTTCTCTTCTATTGAATACTGTCTTCTATTTTGTGTTAAAGGTTATTTTTTTAAAGGAGAGAAAAGACTTTATCCTAGGAAAGAATTGCCTGCTACTGTGTCTCTATACAGGTTTTACTGGGTGTTTTTTAAAAGTTGAAAGAAATGATTTGTTTCTTCTATTTATTTTTTTATTTTTGATTGAATTGTGCAATACATTTTGGATGGATAGCGATTGAGGTGATTTTTCTGATGAACTAGGCACTCTTGTTGACTCTCCTGATTTGATCTTGATTGTTTGCTAGAAGGTCACTTCTATATGCTTTTGCCTACAATAAATCCAAATTGCAGTACCTTGTTTGTTTACTCCTAGCTTTTGTACTTATATTTTCTGGATAAAAGGTGTGTTCCTGTAAACTGTAAATAGTTACTACATAACTTTATTATATGCTGATCTGTGACTGTTGACAGCACTAATATGAATAGAGCTGAGATGAAATAAAGTTTATTTACTGTATAATTTTGAAACATCTTTGGTATGATTTTTCTTTTAAAGGACACACTGGCTTTGTTCTTACTCCTGTTGGAGACATTGTTAGCTGAGATGTTCCAGGCTGAAATCACTCTCATAAGAACAGCTATTCAAGTGCATTAAACTGTAGGAAGTCAATGGAGACATTCAAGTTTCCAAGGGATCCCAACCTGCAAAACAGATACATGGTGGGCTGACAAGCTGGCATGAGAATGTAGCAAACAGAGAAACTTGATTTGTAAAAGGTCTGAATGATCATAGAATCACAGACTGATTTGGGTTCAAAGGGACCTTAAAGATCTTCTAGTTCCAACCCTCCTGCAATGGGCAGGGATACCTTTCATTAGACCAGGTTGCTCAGAGCCCTCTCTAGCATGGCCTTGGTCACTTCATGGGATGAGACGTTTACAACTTTTCTAGGCAACCTGTTCCAGTGTCTCACCATGCTCACAGTAAATAGTTTCTTCCTAACATACAATCTAAATCTCTCCTCTTTCAGTTCAGAACCATTCCCCTTTGTCCTATCACTATCTGCCTGTGTAAAAACTTGTTCTGAAAGGCTGCAATGAAGTCTTCTTGAAGCCGTCTCCAGACTAACAACTCCAACTCTCTCAGCCTGCCTTCATAGCAGAGCTGCTCCAGCCCACTGAACATCTTTGTGGCCTCCTCTGGACCCACTTGAACAGGTCCATGTTTTTTCTTGTGCTGAGGACCCCAGACCTGCGCACAGCACAGCAGGTAGGCTCTCATGAGAGAGTAGAGGGGGACAATCACCTACCTTGACCCGTTGGCCAGTCCTCTTTTGCTGCAGCCCAGGATACCAATGGCCTTCTGGGCTGTGAGCACACATTGCCAGATTATGACTTTTCATTCATCAGCACCCCCAAGTTGTTCTCCAGAGGACTGTTCTCTGAGTTCTTCTCCCAGTGTTCTCCTGGTCTGAACTCATTGAGGTTGCTCCTGACCAAGGTGTAGGACTTGATATTTAGACTTGTTAAATCTCATGAGGTCCTTATGGGCCCACTTCCCAAGTTTTCAAGGTGTCCCTGCATGGCATCCCTTCCTTTTGTTATGCCAGCTGTACCACTCAGCTTTGTGTCATCTGCAAACTTGCCGAGAGTGAACTCAATCCCATTGTCTGTGTCACTGATAAAGATGTTAAAGAGCACCAGTCCCAAGACAGAGCCCTGAGGGACAACTGTCATCACTGACCTGCATCTGGACATAGAGCCATTGACCACAACTCTCGGGCTGTGTCCATCGAGCTATTTTCTTATCCACTGAATAGTCCACCCTTCAAACCCATGTCTTTCCAATTTGGAGATGAGATGTCACATGAGACCATGTCAAAGGCTTTACAGATGTCTAGATAGATGACATTGGTTAGTCTTTCCAGTCATTCCATCATAGAAGTCCACCATGATGGAAAATTATGTATTTTTGTTCTTTTAAGTAATTTCTGTGTGGTCTTTCTGGCATGCAAGTTGTGATCCTCTGAAGTGATACACAAGTATGCATAAATTTCACCTCTAGCTACTATGATATTTACTGTATTAATAACTAACATCTGTAATGTATGTTAGTTTGCCAAGATAGTTCAGGCTGATCAGTCCTCCATGAATATAATTTTTAACAAGTATTTGAGGGGCAGCAGTCTGCAACATATGAATGAGGCATGGTCCCCAGTTGTGGTATAACTGGAAACATTTATTAAAAGTGTATATAAGTTTTTATAATATTTTCACTATCAGGTTAGAATAGCATGAGCCTGTGTAGCCAATAGTATAACTGTTCATATGTCTGCTAACCAGTAATATACACCATCAGCCTTTTTTCCCTAGAACAAATGCTTGTATAACAATTTCTTCTGCAAACTACTGTTCCTCTGCTGCTTGTTACATTTTAGAAACTTTGTTACATCTCTCCTGCCTTGACTGAATAGCTTTCTTTGTTTTTTTATTACAAGTTCTCTTTGTTTTCTTACTCCACAGCAGTCCTCTAAGATGCTCATCTCTGAACATAAGGGATGATATTTTTTACTTTTTTTTTTGCAAGTGCACTGAGATTCACCTTTTTTGTTTATCTGCAGGAAAAGAAAGAAAAAAAAAAAGCTGAATTTATTTACATAGTTTTTTATTCTAGTGAAACTAAAAGTGAAACAATTTGAGCGATCCAAGGCCTATTGTGGCCACTAGCAGTCTAAAAGAATGCATCTTGTTTTAAATTGTTGTTTAAGTTTTAAAGGGACATGGGTTGCTTTTGATAGTTAAGTACTAAGAGTTACATCTTTTTTTCCCACTGCCTCGTGTCTGGCAAAACTTGAAATTTTATGTTGCTTTATCATTAGTAGCTTCTGGGAGGTTTAGGGGAGAGGGGTTAAACTTTTTCCTTTTATCAAACATCAAATGTATCACATTTGTTTTAAAGACCCAATATTCTTTGTTTCCAATGTAAGCCCTTCTCTCTCCTCTGTTGTGTAGCAGAAAGGCATCCTCCAGACTGTCAGCAGCAACCTCAACTGGACTTGACATGAGTATGTTTGGCTCTGAAAAAGCCTATTCCTCTCATAGCTGGCTGAGGATTTGTAGGATTTTGCTATTGCTATCATTACAGCAGTGTAAAATATAGATTTGAGTTTCAGTTTTCCTTGTAAGTTATATATTGTCTTAGGCTTTGGGAACTTCACTGCAGGGATCTGTTACTTTGACAGCAAGTATTACTGTGATCTCTTACAGATATCTTGTCCTCACAGATAGGTTATTTTTCACATTTTCTGTTTTTGTTCTTTTCCCTTTCCATGCAAGAAACTAGTTATGGACTGTACTTTGTCAAGTATGACTCTAGTGCAGTAGAATAAACTGAAATATTTTATTTAATATTAATAAAATGTTGGATGGACTAAATAATATTTTTCCCTTAAGTAACCTAAATAAAGAATCCAAAAAGGATTATACAGTCATTGTTTTTTAAAAAACTAAAATCAAGTAACCACTACCCAAATTAATACTTTGAAAAAATTAAATGTTTGGGGTGGTTTTTTTAATATATATATACTCATTAGTAATCACAGAATTATTCCTTAATATAATGGGAAAGTGTGCTACGTACAAGATTTTTTTTCAGGCTGAAGTTTTAACTGCTTTGAGATTTTCTTAAAAGAGAATATGTAAATAAGGCATAGCTTTAGAATTTAAATAAAGTTAAGGTGAACACATGAAAATGGGTGATTTGCTTTAGTAATTTTTTTTATTGTTGGAGTGTCAAGTGGTGCTAGTAGTACCAATAAAAGATTGGACTGCCTTTTTAGCAAAGGTTAGAGGATGCCAAACTTGTTCAGACATGATTGTTAAAAGATGCATCTGCAAGAGAATATATTTGGATCATCTTATATTGAACCTTGCCTCAGTCTTACGTGCAATATATATGATATTTGTAATTTTATGAACTTAAATACATATGCAGAAAAAAATGTGTAGATCTGTTTATAAAGATAAGACTTAAAATGTTTATCGACCATCATGTAGTGTTCTAAGGATTAAACATTGTTAATTTAGATGAAAAATACCAGGGATTTTATTCATGTATTATTTCAGTGCCTAAGCTGATATTTATTGACAACATACTATTTCAAACATTTTGTAAACATTATCTATAAATCTATCCAACTTCTAGTTCTTCCATTTCTAGTACCTCTTTCTGTGATCTGTACTAAAATTTATTTACTCTCCCATGTGGTATATGGTATCTGGTTCTTTCCTCTAAAATGAGGATTTCAGACTCTGTAAACTGGAATGAATACTAAGGAGATTGGTTTTATTTTTGGAATTGAAACTCTTGCATAAATCCTATTGTCCTTCTATGTGTGCTACAGAAGATAGTTTTTTTTCCCTCTATGGAGTTTGTTAAATTGAGAAACTTATTTTTAATTTACCGTTTCAAGAAAAAACAGCTCTTTCGCAAAGTCATTACTGCTTTGTTAAGGCCATCAATATGAGCAGAAGCCTAGCAGCCTCTCACCTATGTGAGGAATATCCAGACCAAGCTATGGTGTAGCTGTTTATAGATGCTGATCCTCAATAGCATTCCTAGTGTGGGATTTTCAAACTCTCTTTGGTTGTGTATATTCATTATATGGCAAATTAGAAATTATAGAACAGAAGTAAGCAGTAAGTTGCATTTTCTTCTACATTGTATCTACCCATGTACTAGGAGTTGCTACCTTTTATTTTCTTTCTCAGGCTTTCATTTACACTTACTCTAGTCTTCCTCTGTTAACACTGAGTTAGTTTCCTGTATGTACTACAGTAATTTCAAAGGCACCTTGACTCAAAGGAAGTACATCTCTGGAGATTTCCAGAACAGTGGAAACTGTTGTATAACAGTGACAGCCATTATTTCCTGCAGTTGCCACCTAATACCAGGTGACATATCAGAGAAGAAATAATTAAGCTTACAGTAATTACATGTTATTTTATGGCTGTGCTAGCACATCGAGGTACAGCAATGGATGGTAATGGAGCTAAGTGTAGTGCAGGAATCTGCTGTGACACATGGCTTGCATCTCTTGGTTGCAACTTTCAGAGCAGTCTAGGTCACCTGGTGGCCATTAGGCAAATGTTAGCTGCTTTCTAATTAGGTGAAAGTCACTTTGATTTGGCAGGTAACTTTTCAAAATGGAGACAAAGGTCTATGTGGCTCTAGGGGCTGACCGGGTCCAGGGTGTGGAGACCATTGTGGGTGCTGCTGCCAAAGCAGGTCTGCATGCCTGTGGCAGAGACACCTTTGCCTGATTGCCTTTGGTTGTGTCAGGATGGTTTGCATGTCCAGCATTTCTGTAAGCGTTTAACTTTGCTTAAAGGAAAAGGAATGAACAGCAGAGTGTATTCCCAATTACGGGCCCTTTTAGAACAGTAGATGAATAAGGGGAAAGAAAAGAAAAAGAAGGAAGGGTGAGGTGAAAACTTAGGGTCTTTCTTTATGGTAAAGAAGGTTGTAATTAGGCTGAGCTTCTAGCTTCCACTTACGTGAAATATATTTTCATCTTGAAAGAAACTGTCCTCACCTTGAAGCCCTGCAGTGAGTGTTACCTGCACGTTATTTAAAGCACACCACACTTCAGCCCTAAGATTCTAGTGTTGTTACTGAATTAAATATTCAGTACAGGAAGTGTCTAGCTCAGTTAAATATGGATTTTTTCCCCTCTCAGTTTCAGAAGTAGCACATTGTAGACATAATGATTCTCAGGATATTAAACTGTTTGAGGTGAAGCACAATGTCTGTGTATTTTATGCAGGTTCTGCTATGGTGGGACCTCATTTCTAGAATGAACTGATAGAAATGTTCCTAGTTAGATACAGGATGAGTAGGAGACATCCAGGTTGTGTGTACTTTTCCTCAAGATGCAACTATTCACATGCTACATAAAAATAGTGTGGAATTGGAGTTGATCTTAGAGTACTCTCCTTGTTCAGCCAGTGAGTAAATACAAAATTGCCATGCCAATCCCTGGGAATTTGGGTATGCCTTTATATATAGTTGTATCTATCCTACAACTTTTAATATTTTAATGTTTTAATGTTATCTTTTTTAGATGTGACTTGCTCAGTACAATAGAAGGAAGAATCTGCTCATGGCAATGGCCAGTATGAATTAGGTCTTAAAAGGAGATGTGGTTGCTTTGTAGTGTGTTGCTCATGGCCACACATAGGACCTGCTAGGTTTAGGGTTTTAAGCATACACAGATGCACTGCCTTAGTTCTTTCTAGTAGTATGAAACCTTATTTAAAAAAAAAAAAAAGTTTTGTGATTAGAGAGAGTCTTTTTGCTTGGAGAGCTATGCTTGATGTCACACCTTCTGGCTGGGTGCATGTGGACACCTCAGTAAAGCAGCAGAGCAAGCCAGAAGTTTGGGCAGAACCAGCAACTTCCTCTAAGCAAGAGCACTGCAGGCTGGAGAGCTACTGGGCAACAGCCACAGCCACAGCAAGCCTTGCATTGTACAGGTACTCTCTTCAACTCCTCTTTTATGTTCAATTATTAGTTAAACTTTTATTTCAGTCATCTTCATTGACTCTTTCCAGAGCTTGTGCATCAGTATTTCCTTGGAAATAAGTTTTTAAACAGGGAGAAGATGAAGAGTGACTTTCAATGAGCTGCTAGAGAGCACAGGAATGCTGTTTATTTTATATAACAGGGGGAGACTGAACATAAAAGACAAATGCATGAAGTCAACAGCTTATTTTTAAGTTGCGAGTAAGAGTGTGTATGACTTTAGGGAAGCTGTAATTAACATTTACTATAGATAAGCTCTAATATTGACTAAAAATATAAGTCAACTTATGTATTTTTGTAGACATCCTTCATCAGGATCCTGATGGTTTTCAGAAAGCCTTTTATGGCAGCAGTAGTGGCATACTGTAGTTAGGGAATCAAATAAATGCAGTATATCTTATATGTCACTACTGCTGTCAACTGCACTCAATTGTGAGCATAGTTTGTTTAATGTATTGCACTGGGATCCCTGGACTGATTTATCATGTGTCAGGAAAGGCAGGGAAATTAACATCTCAACTAATTTCACGTGCTTTGTGACCAGCCCAACCAGGTTTTGTTTGGGATGTTGCTGAGGACAGAAGCATGGCTTGCTTTCACCAGGGACATGCAGGTCTCTAGGCACTCAGAAGGAGGCTGGGGAAGCATAATATACTCTTAACTTTTTCCAGAGATTCTGCTTTCCTCTGAAATTGGAGTTGTGACTGAGCTTAGATTTTTTATTTTTGATGGAGGAGTCTATATCAAAAAAAGTCTCACAGCTTGGGCTCAACAGCTGCTGTCTCCATTTTGGAAGACGTCCCAAGACTTTTCTAACCTTGCTAGTGCCACCTGGTTGGTCTAGGAGTGTGTAATTTTGTTTTAATAGAGTGATGCTCTAAGCAACTCATTAGAAATCAGAGAGTGAACCATGGAACTATCAAATTGACCCCCAAATTTGTCGTATTTTCTTGCTAGTCTATGGGATGGCAGGATTGTTACTATTGAATTCCTCCCAGAATCTCTCTTATAGCAGGGCCAGTCACTGAGGTATGTGAATAATGTTGCTCATAAACAAGAGAGCTTGCTATGTTATCACACCTGCTGTGCTTCTCTCTTTACATTATTTGTGGTGAATATAACTCTGGGGAATGTAAATTCCTTGTCTTAAGTCCACTGATTTAAATTGAATTATACTTGCGAAAAATTCTGCCTGGGGCGGGGGGAGGGGGCTCGAGGGGTTCATTTTGTTTGGCACTTTTTTTTTCTTTTTTCCTGTTCATTTTTCTAAAATCACTGGCATCAAACAATATCCTTCTTGCTATCCAGATGCTCAAATTCAGTGTTTTCCAGATTATTAAGCTGGATAACTATGCTGCTTCTGGCATATCTCAGGCTAAAGCAAGTCCTGTGGAGTCCTACAGTTTGTTTTTCTGAACTCCTGTGTATGTGCAATATACACCAAATAAGCCATAGCATAGCAGAGAATTTACAAATAAGTGGATCGCAGAAGGCCCTGTGTATCCCAGATTATTTGGTTAAAGCTCAAGCTTTGAGCTCACACACACCACTTCAAAAAGTGTCTTCTCTGTGTGGAGAACAGGTTTGGATCTCTCAAAGATGATAAATAGATTATTGTTTGCATGAAATTTTCATACAAGAAATATATGATAATTAACACATGGAAAAATAAATATTGAATGGAAAGCAGATGTGCCAAGAATGTCAAGCAAGATATTTGCAAGTTGTCGTGTAAAATGGACCTTTCAACAAGTGGCCAAAGCTTGTGTGACCGCTAGAATCTCAGCCTAATACATTTAAAAATGGAGGCTAAATCAGAAAGAAGAGATATCACTTCAATGTCTAAATGAGTGAGACTTGATATGTCAAAAAATGGTGGATCACAGGATTCACCATGGGGCGAGTATTCCATGACTTTCTCATGTCTAGTACATGTTTCCCACTTGGGATTTTTCTTTTGATGTAGTCAAATGAGAAAAATGAGATAAAATCCATTAAAAATTCTAAACACTCTGGCTTCATTAAAGCTTCTGGGAGCTATTCTCTGACTTTCTGTGGGTTAAATCTAGGCTGTTGAAAAGAACCTCTATCACTGGAGGTTCACTTGTCCTGGGTTAGGCCAGAGGGGTCAAAATCTAGGAAGTGATCTGTGCTGCAGGAATGCAGGAAGGCATACAACTTCCTTCCTGCGAGAGAGAGAGCCAATAATCAGGTAGTTTTAAGAATTGATAGGTAGGTAAACCAATTAAAAAGTTGGTCCGCCTTCAAGGAAAAAACCATATATAAGCAGAGACTCTCTGACGCTCTTCCTCTTTGGACCTGCTGCTGCTGTGTAGAGAGGAGCAGCTCCTGCTTCTCTCACTGGTAAGGCCCCCCCCACCTCCTTCCGAAGGAGGGATGGGGGGGGGAAGGGAGGTTTTATGGCAGCCGTGCCGCTGCAGCCGGGCAGGCATGGGGGAGGAAACGATTGGAATTTTCAGCAAATCCAGCTCAGCCGGTGTGTCAGCTACACAAGAGGGAGAGCCGGGCCAGGCAAGGACTGGGTCGGACTCCATCCAGCTCGGGCCAGGCCCTGCCCTGTCACCCCGGGCCCAGATGGTCCCACCAGGCCGAGCCAGCTTGGCAGAGCCAGGCAGAGACTCTTGAGAGCGTCTGGCATCCAGCTCGGACCTGTTCAAGCAGCCCGGCAAAGAGCACGTGATCCTCACACTGCCGGAGAGAGAGACAGAGATTAACTCTCTCCATGCCTGGACTAAACTCACAGACATCCATCCTTCCTCGCAGAGAGAGGAACGAGTGAAGACATCTACATAGTGCAGCGCAGAGACTTTACAGTCAGTGAGGAAAGCAGAACTGATACCTAGAGGGAGGTGCATGAGAAGTTGCTTCAAGAGTGAAACTGAAAACTCTTTTGGAGAACCATGGTTGGGGACTGAGCTAATAAATTCTCTGTAATATATGAAGATATAGTCCAAAGGGGGATGTGAGGTTCTTATTGCAGCCAATGAACTGAAATACCTAAGTACAGACAAGTAAGTGTTGAAAAAGTACAGCCTGATGAGAAACTAGAACCAAGAGAGAGGAGAGGCTGTGATCCAGAGCCCTGGTCCCGGGGAGAATGCTAGAGAACCTGAGTTGTCAAGAGAACCTGTGTTGCTAAGCACAGAAGAAGGGATTTTCTTTGTTGCTGCAATTGAACTAAGCATCCTTAAAACAGTACCCTGTGGACTGTTCATAACCCACCATAGTGGCTGTGGGAAGGCTACTGGTGTGGGAGAGATCCACCATTAAGTTGGACTTTGCTCCGGGCGGCGGTTAATGGTGAGGCAGAAGACCCATAAAAACTGTATTTTTCTTACAGATCCATGGTGTAAGCAAAAGAAACTTCTCTCCCTAAATGAACCGGAACAAGAGCTGTTTCTGAGGTGGTAAACTGACTGGAAGTCAAAGTGTTGTCTTTTGTATGTTGTCAGGGAGAATGAAATGGAGAGGTGGGGAAGGAGGGGTGGTCTGGGGAGTTTGTTCTGTTTTTTTTTTTCTTGAGTTTTTTTTTTCTTTTTTCCCTTTGTCTTAGATATATTAATAAAACTTCTTTGTACTTTATAAAGTTTAAGCCTGTTTTGCCTACTCCTAATCCTTATCTCACAACAAGCAATCAAGTAAATTTAAGTAAGTGTGCTGGCATTTAGCCACAAACCTGAATAAACAAACTAAAACCACGACATCACTAAGAGATGAAAATCAAAGGAAGCAGACTATCTAGCAAGCTAGCTGGATCCATCTAATTATATACCTCATATATTTGTCTTAAGCTGTGATTTTATAGAAAGCTAAGGCATAAATTAAAGGGCATGTAAATTGGTATAATTTTTGCCTAGTTAATTCCACATAGATTCAAAACTATATTTTTGAAAACAGAATAGTTCCTGGTTTATAATACTGTATTTGTTTTGTAGGTCTCATCGTCGGTTAGTCCTTTGAGTCTGGCCACAGAACATCTAGTAGGAAGGATTAGCTATCTGTAAAGCAGCAGTTTCATAAACTGTTGTGATTGTGTTGCTGATATACAGGCTGCAACGTGGCTTTCCCTGCCTTGGGGAGTGGTAGCCTCAAGCTGTGCTTAGCATATGAAAAGTGCAGGTTGAAATCAGTGGGATTTTTTCATGAAAGGTGATTCTTTCAGAATCTCATAATTTATTCTCTTCACTGCAACATTGCAGCATGTTGGTTCTTCTTAGGAAATTGTCCCATTCTCCTGGGGATCCTCTAGAAGGGGGAAGAGCTGTTGGTGGTTCACAACGCATATACTGACTGAGGCTAGGACTCAACTACTTAAAAAAACTGCGATAACAATCCTTTGTGCCTCTGTATCTCAGGTACATAAATTCTTGACAGCCTGAGGTTGCTGTAGAAAGTGCAGTTTTTGTGGCAGGTCTATTCCCCTCCTGATCCTGGACAGAGAACAATAATTGGTAGGGGGATTTGATTTATCATTTCTCTTTGATGTATTTCTCCAGTTGGCCTAGCACTTTTCTCACAAGTTCCAGGGTTAGCAGTAAAGAGGTAGTCTTCTAGGAAAAAACTCTCTTGTGAAAAGTCACAATTTCAGCATTAACCTCCATTACTTATAATCCCCATGAAGTTATTAAAAAGATTATGGAGAAGAGCTGTAGCCTCGAACAATGTTTTTTGAAAGCTAGCAATATGTTTTTCTCCAAATTGCATGATTCATTCAACAGCCTCATGTAGTCTGAGGTTAAAATTCAGCCATGGGTGAAAGCTCACCACATGGGCAAGAAACATTAAGTTAGATGAGACTGAAACATGCAATCAAGCAAGTCCAATTAAGAACACATCAACTTTCTTAAGTATGGGGAATATCCATGAGTTATGTTTTATGGCTATCATATATATGGTTGCATTCCAGTGTTTGTTTAGGGGATACTAGAGGCTAGTTTTGGTGTAGGGCGGTTAGTATTTCTGGAGTTTCTGTAGTCATAAATAAGAGACAGATTTTATCTCTTGATCATTCTTTAAAGCCCAGCTTCAGGTGCTCTGATGGAACTTCACTCTTCCTTAACCATGGCTATAGTACCTTGATAACCTGTCCCCTTTCTTACAGTGGTCCTGTGGGGAACAAAACTTCTTCATCATTTTGCTTAAGAGGCCTCATGGGAGCTGCTGTAGCTACTGTAGAGGTAACTACCTGAGACATGTTGCATGTGCTTTTGGAATATGTTGCCACATGGCTTATTTTTGGATTTACACATGTTTATCCACTGGTCTTTCTTGTAAGTTGTATATAACAAAATAAATATCACACAGAAGTTTTGATTATAGTATATTGCCAAATTAGAGTGTGTCTTCTGTTGTTATGGTGATAAAAGTTGTGATAAAATTATAAAAGAATTAAAAATATCCATCGATCCCTGAGCTGTGTGGTAATGAGGTTCAATTTGAGTAACTGAGCATGATCTCACTAAAATAAAAATGCATAGTCACAACCCTACTAGGGAGACCAGTGCTAGTGAACAAAAAAGAAGCCTGTGTGTGTTTGACTTGCAAAGTGTGTGTGTACATTTTAAAATATATAGTCATGGAATATGTACAGCAAAACTGTATTTCTGACCACATGCTGGCTGCCAGAAAATGAGAGATGCAAACCATGATGACTGCTTGCTGTTAGCAGTATGAAAAGTAGCTTGAATCCCTGTTCACCCCAAACATAAGCTTGGCTTCAGGTCTGTCATTCAGTTCCCCGTAGGTCAATAGAGTAGAAGCATGCTCTCATATTTAAGCATGTACTTAAATGAAGCACATACCATAGCTGAATAGAGACTGTTGAGTAGAGGTCTGTCACATGAGTATGAAAATGGAGAGATATGGATGTACTAAAGAAAGAAAAAAACACCAAACCAAATTACAGAAATTTACCTGATAGATTTATGTTTCTTTTACTTGGCTCAGATAAATTTCTTCAGTTACTGGTATACAGCATATGATAACTGTTTTTATAAATATGATGCATTTATGGCAGAAAGTGACCATAAATCAGACTGAAATAAACCCCAGTACTGAAAGTCAGGGCAAATGTTTAAGTGCAGTGTTAATGCATAGTTTTCAAGAGAATAGAAAAATAGCTGGAACAATAAAACTTGATTGCTGCTGAAATAGTACAATTTAAGAAAAGAAATCCCTTAAGTACCTATGAAGTGACAATTGATTTTTGTATATAAGACTCTGAAAATTCTGTCTTTCCACTCTATTCTTTTAACTGTTTTTCTGAGAAGATGATTTTTGATTAAATCTTCAGCTTCTGTACCTTCCAAGATTTCCAGTGGCTTAGCCAGTTGGCATCTGGTCACTAGTGGTGCATCCCAGGGATCTATGTAGGGCCCAGTCCTCTTCAATATCTTTATCAATGATCTGGATGAGGGGATTGAGTCTACTAACAGCAGATTCATAGACACCAGATTGTGTTGGAGTATTGATCTGCTGGAAAGTAGAAAGTCTCTGCAGAGGGTTCTGGACAGACTGGATTGGTGGGCTGAGACCAATGGCATGAGGTTTAACAAGACCAAGTGCTGGGTCCTGCACTTTGGCCACAACAACCCCAGGCAGTACTACAGGCTGGGGACAGAGTGACTAGAAAGCTGCCTGGTGGGAAAGGACCTGAGGGTGCTGGTCAACAGCAGCTGAGCATTAGCCAGCAGTGGCCAAGAAGGTGAATGGCATCCTGGCTTGTATTGGCCAGCAGGACCAGGGAAGCTCAGCACAGTTGAGGCAGCAGCTCAAGTGCTGTGTCCAGTTCTGGGCCCTTCAGTTCAGGAAGGATGTTGAATTAGTGGAATAACTCCAGAGAAGGGGAACGAAGCTGGTGAAGGGTCTGAAACACAAGTCCTGTGAAGAGTGGCAGAGAGCTGGGGTTGTTTAGCCTGGAGAAAAGGAGGCTCGTGGATGACATTATTGTTCTCTACAACCAGGCAACAAGAGACAGGATGAGAGAACATAGCCCTGTGTACTGCGAGGGGAGGTTTAGTTTGGACATTAGGAAAAAATTCTTCACAGAAAAGGTGATTAGATATTGGAATGGGTTGCCCAGGAAGTGGTGGAGTCACCGTTCCTGGAGGTGTTTGAGGAAAGACTGGATGTGGTACTCATGCCCATGGTCTAGCTGGCAAGGTAGTGTTCAGTCATAGGTTGGACTTGATGATCTCAGAGGTCTTTTCCAACCTAATTGATTCTATGATTCTGTCTTCCATGCAGGTGAAACTTCTAGGATTCTCAATCTGTTTGGAAAATCCTAGAATAGGTCTATGAAAAAGGTAAGAAATAGTGGTTGAAGTGGTTGAACAACAGCAAACACCAGTACCAGCAAGAGAATAATTTTCCTTCTTACCTATTTACTCCAGCTGGAGAGCTACCTACAGACAAATGGAAGAACAGACTAGAAGGAATTGAATGTATATATTCTGTCAGGAGATCAGTGTATGCACCTTGTTATGAATGGATGTGGGGATTTAGATAAGTCCCTGCCTTTTGCCCAGGCCTCTGGCAGCAGGCAGTAGCTTCATTGAGGTGGCCAGCACTCCAAAACCCACTCTGGTTCACAAGTTCTTTAATAATGGCCAATTCGGTCTATTATAGAATGAATTATTTATTTAATAGACACAAAACTAACAGACATAAGACTTAAAACAAATTACTACTACACAGGAATAAAGACAAAAAGAAACTACTAGTAAACAAATACAGTATGAGGTTAAAGGTACCTATTAATGTTACAGCTAGCGAAGAAATAATATAACTTAGGATTCAATGTATCTTACCATCCAATTTTTGGTGGGGCACACATCGAGATCCTTTCCCTCAATTCCCAGGGAATTAACTATGGAATCTGCATCCAGACTCCAGGAAGAAGTCTCAAACACTTTCAGGGTGTGTGTGTAGAAGGCTTCTACCTCTGTGATAATTTGTGTATCTTTTATAGTTTGTAAAACAGTGTCTCTCAGTCAAGAATAGTTATCTCTTCCTACATCTGCTCTCCAGACTACGATGTTGATTCCTAGCTGAGGCCTGAGCCCTTTTGGTGCCAGAGATGACCCCTTGCTGGGTCTATCAGCCCCTATGTTATCTCTTCCATATCTGCACCAACTATCTGTGGTAGAGAGGGGTAGGACAGTCCTGCCACACACCTCACTCAGTTTTTCAGTGGCCTGAGGGTTAAACTTCCTAGTGCAGGATCAGTGGCACATAGACATCAACTCAACCTGAACATGTTATCTAACAAAAGTAATTAGTCTTGCATTTGATGCAGAAATTGAGGGTGACATCTCCTTAATTTAATGGGAATAATGTAGAAAGGTATCGTTTTTAAGACAGCAGTCTAGGTTTTGCCTCTACGTCTAGATGCTGGAAGTGATTTGATGTCTGACAGACTGAAATCATACTTGTTGTGGTGGTTCGGAACCAGAGGACTTCCGGACAGGTTCCACAGACAGAGGGTTTCCCCCCAAAGCTTCCAGGGGCAGCAGTTGGACCACCAACCCACGGACTCCAAGCTCCTGCTATTGGTTACTGGACTTGTCTGTTATTTATTCCTGTCCTGGGAAATTCCCTGTCACTCCATAGTTCATTCGTTGTTCTCTCTGTTCCCCTCCCCTCCCTAAACCCCATTTGATCATGCACCCCAGCCCCTCCCCTGTATTGCCCCCCTGCCCTCAGCTTATTGGATGTTGTTCCTCCCTTAAATACCGATGTAATAAGCTGCTCTTGGCTCTTGGTTCATGTGCTCCCTTTGGAGGCAATAAACCTACCGAAATCACATACCAAGAGACCTCCTTCTCTGGAAGTTCTTTGCTGTTTCACCACGCTCCGGGGGCAACATCTCCCCGGACCAAACGCGGACCAGCTGTGCCCGAAGTAGGCACTCCGAGGAAGTCTTCCAGATTGCGAACGACTTCCTATGGTAGCGCTGGGACTCTGCTGCCGGTACCAGGGTGGGACCGAAGCAGGGAACGCAACAAAGTGGCGCACCGAACAGAGACTCCGACCTCTCAGGGTTCCCTGCGAGTGACCTGGATACGCAGCAGCGGTCCGGATAGCGCCTTCGGGACATCGCTCCCCTACCAAGAACCTCCGCGTTCTAGTGGTGGACTTGCAGGGGCCGTCAGCAACCGTTCTGGAGCGTCTGAAGTGTGTACGCTAGCTGAATGGACTGACGAGACCAGAGACCCTTGCTCTTTTGGATGTTTCTCCCTCCGGAGCCAGTGACGGCAACTGAAGCTGGAATCGAGGAACCAAGACCTGCACGGAGCGGTGAGGTTTGGCGGCTGCGGAAGGTGGTGGGAAAGGACTAGGATCCGCGCGTGGCGGCGAAGCTCGGTGCCCGTGATAAACGGCGGGAAAGCCACCGAGAACCAAGCACAGACGGTGAGGTCTAATCCGCGATAGGCAGCGGGAATCAGGCTCGAGGGAGAGTTTTGTACCGTATAAAAAGAGCAAGGAGGCTTTTATTCGGAGACAATGGGTATTAAGCTGTCCCGAATAGAGCAGGAGTTTTATGTCCAAGTTAAAGAGACCCTAAAGTTAAAAAACGGGAAAGCTAATAAGAGGGCTTGGAAACGTTTTGTTAAATGGATCTTTGCCTATGTCCCTCTTGCTTCTGCTTCTTCTGTTAAAACTCTGGGTTTTTGGGAGTTAGTAGAAAAACGTTTAGAAGCAGTGGAGAGAGGGGGTGATGTTTCTGTCCGGAAATTTTTCCCGTTGTTGACTTTAATTTGTTATGCTTTGCGTAATTGTCCTGAAAGTTCGAAATCCCCGACTCACCCACCCCACGTTCCTAATTTCCCTTTTCCCAATCCCTCTTCCCCGCTACAGGGGGGCGTGCCCCTCAGTTCTCCCCGCTATGAGACTGATTCCCTCATAGCGAGCTTCATCCCAAACCCTTTCTCCGAGCCCACAGCCAAACTTGCGCCGGCTGCGCCCCCCCATTGTTCCGAGTTTAAAGATGGCGGCGGCCTCGTGGCGCCGTGCCTACACCCGTGCGCCCACTGCGCAGCCTCACGCTGAAAGCCCATGAATCCTCCCAACCCCTCCCACGGTTCCTTCCCCTTCGTGTTGATTGGCCCCACGTCAGGTTCCCCCCCCGCGGCCGATGATGTCTTCGCGTCAGGTCCCTCCCCTTGTGCTGGAGGTCCCTGCCCCAGCCCGAGGGAGATCCCCGCCCCACCACGAGCCTGGACTGCTCATATCAACTGCAGTCCCAGCCCTAACCACTGCCCACTTCCAGATCCCCACGCTCCCTCATTCACACCCTGAGATTGGGGGCCGAAAAGTGGAGAGGCTGAAGCCTCTGATGCAGCCAGTCAGCCAGACCCTGCAGTGGCATCAGGTGTGCACAGCCCTCAGGGTAACAACCCACGATGGGAATCACAGTCACCTGCAGCCTTGCGAGAGCCTAGCAAGGTGGAGAGAGAGCTTGGGAGAAATTCTCCTCACTTTAAAGGTGTGCTAGTCCCATCTGACATAAAAACAATCATGACAGGCATTTTAGTTAAGGTTCAGTATCGGGTGTGGGAAAAGATATGGAAGCAGCAGCTTCAAACCTGCTGAACACTTCTAATCATCCTCCACCTAAGTCTTCCACAGGCTCCTGGACACCACATACTCCATCCCATTCGGGAAACGCATCAAGGAGCACGGATCGGCACCGTGCTCCTCAAAGAAATTAAAAGCTGAATCCACTGTGTCCTGCTCTCCATCACCACCCATGCCACTGGAGACCCCATCAGAGGTGATCCCAGATGACCAGTCACTTGAACCACGATGGCTGAAGTTAGTAGGCGTCACAACTCTCCACCCAACACATCCACCAGAGCAGATCCAGTCGCATCCGCCAACAGACGCTGCTCCACAGAGATCAGCGTGGAAGAGAAGGAAAAAGAAAACTCCAAACTTCGACATTCATCAAGAAAAATCACTAAGACCCTTCTTGATATCTTCCCCTTAGACTCTCCCTAAACCTACCCCATGTACCTCCCATACCCCAATCATTCCCAGTACTGTAGAGAGACAATGATTTAACAATGTTTGTTTTATTGCAGATTTCCAAGAAAACCTTCATAATTTCTTTTGTTAACAAATCACTTTCTTTAAGTAAAAAGACAGGGGGAGATGTTGCGGTGGTTCGGAACCAGAGGACTTCCGGACAGGTTCCACAGACAGAGGGTTTCCCCCCAAAGCTCCCAGGGGCAGCAGTTGGACCACCAACCCACGGACTCCAAGCTCCTGCTATTGGTTACTGGACTTGTCTGTTATTTATTCCTGTCCTGGGAAATTCCCTGTCACTCCATAGTTCATTCGTTGTTCTCTCTGTTCCCCTCCCCTCCCTAAACCCCATTTGATCATGCACCCCAGCCCCTCCCCTGTATTGTCCCCTGCCCTCAGCTTATTGGGTGTTGTTCCTCCCTTAAATACCGATGTAATAAGCTGCTCTTGGCTCTTGGTTCATGTGCTCCCTTTGGAGGCAATAAACCTACCGAAATCACATACCAAGAGACCTCCTTCTCTGGAAGTTCTTTGCTGTTTCACCACGCTCCGGGGGCAACATCTCCCCAGACCGAACGCAGACCAGCTGTGCCCGAAGTAGGCACTCCGAGGAAGTCTTCCAGATCGCGAACGACTTCCTAGGGTAGCGCTGGGACTCTGCTGCCGGTACCAGGGTGGGACCGAAGCAGGGAACGCAACACATACTAGTAGAAATGCAGTCAGTTCCTCTTAGTGTGGCTGTAGTAATTGACAGGCTAATTCTCTGGTAGGCAAGCGAGAGTTTCCTCTTTATCCAAAACACCTTATATTGCTAATTATTTTATGTAGATAAATATTTTTGTATTTTTTTATGGTTACTCCTTTTATTTCTTACAAAGGAACACCCCTCTCTCTGACAACTTCAACAGTGATGAGGCCTTGAGAATAAAGGAGAAGTCTTTCCCACTGTCTGCAACGAAAGGTGACAGCACTTCTCTTTCCTTCAATGGGGGAGGCAACCACAGTCTATCTTTAGAATGAAGCCACAGTGGAAGAAGAATTGAAGAGGATGCTCTTTACCTGGTAGGCAAGAAGAGCTACAAAAAGTGTCTGGAAAACATCTCATCTAAGTTTGGTCTCCTGAACTCTTTTCAGCTGAGTCTGTAGGTGGGTTAGATCAGAGAGTTCTGTGGGACTGAAAAGAAACTGCAGTATTATCATTAGGACCTGATTTATGAACAAAGTTGCTGATGTCTTTGTATTAAGCGTTAGCCAGAGAAATACGAAGAATGCACAGGTACAATCAGGAAAGCTCACCACTGCAATGGGAAACCTTTAACACAAGTTCAGTTAAAACCTCCTTAATACTGAGCATATACTGACATAAATGTATGAATAATGACGGGGAGAGATGGCAGCCTTTGTATTACTGAGATTATGGGATGCCTTCCCATTGTTACCATGTTCCTGCTGATGGATGCCAGGGGGAGAGAAGGAGGTGTCATCCCATCCCCACTTGTCTTAGGTTACAGTGGTATGTATTCTATCACCATCTTCATGGGATGTTTGGGCCGGGTAGGGCAGTGTTCCTGGCTCATCCCTGATGGCCACGGGACATCATCTCTAATGGGCCAGCCGTTAGAGCCAGGTGGGGAACTTTGCTTTGCTCATCCCTAATGACTGCAGCTAATGGCCCATTGAGTCCCACTGATAAACTCCATCATCCCATTGTGAGATGCCCCGCCCAGGGGGAGGAACCAATGTATCCCTATCTACATATAAACTAGGATCTGAAACACCACAAGTCAGCTTTTCCACTGACTTCCCAGAGGAAGACCAGATCTTTCTACACCACCACTGGACCTTCAGAGGAGAACTACACCTTTCGCAGAATCATTGCTTCAACAGAACTACATCTATCACTCCCAGAGGACTGCAACCACCTTCTAAGTGTACTACTACCAACACCCTGACCGACAGGGTGTCAGGTTGTATTCTGACTCTGTCAGTGCTTTTGTACTATTGCATTTTTCTATTAAATTGTAGTTCTGACTTTGAGTCTCTCACTGATTTGCTTTCAAACTACCACACCACTCAACAGCACTTCCTCTCCCCACCTGTGGCTAAGAGCAAGTAGGAGGGAGCTGGGGGCCAGGTACAGAAATCTGTACCCAAACAAGTCGGGCTCAAAAAATAAGCTTACACAACTGCAAGTTGTGGGTGCGAGTGGAAAGTGAAAATGAAGTTATCTGTGCAGAAAATGAAGAAATTGTTTTGAATCAAATGGTAAAATTTCAACCTCAGCACTACTTCGATACAAATGCAAAGAAAGGCAAGTGATAAGCAGAATGATGTGTGAAGAATTAACTTCAAATTAAGTAAGGTATTGGTAAAAGTAAGGAAACCAATATTGAGTTTGCCATGTGCAGTACGGGAACAAACTGATCTTTATGTATTTATACACACACACACACATATATATATATATATAAATCACCTTTGAAGTGCCATTTTGGGAGGAGAAGCTTCCAGGAGGACAGCTTATCTGTTAATGCTCACTCTTGATGAACAGAGTCTGTACACAACTGGACCTTTAAGCAGTGCAGACATGGGGAACTTGTTTTAATTTTAATTTTCTTTCCACAGTCACAATACTATTGCATTCAACCTTTTTTTCCTGAGCTCTACTATTAATTAAAAAGTACTGTCAAGGGTGTTACTTCACTGTTGATTCTCAATTTAAAGATAATGTTTCTAATTTATAAACTAATCTGGAGACTGAGTCTTGCTAAAATTCAATGTTTAATTAATACAGGTAGGTGTAAAATAAAAATTAGCCCTATGGCGCAGGTATGGAGCTTCTCTAGATGATACAAACATCAAGGTTCACACGGTGAGAACAGGGATATAGAATTGCTTATTATAGCTGTTCCTGGTTTGAATGGTTCCTTCACAAAGGATTGGAGTATGATTTATGTATTATTCTGTATTCTCACCCCTTACCATCATATTCATTTAACTGTACATTATTTTATCCTTATTGCTGCAGTTGAATGTCCCATTGCTTTTGTAAATGGCATGTCAGAATTTTGTCAGCTAAACCTGCACCACTGAGACAGGCAGTTTCTGTTTCTGTTTGGACTGACAAAATTCCCGTTGGATAAAATGTTGTGAGATGACTTCAGTATTTGGATGTGCAGTAAAAGAAAGAAAAGGATGAAGTACCATATTCCTAGCCTTTCCCTGGATACTCTTCCATGCAAAGAAGGAAGAACTGACATTTTTCCAGACTGACACAATTTTGTATGTAACACTTCGAGTTGAAATAAGTCCTCCCGAGAGCACTCTACAACGTCAAAGACAAGCATTCCATTCACCTCATCTAGTTGCTTTGCTTTCCTCCTCCCTCTGGAGAATGATGTACCCATTGCTCTCTCTAGCATATCATCCACATTTCCTTTAATTTGGTTTGAGAGCTGTCTGAGCATTGTTTAGTGCCTAGGTAATTAATTGAAAACCCCCAACACTTCTTGCTTCAAAAGGCAGAGATGTGGCTTTGTAGTACTAATGGGACTGCATGTCATTTGTGAAATTTGCTTAATTGCGGTGTATTGACTTTCTGCCTAAATCAGATTACTTTTATCCATATTGATTGCACAGTTATAAAATCCCTGTGAAAATCTTTCTATTAAATGTTATAAATCTCCCTGCTAATATGACAAAAATGCTCAGCTGTTTTCACTTGGTGCACTAACAAGCAAATCAGTTCTTGCAGTTTGATCATACACTTAAGGCTGAAGTTACTGATAAAGTGACTTTCCCTTTCTATTTGATAGTGAGCATTGTGCCACTCAGATTTGACTGGCAAATTTTCACTTCTCCATAATCCTGATCGTAGTTAGATGAAGGAAGACACACACTACAACCTTTTCACAAGCCATGTTGAACAAGAACACTAAATAATTATACCACTAAGCTTCATACGGCCAATATAAAACACCTTGGTGACTAGAAACATCCATTTCTCTATTGATTTTTTTTTTTTCACCACCAAATTCTGTAATTATTAGTTCTCTATTTAACCTGTCACTGAGAATTTCTATGCTAATGTTTGCTTTCTGGCATCACAGTCAACATCAAAAATGGCAGTTTCTAAACAGCAACATATACATGTGGCAGCAGAGCACTTATTCTGAAGGTGATGCTCAAAGGCAGTGTTTGTGTTCAGTCTTCTTCCTGATGAGGATGCTCCTGTTGCAGAAACAGCCTAGGCTTTTGAAAGAGCCACATGGATAACATGAAACAGCTTACCACAGAATTCGCTCCTTACTGAATACAAATCCTGGTGCAAACCCTTTTCTTTCCCCAAGAACTTCGTTCACTGAAAGATTTGACCTGCAGGAGTGTTTTTCCATGACAGCTTTCCCAGAGCCTCAACATGCAGCAGTCTTCCCTAGAGATCATTGGTGTCATCTGAGGCAAATTCCCCATTAACCATCGTTTGCATATGCAAGAGGTACTGGACCTGGCTGCAAATCTCCAGTAGCCTGCCACAAGTGGCAGTTCCTGTTGTATCAGAGTTCCTGGCCCCTCTGTTCTTGTGCTTCCCAGGACTTACTCTGCTTCTCCTGGTGCACCTTCTTATGGATGAGGGGTGTACGTACATGGAATTAAATAGTCAAAGCCAAGGCTAATAGAAACATACGAAAGTCACAATTATCTGTGAGAAACTATTTATCCTCTGAGGTTCTGGGCTCAGAAGGATCTAAATACATGAATCCTGAGTACTAAAATATATTGCTTTTTACTTAAATAAAAGGATGGGCTTTGTGGGCCCGAGAGTTTCCTAGCACATCACTCCCCTCCCCTTCTCCTACAGAGTGATAATCATCCTTGTCTTATCCCCTGGAGTAGACTATCTTCTTGTCTTTGCTCTTGCTCATCTATTAGTGCATGTTTGACTGATTATTTTTGCTTTCAGATGCTCTACTTTTCAAGTATTAGAACAATTATTTTCAACTTTTACTTAGCCACGAAGGTTGCCGCTTCTTTTTCAGACCTGAAGTACTTCTGCTGGAAAATACTGGTCTGATTTTTTTACCCGAAGTATTTTCATTTCTGCTGCCCTGAAAAGAGACACCGCCTCTCCTCATGGCTTCCCTTTTCCCAAGAAAATCTCCCGTGCGTTTCGGCATGATTCAAATCAGATCGTTCTTCTGTCACTCACGAAGCGTTCCTCTCCGCGTGCCAAATTCAATCAGGGCTGATACTCTCAAACTAATGGAAGGCAGGACTGATTCCGCCATGTCTTTCTGCGCTAAACTTTGTGATTTCCCTCTTCCCCCTCCAGGCGCCGACAGGGGGAGCGGGGCGGGGTGCGCGAGAACGGGAGAAGGTGGAAAAATGAAAGAAAGCCACAGCTGAGAGGCAGTTTGGTGGAAGAGAGGGACGCCGACGGGTGGCTGTGCCGCCGCGCGGGAGGAGCCGGGCGGCAGAGCCGAGGATGGCGCCTTTCGGAGCTAACGGGCGGCGGGGTCGGGCGCGGCACGCCGGGTGCCGCCCGGGGCCCCCAGGGGGCGCCGGCGCCACGAGCGGCCGAGGCGGAGGGGCGCGCGGTGGCCGAGGCGGCGCGGGACGCGGCGGGGTCGGGCCGAGACGAGACGCGCCGCAGGGCGGGCACAAAAGCGCCGCGCCCGGCCACGCCACCTTGGAGTTGGTGGCAGGGGCAGCTTGGGCTCGGCGGGCTGGAGCTCAGCAGTTAGCGGCGCCGGTACGGGCGGTTGTCTCGGACTCGCAGGATGCCGGGGGCGCGGCAGCGCGGAGCGCGGCTGCTGTGGACGCTGCTGTGGGTGGCCGTGGTGCGCTCCTACAACGTGGACGTGGGTCGCCCCGTGATTTTCCGGGGTCCCAACGGCTCCTTCTTCGGGTACTCAGTGCTGCAGCACTATCACGATAGCACGCGGTGGTGAGTAGCACGGCCCTTGTGTGCCAGGGGTGGGCGAGTGCTCGGGTGGCGGGGGGGATGCGGCCGGGCGGTCGCTGCCGGAATAGCCATCCCTCCTGGCAGCCGCATCTCCCGCAACGAGGCAGCAGGACTCGAGCCCCTTCGCAAGGGCAGCGAAGAGGCGCCTCCGCCCTAGCTGCGGGGCCTCTCCCTGCGCTCGGTCCACCTCTTCGTGTGGGTGCGGTGGAGTCAGAGTTGTGGGCTCCGCGCCCCTTGTGCACGAGGGATTTCCCTGATGTGAGCCTGGGGCCCCACTCTGGGAAGCGTTTTAACACGGGGATGTTGTTTCCGGGCTGGCAGCTGGCGCTGGACATTGTGACCTAACTGTTCTCAATCGCCAGCCGACCCGCGGCCGATGTCTCTACGCTGTGGTCGGTACCCCTTCCTCGCGGGAAATATTTCACAGCTCATCGTCTTGACTGGGTACGGAGAAACGAAAGATGATGGGTTTTGCCGTGTTCATGGGAAATGTTTCTAATAGCGGTAACCTCCAGCGGGAGCAGCGCTCTCAGCGTCCACAGAGCTGAACTCCCCGAACTCTGTCTGGCGAGTGACAAAATTCCTTCGGAGGTCGAAGAGACGCTTCCAAATCGTAGAGGAAATGTCTGTGTAACTTAAAAAAAAAATAATGAAGGCCGAAGATAGAAAGTTTATCTACATCCAAAAATTTGTGAAACTGGCAAGCTTCTTGTTTTCCCATTGATTGAAAAGATCATTGGACTATAGTCTGTTTGTTGTCTGGGTTAGAGGTTCTTTGTTAGAACTAAAAGTGATTTCTCGTAATTGAACCTAACTAGTGTCATCTGGTGCACTTCTAATGTGAGGAGGAGCCACTACTGCCAGGAAGAGTCCACAAAGCACGTCTTTATCTTTTTATACTTAGATATTCAGCTATTGCTGTTGGAACTTTGGTACACTGTGGTTTAAATAAATGTATTCATTCTGGCATACATTTCTTTTAAAATGAATTTCTTTGACACTCTTTAGTTCACAAGTAGTTCAATGCTCTCCCTTTCTTCATAGTAGCTTTCATGGAGCATTCATTTTTAAGGACTTATAAGAAGATTTCATAGAGGAAAAGCACCCTAGAAGAAGAAAAGCTCTCAGTTTAAAGCAATGCTTAACTTAGGTCAGGAGTCAGTGAAGGGTGCAGAGGCTGAAAGGAACTTGTATTCAACATAAGTTGCTGGGGATTCACAATGGTGTGAACGGAATGCTGATCTAGTGCAGTGCAGTGGGACAAAAATTACAGAATTTGTTGCTTCTTATGTAGTTATCTGTCATTCTGAGTGATAAGACGAATTATCTTCAGATAGCACCTGCTGGTGTGGTATTTTTGAAAGGGTAGGTGGACTAGGGAGGAGTCTTGCAGATATCCCCACTTCGTTTAGAAACATGCTGGACTTTAAATGTTGGGCATCTGTCTGAAGGCAGGGATCTCTTAGAAGTCTGGTGCTCAAAATTAAGATCGCTAGCTATGTAAGCTCCATTTTTTTTAAAAATGGAGCTGATTCGTGGTGCCTTTGCTGTGGCACCCAGAAGAAAAAAAAATCCAAACCAACCAACATCTAAGATCATTAATTGTTTTTAAATAAAAAGGTTGTTAGGTGTAACACCCAGAAGGGTTAACGGCAGCTTAATATGGTCAGCATTAGCACTGTCAGAAGTCAAAAGGGTGGGATTGTCACCACTGATGGGAAAGCACCTCTTTTAATTGTGAAACCAGGTAGTTTGCTTTCATGGGTACTTCAAAATCTTGTTCCCAACAGACACTGGGATAACAAATTCGGGACAAGAGTATTTTTACACTCTCCTTGATTCTAGTGTGCTATGTGCAGTTGTGCTCGTGATGTGTGTGTGCATCCTAAAGGTCACTAATGAATGTCTCTTAAAAGAATATGCAGCCTTTTTCCAGTTTTCTGAAGATGCTCTTCTTAAAAATCAGGGTTATTGTTTAGTTTTGTGTGTCAAGCTTTTTTTTTCTTTCTTCTTGTGGCTTTTATATACACAAGGAAGAGCTATGATTTCAGTTTTCTCATGTCCATTGGGTCTGTACACTGCAATGGGAAGTATTCAAAATAATTTAACTTTAGACAGTGATATTTTGGGCATTCAAGGCTTGCCCGGTGAGTTGATCATATCTGGGGCTGACAGGGCTCCTGCCCATCTAAAGTTGTTTAATATGCTAATATGTGCTCAAGCATTTGAAAGTATTCAGGGAACTCTTTCTCTTTATTTCTTGAGGGCCTAATACTTACCCAATGTACTTCTGATCATGAGAGCTGTGTTGTTTTTGGTAGCCTGTCCGTGTGCTGGTGTGTATGAACATATTTGTGTGTGTGTGTATATATATATATATATATATATAGTCACTAATTCATATTAAGATGGTATCTCTCATAGCCATGTCTTCCATGTTTCAACTCTGTTTTCCAAGACCACAAAGGCACCTGTCTGTATTGCCACCTTAGGCCTCTAGGTTTCGGGTAAACTGGTTCAGGGTTTGGTGGTTCTTCCAGGCTTTATATGAGCCAAATAGTCATGTAGAATGAAAAAAAAAAGGGTGGGATATTTGGTATAAAATCTTACATCAGATAAACATGAATAGTCATCTGCTGTACACAGAAATTATAATGGAATATGGTTCAGCCACCACTACAATAGTGGAGCAAGTCTTTCTGCAATAGTTGATTGCAATGATCGTTCCATTGAGCTGTTTTTGCACATTTTCTTGTCTCAAGAAAGGTTTCTCAACACAGGTTACTGTTTTTCTGACAATGTCTCCTTTTCTTTCCTTAAGTAGATTTTATGGCTGTAAGTCTTGACGGGTTTACTCAGTTACCCATTTTCAGCAAGAAAGCATGTGTCTGAGTGCATTTGGAGCAGGGACAAGCTGAAGTACTTCTGCTCTCTGGATATAATTTTGATACTTGGAGTAAGAACTCACAAAATAACCAAGAAATGACCCCAGACAGTTAAAAAAGAAAAAAATCAATTTTTGCCCGAATAAAAGGTATTAATAATTTGAAGTCTCTGATTCTCCTTTTTAAAATGAGTAAGATGTTACTTTAGTCTCTCTCCTTTTCCCTCAAGACCCCTTCTTGTTGACACCCTCAAATCTCTCAGCAAGTCCACGGTGATCATTTCATCTTGTCTGACAAAATAATCTGGCATGAAAAAGTAAGGAAGTCAGTTTAGTTGCGTGGTGTCCTGCTGTGAGTTTTTCAATAAAGAATGAGTCTGGTTTCTGTGCTGTTGCGTCATTCCTTCAGCCCTGCTTTTCACTGGTTTGCACTGCTGCTGAAATAATGAAGGTTCATCTGCATCTTGGGCCGATTGATATGTGTTTTTAGCATGTCATGTAAACTTGTGTGCAATCAGAAGGAAGACGATCCAAAATCAGACAGAATAAACTTTCTGATACAATTTGAAACATTAGAAAGCAGGCATTCTTTATCTGTGCAGGACACGCAGCTGATCTCTCCTTGTTCTGCATATGTTGTGAGACTTTACAACAAGGTGTTTATCATAATCATATATTTTCATTAAAACATGTTTCTTATCTAATACATAGACATCACTTTCCTAGAACTATTTTGCATGCATCCGCCTCCTTCTGAAAGTCCTTTTATGGTTCTGGAGATTTATTAAGAGGGGTCTCTGCATGCACTGAATGCTTTGATATTAAAGGTGACCTTTCCTTGAACTTTTCCTTTGGGCACGCTCTATTGCTTCTTGTTACGTGACTTGCCAGAAAAAACACCGTAGGCCTCTTTATCTGTTTCTCTACTGGTTCCAGTCACATTTATCATCCCGTGTGTATACCTTTATAGCCTTTCTTCTTTTTTTTTTGCCAGCTTAGTCTTTAAACTCTATTCAGCAACTTTAACGGAGCTCAAAATTTTTATTTTCTATGTTATTTATCAAAGGTGAGGGAACAGACAGACCCAGTGGAGACTGAGTGTTGTGTGCATAATCTAAGCAGTGATACTGCAGATCCTGCCATGAAATTTTGGGGAACCTGAGCTTGCTATCATTGGTCATGGATCATCTAGCCCTCCCACTTCTTGCTTTGCATGTAATGGATGAAACACGGGGTTTTATTTCAAGTAACTGGGTTTTTTTTGCAAGTATCAGAGACCTTTCCAAAGGGGAGAAACTCAGCTGGGTTATGATGGTAGGGCACCCTTCTCTGGCATTGCTTTGGAAATGAGCTTTGGTATGTGAGGATATTTAAGGACTCACTTAACATTGCAGTGATGTGAGGTACCAACAGTCCTCAGTCCTTAAATTGTGATTGTCTAATCTCTGCTGACGTGCTGTAGGCAGATGCTTAATATGCATGGAATCTCTCCAGCCATCAGTCAGCTCTGCACCCTTGCTCACTGTTCCTTCTGTTAAATGCAACACTTTATTTCCAAATCTGTATGTCCTGAGGGTCAATCACCAGGGAAGTGATCATTACTGTTCTTCAGGAAGTAATTTCAAGAAGGTGTGAATTTCTCTGTGGCCAAGAAAGCTTCTTGTCATCCAATAAAATTGGCTGCTACAACTCTTTTTGTGGGATGGTTTCCGGCCGTGCAGCTGCATAGTTTTCTCAATACAGATGAAGATATTTGTCCTTGATCATGTGAGTGTGAATGGAAGAAGAGAAAGTCAAGTGGCCTTTCTTCTTACTGCTCCCTGTTATGGTTTAAACTCTAATTCTTTTTTCACAGAGCCAATGGGATGAGGTTGTTGCTTACAGATTTTTGTACACCTCAAGGAAAATGGCTAAAATGGCTCCAAACTCCCCTCCTCCTGTTTTGGGTTCTTTTTCTTTCTTCATAGAAAGTAACCTCTTTCTCTTGATGGGGTTTCCTCTTCAGGGTATCTTCACGCAGCTACTCACTAATATTCTAGGAGTTTCCCATGGAATAGTATGGTTGTGAGAACCTGCACTCATCAACAATCTCTGCTGAGAGCATTACTCACATAGTAAGCCTTTTGGCAAAAGGCTGGAGAACTGCTTGCTGACAGCCCAAGTAGTCATATAGTAGCACTGGAAATCTGTACCGCAAAAATCAGTCTTTTTGAAGAAGAGCTGGTTAAACTACTTGGAATATTTTGGAAAGTTGTACTTCTAGCTGTATTTATATCTTCTGTGTTTATGCCAGGCAACACTCCACAGCACTGAAATGAGAGAAGACTGTATTAGACTAAGATTTTGTTTTGAAATGTATTTCTGATTTGATATAGTAACAGAGAAAAAATACTTTTCTCTGATTGCAGTGCTGTTTTGCAGACATTGCAAAAGATTTCAAAGGCGTTTTAAATATGTAGAGGAGATACAGAAGAGGTGTTTTTTTTTTTTCTCCGGGAGTCCCAAAGTATTTAGATGGAAATGACCCATCTATCCAGGTCTGCTGAAAAGTCTCATGATAGTTAAATGGGTGACTTTCTTACAACAGTTAAGGCATTATATACAGAAGCTAGTGAAAGAGTAAGCAAGTCTTTTTGTTGACAAAGAAAATACTCCAGTCTCAAACCTTTCAACAAAATTAAAGTAATTGTTATGTAACAAATATCAACCAAAAAGCATGTGAGCCAACAGAAAACCTCCCTTTTCCCTGGAGGTAATGATGCTTAGGGCATGGGTGAGCACAGATCATGCCAGATGAAACAATAGCTCTGCAAAGGTGTCAACTGCTGAGTTCTAGGTGCAAGAGTGAAAGAATGAGACAAGATCCAAAGATGACATAGTGTGTACTGTATGTGAAATATCAAATTTGAATGCATGAACATTCAGGGCAATCCAAAATAGATTTGCTGTTGGCACACATTGCTGGCTGCTTCTTTCTGCTCAGTCCATATGAAGAAATGGCAATGAACATTTTCTTTTTTGAAAGGTATAACTGCTCAAGACAGCAATATTATCTGTGCCAGTAGCCTACTCAAATTGTCAATTATCAATTTTTCCCATCCATCTTTTCAAAGAGAGATGAAAAGCCTTAGTAATTTAGGCTTCATTGTCTTTGTCTTTCATGTTGCAACCCAAGGTATCTTGTGCACTAGTTGCTAAATGATATTTACTTTTCTTAGGTTAGAGCAAAACCTCTTTTAAACTGGAGTTCAGTGTGACCTGTTATTGTTATAACAGGTCATAGTAACATAGTCTTTCCTTTTGCAGTTTGAACCTGAAACTCATTAAGCCAATAATGTTTATTTTTGTTAGACATCATGAATATAAATAAGTGAATGTTATGCATTCTTTGCCTGTGTAAATGAAATGACTGACATTTGATTTTACATCTGCTGCTTGCCTAGTAGGATTTCCATTTAGACCTATTTTTCAAGCTCCTTCCCACTTGCTCCCCAAGTGTGCAGCCTTTGTAGGTTTTAGCAATTTAAGTATTTTGAACATTAATTCTTCTCACTTGTGAAAGCATGATGTGTGTTGTAGAGTGCAAGAGTGCAATTCTATTAGAATTCTCCAAACGGTACAGTTTAGTCTATAAAACTTCAGAAAAAATGGTCACTTAACATAGGGTTTCTCATGCTTTTGTAAATGTATCAAGTGCCACAGGACAGTTTTGTTGCATCCAACATCCAGGGGAGTGTGTCAGGAGTGGAGATGTGCTCCTGTTGTGTATAGATGAGGCTCTGATGCAGGAGAAGCTCTTCCAGATGACTCAGATTGACCCTATACAGGTGTGCACCTTGTGCCTTGGGTCTCCCTATGTGTGCTGAGATAGTGATGATGAGTTGTAGTTGGTATGGAACTTTAGATAGGAGGATGAGGGAAAAGTTGTTTAAAACAGGGAAAGCATCCATTTAGGGGTTAGTGCTGGGCTATCCATCTGTGAGTGGGGGAGTTGTGTATGCAGACTGACTTTGCAACAGTAGCTCTGTAGTGGCTTAATCAAGAGCAGTGTCTCCTTGGTCAGCTGCTGCCTCCCAGGTGGCAGCCTGGGTCTGCACAGGGGTCTTCTGGAGCCTTAGACTTTTGGAGATGGTTGTCCTTAGTTCGAGCACTGGGCTTAGCTTTAGTGAGGATTTTTTTACATTCGGAAGCTCTCTTATGCATGACAGAGCAAGAGCATTGCAGGGCTATCTGGTGCTCACCACTACCCTCCTTGGAGTTACCCTCCTCCTGCTTAACCTCCCTCCTCCTCACTTGCCCGGGTCTGGGGTCACAGCCACTTGTGGAAGATTGTCCTTTTAATGAGGAGCCAGTGAAAGGACTCCTTTAATACTTGTGCTTCCTCCTCAAAAAGCATCCTTTAGGGCATGAGAAGATAGAAGCTGACTTGTTAAAGAGTTTAACTAGATCTGAACACAAGTGATTAAAAAAGTGTTCACTGTCTTTCTTTTGAGGATAACCCTATAGTCAGAGCAGGCCATTGGTGCTTTCCAGAAACATTAGATCTCATGTGGGATAAATAGTCCAGGTAAAATCTTCACAGCCTTAAATGTAAATGTAGGTTGATAGCAATGTGTTGTGGAAGAGATTGGTTTGTATTGTTGGTATGGTTTTTTGCTGTTGTTTTTTAGAGATGTAATTATATAAAATGTTCTGAGAATGGGGTACCTCCACTTTCTAAACAAGCTTATGAATCTTGGGCTGACTGGCAAGAATGCAGGTTCAGATTTTGTCCACTTATAGGTGTATCAGTTCTGGATTGATAGGGATGTTGCTAAAACTGAGAAAAAATGGATGCAGATGCTGTTGTCCATCCTAATGTTTTCCTAAATGCTTTTGGGAAGTGTGTGGTGAGGGTGTGTCACTTTAAATGTGGTACAGTTCTAATGGAAATTTAATTTGGAAAAATGCCTTTATTGTGTGTGGTGTTTTCAGTTTGTGAATCAGTGTCATTGTTCTACAAGGTTGTTGAGAAAAGTGCATTTACTAGTGAAGCTCTGGCAATGTGAGCCTTGGTGGTGTTTGTTTGTTTTTTTCTTTCCTCCTGAAATTAATCACTTGTTCCTTTGTTTTTGGTTTCCAGGATCTTGGTTGGTGCTCCCAAGGCAGAATCTAAATACAGCACCTCTGTTCAGTCCCCAGGAGCAGTGTTTAAATGTCGAGTCCATACCAACCCTGACAGAAGATGCACAGAACTGGATATGGGGAGAGGTGGGTAGTTAGGATGCTTTGGGACAGCAGAAGACAACCAAAAAAATCCAAACCACATAGCTAACAGTCCTTCTGCCAACTTCAAATTGGCCCTGAGATATTGAGAGGGAGCCATCAGCCTTTCCTGATGGATTTTGAACAGTAGTAGCAAAAGTGTCATATTCTCTTCAGCATTACAAAGTAACATCACACTGGTGCTGGTGTCCTCCCAGTGGCCTTGCTCGCTCTTTCCTGGAAGTAACCGTGTAAATGTGGATTTTTCCCTGCTTAACCTAAGCTGCTGTCTTTTCTTCACCTGCTTCAGTGTGACTTTTCAGCATGTTGGTGACTATGTAAGTGTTTTGGACTGCTACTGCCTGCTCCAGGCAGTGCTGAAGTAAGAGTGCATGAGATGTGCTCATGCAGTGCAATGATGGGCTCATGGTATGTGGGGTTATTAGTATGTGGTGATCTACGGATTCCCTCATAATGCAGCAGATAATTTCTTCAGTTTACTTTCTGTGCTAAAGTGGTTTCAGTGAGACCACTTGTATGCTATTGCATGGGGTCAGGGTTGACTTCAGTTACTCTGATGAACTGTCTGAGACCAGGGGAAGGTGGAGGCCTAAAGTAAAATTATAATTTAAAACTTCATGCTGGATAATAATGGTAAAAATTGAAGCATTTTAATATTTTGGTTTTCTTGGTGACATGTTACTTTCTCTGCCTATAAAAAAAGGCATATTAGTATTGTTCATATTTTCATACTTATACTAAGTAGAATTTCTGTTTATGAAGCTTACATGTGTTAAAACAGTGTTTCAGCTAAGTGGTTTGTCCTGTTACCAGATTGTAAATTGTCATGGATTAATGAATGCTGCCTGACAGAACTACAGATTTCAGCCTCATTTTTTTTAAGTGCCCCTTATCTCATTTTCAGGATTGCATTCAGGAGGCAGTCTGAATTAGACTATAAGACTAATTGACTTGATGATTTGATGGTTCATTTGAGTAGACCTGTGGACATAGTGCAATAGCTGCTGGCTGTTGGGAACTGGGTCTATCCTCAGATGTGTATGTGTATGGTGCCACTTAAGAGTGAGAACATTGCCCCAGTTAATGCATTCAAAAACTAATAAAAGCATCATCAGATGTTTGATGGGCAATCTCTTTCCTTGTCAGGATTCTTTGGTTGATGTTTAAAACACATGTCTCCTTGCCTTGCTGCTTTTCCCTTTTTTTCTGTAGGCAATTCTCGGGGCATGCTCTGTGGAAAGACCTGTAAGGAAGACAGAGATGATGAATGGATGGGTGTGAGCCTAGCTAGACAGCCAAAGGCTAGTGGAAGTGTGCTGGTAAGTCCGTGCTTTTCTTTGATCTCATTAAAAATGTAGCTACTGCCTGACTAAGCACATCAGGATTGTGTTTGGCAGTGATTGACGGAGTCCGGAGTAAGAGGCAGCAGATTCTGTAGTCCCTTTCTTGAAGCAGAGATGAGACTCAGCCAGAAGACATGATTTATAGGGGGAGGATTCCAAGCCATCACACCTGACTTGCATCAGCCAAGGACTTTCTCCTAAATCTGAGGGTTTAAATCTTTGAACTGAATAAATACAATTTGTCTGGAAGGTATTCTACTAGTTTATTCTTTTTGTCGTTTGCCCATGTTTATGTAGGAAATATAAACATGTACATTTTCCTTGAGCATATGAATTGTGTCTCAAAACTTACAAGGAAAAATGTAAAATTGCTCTTTGTGGCCATTTTTTTCATTTATTTATATTAATTTCCTATTAACAAGGTAGAAGAGTTGCAAGTAGAGGTGTCTTCATTGTGTATAGATTGACTTACTGTCTTCCATGTGGTTACACAGACGTGCACATAGACAGGACAAGGAGAGCAGATGTGATCCTTAGGATGTGCAATATTTTGTTGCAAAACTTTTCCTGTGTTATTGTAAAGAGTCCTGGGCAAAACCCTTTCTAGAATGCATGAGTATTTTACATTCTGATCAATAATTGCCTGTATAAACATCCATCGTTGGGTTGTGAGTGTCTACCTGAGTGAGTGTGTCTACAGGGAAGTTAACAGAAATAAAAAGAAATTTGCAGCAAAATGTTGTGCATACTATATGTGGCAGGCAAATGTCAAGGTTGTATCAGGGTAACCTTGACAGCAATCTAATTCTAAATAGCAGTTTTTGAGTAGGAAACTTTCAAGTTGGCCTCATCTTTCCAGTGGTATAGAGGACTGCCCTTGTATGTAACATCAAATTGTCAAAAAACTGCTAGTGAGAAAGATCTGGTACAGTGATTACTGAGCCAATCACCTGTAAAAGGCAAGAGGACAAACCTGCTTCCCTCAAAGACATTTTTTAATATGTGCTTAGAGTCCAGGTGCTTATGCCCCAAATCCTTGTGTACGGGCTTCCCTGTGGGAGAGCAGGTAGGTTTGATACCTTTCTGTAACACAACAGTGTTGTGTTATTTTTTCCCCTTGTCTCTCTTGGTATATACCTTGTCAGTTTGATAGGGGCTACCTTTACTTTTCTTGGATGTTTTAAATATGTTCAGGACTAGAGGATGAGGGGAGAAACAGGGGCATAAATAAAATACACTATAAATGTGTACAACAGAAGACAAAATTAAGGCATTCATGCCTGTGCAAGCTATTAATATTTTCAAGGTGTATCCTGAGCTGTATGTATGATCAGTTGTGTGTGAACACTGAGGACTAACTTGCATTGATCAGGATAACACTACTCTTGAGGGACACCATCCTTTTCATTGTCCAGTCATCAGGCTGAAATAGACAAATTAATCCTAATTAATTTTTAGAAGGTTGTTCATACATTTTTTTAGGCAACGCCAAATTTCTTGTCAAAATTATATCTTAAGAATAGCAGGTTTGTGTATTTTGGTTCAAAGGGAAACAGTTTGCAGCTGATGCTTAGGGGTCATCTCCCTAGATAGAAGCAGTAATTGAAGGGAATGCTGGTGGGGCAAAAAACCAAGCAACTGCTGAGCTGGGTGCTGGCTGGCTGAGTGGAGGCTACAAGGGTGAGAGATATGGGTGATCTTGGATTAGAGTTGAGGGGATGGACCTTAGATTAGGGCTGAGGGGGTAGAAATTGCACACATAAAGCATGCTAAAAGTGAAATGTAGGTGAAGTAAAATACACAGCTGGTGGTATGCTTATTTCAGTGCAGCTTAGGCTGGTAATATGTCTCCACAAGTGACACTGATTTAAAACAATCCTAATCTAACCATTTGACCAGATTATGCTGCCTATCACCAAGTAGATCATGTCCAGATGCTGGAGGATATTTAATTCTCATTGCTATTTATCACTGAAGTCTTAAACTACTAATTATACATCTGTGCGCATCTGTGTGCAAACAGAGCCTGAAATTAATACATACAGATTCCTTTGTGGAAGGAGGCTACCTGGATGTTTCAGGTCATTGTTACTCTGTGTTCTGAGAACTTTTTACTGAGAAAGATTCGTGATTTTCCCACAGGTGGTTTTCAATACACATGCTCTTCTAATTTTCAGGTTTAGCGTTTCTTTAAAATGTAACTTTTCATTGAAGCCTATTTGAAAAACTGGTGTTCTGAGAAGATGTGTCTGAATATGCGTTCATAGCTGTATTTGCCAAATTTTTAGGTTTTTAAAAAAATTGCTAGATAACATGAGTGAGTTTCTTTAGTTAGGAGTGTGTAGAGTATACATTGTCAGACATTACAGCTCTATTTACTACATCTGTTCCAGGGATTCCTTTAAGTCAGAGTAATATCTTTCTAATCAATAGCCCTGGATGGATTGTTTGTTTTTTTCCCCCCATAAACAAGTGTAGTTGCCTGTGTGAAATATTCATGCTCTTGACATCCTGTGTTAGATTCCACAGTTTAACTGTGAGTTGTATAAAGAAGTTGTTGCTTTTGCTTTGAAGCTGCTTAGTGGCATAATTTTTTTGCTTATCAGCCTTCCCCAGTTGCCTGATAAGAGTACTGGCTTCAGTGGCAAGGGACAATAGGGAAGATGAGCATGCCAGAGGCCTTTAGCTGGTGTTTGGTAAAATGTGGATTGTGTTTGAGCCCATATTGTGCCAGGATGTTACTAAACCAGAATTTGGTGTTTGTGTGATGGACTAAATAGCAAAGCATCAAACAGTGAGGATATAAACAAATGTAGGAGTAAGATTAAGTAAGAAGGCTTCTTGTCCTTGGATATACTATCAGTCAGTATAATTGCATTAATTTGTGTTAATCTCAGTACTGCAATAATACTGAGATTGTCCGCTCTTTCCAAACTGAAACAGTAAAATTCCTTCTTTTACTTTTGTTAGGAATCAGGGATGGTTAGGTGCGTTGTGATTTGGAGATAAGCCACATCCTTCAGTCTTGCTCTTCCTAAATACCTGACACTTCTGTCATTGTGTTGCTCTTCCTGTGGAACAAAGCCTGTGGTTACAACAACATGCATAAGAGCCAAGTGTCAGCAGTTCTGAAATGGCCTATTCATTATATTGCAGTAAGGCAGTATTGGCCATCAATAGATATCTCATCTTGCTTTGCTCAGAAGCATTCCATTTTGCTTCAAGGGTTAGCATAATTTCTCCCCTGTTCTGTGGTAGAGATGGAACCTGTACCCCAGCAGCAGCTGCTGAGCACCAAAGCATGCTGATGGTTTCCTTATTGCACAGGGACCTACCTATAACTTGCATGTAAAATAGGGTGCATAGGCCGTCAGTTGTTTGCAATTGCCTCAAGTTTAGGTGACTCACTTCTGTTCCAAAGACCTCTTCAGACATGTGCTGTTGCTGCCAAAGTAGGAAGCCTGTAGCCAGCTTTTGTAGCACATCACCTTGCCTCAGCAACATTGAACGATACAGGGACAGTGAACTGTAATCAAGTCTAAATGCTTTTGGGAAGACAGAAAAACCAAAAGCAGATGCATCGTGGCAGGAGACAAATGTGCTGGTTGTCTGGCTGCAGAGAAATGAGTTTTGAGGAAGAAGAGGAGCTGCTGGACTCCTGTCAATTGTGAAAATGCCAAATTCTGTAGCTGTGGCACAGAGAAATCTGGGGAAGCACTGACTCGGGTAACAAAGGAGAGTTCATCCCTTGAAGGTTTGCACATAAAGGCTGTCAGTGGTGAACTACAGTGTACCTGAATACACATCATGATGAAGGTACAGAAAAGTGGTCATTAACCCAAGACTTAACAGATTGGTTTAAGTGTGCCCAGAATTGCTAGACTGAGCCCATAGCCTCGGGTTGATTTTGAACATCCTTTTTATCTAGCAGCAGCTTTTTCTCTGCTTATGTTGTTTTATCTTTCTTGGCCTCTGCACCTCACTCCTGAGCAAAGCTTGTGATGAAATGCTGTTGCTCTCCCTGACTCCATTGTTTGTACTCTTCTGATAGAGTTGAAGTAGTAAGTTAATTTATGTGAGTGTCTTGCATTTTCTGAAATATAAAATATCGAGGAATTTACAATACCACAATCCTTTATATTTCCAAAATTTTAAAGAATACTCTTGGTCTGTTTCCATTTGAGTTTATATCCAGAGTAGGGATTGACTTGACTGTCACTACAATGGTATGTGTCTTTATGACAGTCTTTGCAGGATTTGTGTGTGTGTATGTTTCTGCTCACAGCACAGATCCATCGAGAGAGAAACTATTTCCTGATTTTGCTGAAAATGAGCATTTCACATGTTGGTTGTCTGTTGCTGTTGAATTTTGAATGACTAGTGGGTGGGGATGGAAATCATAAGTAAGCCTCTTTAAAGTGCATACGGGAGTCTCCAAAGCTGCTCTATGTTGTACTTCTCACATGCATTTGGCTGTGGAGCCGAGTGCCCTCAGAAGGATCCTTTGCATCACAGGTGGCAGTCTGCAACATGCAGTGTGGTGCAAAACTTTCTGCAGCCCCAAAGCCCCTCACTGTCCCTCTATGATAGCCATATGTGGAAATATGTGCCTCTCCTTGAGAACAGGAAATTAGGAAAATAATAAATGTCAAACTCCAAATGCAGTGCTTTTAACAGTAGAGCAGGCTTTTGTACAACTGATTTTGCTCTGTGAGAGTAGTATCACCTATTTATGTCTTTCTGGACATAAGTATATTGAAATTTGTTGATGGCTGGATTGAATTTTGAGCTTCCCAGTGTCCTTTAGTGGAGAGGTGACACAGCTGTGCCTGCTTTATGGATGGATATAGTTTTTAATGATGTTGAGATGCTCTGATGGGCAGCTTTGAGGTGCTGACACAGAAAAGTGGGGTAGCACACAGAAATGATAGACAGAAGGTATCTCATCAGGGGACAATGGAGTCAAATATGGGGTTCATGAAGGGGATTGATGCAAAGCCTCCAGGCAAAGTTGAAACCATGTGGAGGAGATGATTTGTAGCATAGAGGCTTGCTCTGTTGGCATGGGGTTAAGCCTTAAATGATATAAATTGACATATCTACTGTGACTTCAGTGTAGACTCAGACCAGCTGGAGATATGGTCTGGAATGTGCTAAGTTCAAAGCCCTTGCTGTTTCAGATTTCCTTTTCTTTTATTCCTAATACATCCTGAGTAGAAGTCAACTTGTGGTTTGGCTGGCAGCAATGCAGTGTTAATTTTTGGAGCAAATGGGTTCTGAGAAGGTGTGAACCAGGCTCTACCTTGCTTGCATATGTGCCTGTGCATGGCAGTTGTACTGAGCAGGTGTCCTGGTGAGTCTGGTTTTTCAGGATGGTCTTATTTTTCACTATAAAGCTCTGCAGCTTGTCTGCACCTTGGCTAATGTTGCCACTCTTGTTGCTACAGAATCCTTGGCATTTTCACTTAAATTCACTACCAGTAAGCAAGGCTCAGCACATCTGTCACCAGAACAAAAAGCTGCCTTTCCCAGTGGAAACCAACCTTTGACTCACACGCATTCTCTGGTGATTTAACCTTCTAATATGATCTTAAGTAACCTTCTAAGTATTTTCAGTGTCTTTATTCCTGTTTTTCACCTTTTTCTGGCTTTGCTGGGTTGTGTTAGTGTATCTTTAGTTAGAAAAGCTTTGCTGTCTGTGAGGATTCATGCACAGTCAGAGATTTTGAAATTTCCAGCATAGGCTCTTGAGACCTCTTGTGAAGGCTGAGTTCTGAGCTGCGAGGTCAGACAATCTCCTGAGCTGCAGAAGCTAACAATGAGGAGATACTTTATCTAGAAACAGTGGAATGTAAGGAGAGTACAATGGGTTTGTGGGATGAAGGTGATGCTGAGTGGTCCTATTCATGCATGCTCTGCCTTGGTTGGAGTTATCTCCTGTGACTCTGGGCCAATAACCCATGTTACATGATCTGTTTAGGCATGTGCACATCGCTGGAAAAACATCTACTATGAGACAGAGTACATCTTACCCCATGGCTTCTGCAACATCATTCCTCCTGACCTGCAGTCCAAAGGGAGGAAGCTCTTGCCTTGCTATGAAGGTAAGGAGTCAGACCAGGAGTGGGGCTTATAATGTCCTTGCTACACTACAGTAACCTTCACTACTGATTCAGGTTTTTGTTGTTTTTTTTTTGGGTTTTTTTTGGTTTTTTTTGTAACATGTGGCTGCCTTGCAGCACAGCTGTGGTGGCAGTTGGGTTTTGGATGAAGTTGGGAGAGTAGCACAAAGACTGGGTTTTGTAAAGTGCGTGGTTGCACTTTACTTGAGGAATAAAAGGTTTCTGAATTCTGTTCTGAGGCAGAAGCTCTCTCCTTAGGTAAATAATGAGAAGATATGGATATGAGTTTGGCCTCTTATGCTTCACTGTGACATGGAATAAAAATCCTGAATTATGTTGCAATCATGAACCAATTTGCCTATCTTATGAAAACATTTTTATTTTATGCTGCCAATTATCAGAGGATTGGGATGTGGGAGAGGGAGAAGGGTTACTTTCCTGACTTTGGGATACTTCTGCAACAATTTATATTAGATTGCTGCTGTATTAATGTCTGGGTTTGAGTTGGATACACAGGGAGGGCTCCAGCTCTGAGCCGTGGGTGGCTGTGCCTTTTGGTTCTTCACCAAATCCCATGTACCATCATTTTAATTTCTCCTTCTCTACTGCACAGGAGACTTTTATATCATGTTTCCTTTTTTAAAGACATCAGAAGACAGAGTCTCCTTGGCCAAGAGCAATATACTAAACTAGAGGCGCAAGTATATTGTTAGGTAGAAGATATAGTATCTCCTAAGATACTTGGGCTTGAGAGGAACACTTTAGGGAAAGCACTCTTGCTTCCTCCTTTCTTTCACTTCTTCACTATAGGAGCCTGAGGAAGTGTGGGAGTTTGAAGGACAAAACGCAGCAGGGTTTGTTGTGGACAAGACCTCTGATTTTACTTACTTGCTTTTAACTGTTTGCCCTCCTGTCCATGGCTGGCAGCAGCCAGCAGAAGGCTTGCTGCTGTCATTACTAAGTTGGAGAAGGATAAGGCAGTGAATGTCCCAGAAAGTTTCTCTGTTGCTGTTGAGTGGTCAGTTCCTATCTCGGTGGCCTGTAAAGCCAGGTCTGTGGCAGAACTGTGTCTGTTTAATGCTCGTTCTTCTGAAGTGGCTTCTCACCTCCCTCTGGGCTTTGCTTGGAAACCTGATTTTGCAAACCCACACACCTTTTGGAGATGGCATACACTTGTGCATTGAATGTTTCCCTGCCCTGAAATCGGTCATTATTGTTTTATATGTGAGAAGTTTTGAGGGACTTGTCCCAGCCATGCTAGCTGCTGTGTAGCAGAGTACATATAAGCTATGTAAGCCTTCCTGTTGTGAGTACTGTCCTACTGTATTTGTCTTTCTCTGCCTCCCTGCCCTCCTTGTTACTGTCAGCAAAATCAGGATAAGGCCTCACACTAATGTCATACACTGCAAATCATCTGATACTAACTTTATGGACAATGTGCACATGCAAGGATGCCTATGGGGCTCCCTCTGAGCCTGTGTTACTGCTCCTGTACTGCCTGAAGCCAGGGTGGGGATGTGGTTTCTGGAAGAGAAGAATCACTTGTGTTTATCTATGCGTCATGTTTTTGGAGTAAAACTGCTGTTAATCTGACAGGATATTTGCCAGGAATTGCTAAAAAATAGAAATGTGGGGGCCTAGTACACGTAGAGCAGCCTGTGGAAAGTTGGCAGGGTTGATGGAGTACTATGCTAGCTTAATTTCACTGCATGGTAAAGTGAAAACTGAAAGTTTGGGACTGATTTCCACCCAGCCCCCTTGCCCCATCAGACATGAAATCACAGTGTCACAAGGAATGGCTGCATTTGTTTACTCCCGATTCTTTAAATTTCAATAAAACAAGCTCCAAGAGAGATAGCTGTGGTGTGTCACACAGAGGAGTTCATTGTTTAAGGTTTGCTGTGAATTAAGTTTGCAGTCATCCTTGTAACTTTTTTCCTTCACTTTCTGGAAGGAGCAGAAGAAATTTTCCTCCACTGACACTGATGAATGGCTAGGGCAAAGCATCGAGTCTGAAGTGCTTCTACACTGACAGCCTCTGTGGCCATTGCTGGGCGGCTACCAGACCTGTGGCTGCAAACCCCACACTAGGACACATGCCTTTGCCTGACAAGATTACAGTGTCTCAGCCTTCTCTAGATCTCACCATGTGCAAATAGGGGTAGACAGTAGCGTGTTTGCTTCAAGAAACCCTGTTTTTAGGGCATCTAAGGTGATAAGCCCCAACTGGTGAAGGGTGCAGGCCAGCTGAATGCACATCAGTGTCCGTCCATGGAGGAAATGGAAATTTCCTGACTAGATGGCATTGGTGCAACAGCATAGTAGTCTCAATCCATCTTATTCTTGCCTGGCTTCCCTGAAAGGGCTGACAGAAGTCTGGAATTGAGAGATAATTAGAACACAGCAGAAAACTTAATAGTTAAATGCAATCTCTCTGGGTAGGAGCTAATCTGGTTTAGATGAGCTGGATGTCCTTTGTGGTATAGCTGACATCTGGGGCCACCGTTTTCCAGGCAATACTTTCAGTTGGTTATTTTTCCCATAGTTTTAATGGATTTCCAAAAAAGGGAGCTGCCTCTTCATTCCCCCAATGCATTTGGTTTGCAAAGGATGGTTGTATGCACTGTGGGAGGAAGTCCAGCTGATGAGGAGAGCTGGAATGGTTCCCTGCTCCTCTGTGGTAAGAATTGATGGTGGAAGTGGTGAAGTCTGATGATCCCTTTCGTTAGTAAATAAGGGGAGCAGCACATGCTCGTATGCCTTGCCTCCGAAAGAAAAAGTAGTTTTTCCCACAGGTCGAAACCAAATTTGATTTTCTGGGAGCCATCAAAACATCCCTGCTTTGTGGTGGAAAGTCAATATAACAGTGCTAGATCAGAAAGATTACTCTTGTTTCTTCCTAGAGTAGTGAAATACTGTAAGATAGGAAACTAAAAGCTTTCAGCGCATGTGATAGTTTACACCTTTGAGGATGATAGATTATTTTATTGCACTCTGTAGCTTAGCTTATGTTATGGCATTGGAGTTTCCTTAGAGATGGCAGAGAGTTTTGTTCAAAGAAAACGTTCAGGGGCATTTGCTTTCAGAATTGTCACACATCAAAGCTTATTCTTTTTGTTTGTGTGTTGTTTTATGCAATTACTTCTTCCTCGGTCTCAGTTCTCTTGTAACCTGAGATCATCCTGGCAAACAACTGCCATCTTCTTCTCTTTTTTCCTTTATGTATTGTTTATGGCATATCTTCTAAGTTGCACAGGCTATGACCTCCTCCAGACTCAGCCTCATCATGCTGCTTTGCTGTCAGCTGTTGCTGCACCAGTTTCATGGCTTGCAGTCTCTGTAATCAGAAAGGCACAGCAGTCAGCAGGCAGACAAGAAGGAATAAAGAAGTGTAGAAACAACAAATTTGTCCTTGACTGCAGTTACTGCCTGGAGCTATGTGGAAACAAATGAATTTAACCTCATGCAAGGGTTGTTATTTAGGGGTACAAAAACTGTGAGCTGATACAATAACCACACAATTTCCATCTAGTTGGTTGCTTGACTTCATGTTTGGCTGGCTGGCTATGTTGTATGAGTGACAGGTGTCACTACTGTGCACTGAAGTGGAGGCAAGGTAGAAGCAATCTTGGTTTTCATCCCTTTTGGGGTCATCCATTGGGAGAGGCAGACAGGCTCTAGGGAGCAGAGAGGTCTGTGATACTGGGATGTGACTGTCTAGGATGGGTGACACCCCTTGGCCATGGGTGCATGGGTGGAAAGGAATCTTCCTTGGTTGTGGAGGCAGGTGTACATTGCTGCAGATGGGAGTTAGGGGAGCAGACAAGGAGGGATAGTTTCGTGCTGAAAGGGTTAGGCTGAAATCCAGGAGCCCAGTTTCTGTCTGTACTGGGCCGCTGGCTCCTTGCAGAGGACTACATCTGTCTTGATTCACCCTGAAATGTGGTGTGCTGATCTCTCATCTGTGTCCCTAGTACTTGAAATTCTCAAACAGCCACAGTGTCTGAGGTATTTGGGCCTCTGTGCTTTCCTTTCCACTTGTGAAATGTCATGGCCTTGGCAGTGAAGACTGAAGTAAAGAGAGCCTGAAGACTGGAAGAAAGCAAATGTCACTCCAGACTTCAAAACAGGCAGCCCTGAAGCCATTCAGTATTTCAGCCTTCTCTGCAATTTCTGTTGCAAGGGTTCCCTGTTTCCATTCAGCAGGGCCCTACATTTTCCTTAGTATCCTTTTGTTGTTGATGTATCTGAAGAAGCCCTTCTTGTTAGCCTTGATATCCTTCACCAGATTTAATTCCAAATGGGCCTTGACCTTCCTCATTGCATCATGCAGGGATGGGGATCCTGCTATAGTGAAGGCAGGGCTTTTAGAACATGCACAGAGTTATTTTTCAGGAAATCCTGGAGTGAGAAATCTCTTCTTCTTGACTCTCTTAATGAAAAAAATGTTCACATTGGTAAAATATTTTCCCCAGGCAAGTACTGCCTGGAAAATCTGAATATGGAGAGTTAGCAGTTCAGAAACCCAACACTTGCTGAATAGCTATGGGCTAATATGGGCTTCAGTTCTCAGTGGAATTGTCATATATTACCACCAGAAGACCCAGCTGTGCATTTGGTTTGCTAGGACGCATATCTGCTTTGGCAGGACCTTGCCTTGGCCAAGAGTGTTGGGCATTTGGACTGTAAGTTGTGGATCAAGTCTCTATTCTGCATGTTCTCTCCAACTGAACCTCTCCCTGTGTGACTGGTATGACCTGAGCAAATGTCCGAAGTTCTGAACAGCTTTCCGATGTTAGGAAGAGACTATATGTAATACAAAAGGGAGAATGGTGTGTGTGTACATATGTCTACATAAAATATTTTGAAAGAAGGCAGTAGTTTTTATAATTAATTCCTTCTGATCTTCAATAAGACAAAATGCAAGTCCAAAGGAACTTACTTGGTTCATTGATTTCATTAATTTTTTTTATAATTTAGTAATGAGTTAATGGGGCTTAAAATAAAGTACAAAAAAGTTTCGCAATTATCAGGTTATATGGTAAATTGTTTTTGAGCATGAATTACCGTAATATACAGGAAATAGCGATAGTATGGTAAATATTTGAAAATAATGCTCTGGAAAAAAAACTGCAAAGACTCTGATCCAACTGTAAGTTTCAAATTCTTCCAAGATGAAAATATTTGGATTAAGGCAGGGTGGAAAGTGATTTTCTTTTTTTCCTCTTTTTCCTGCTCCCCACCCTAAACTTAATGTATTCCCAGAAATATTTCTTTCCTCATCATCAAAAAGATAAAGTAAAAATTCCTTGGGTTTGACAGGGCAAATGACTGCTATGTAAAATCCATAAACAAAAGCTATAGGATGCTGAACTGTGAGCTCTGAGCATATTGCCATGAAAAGCAGCAGATCTAAACATCCTGCAAAAGAAACTGTTGTCTGATCATGTAGAAACATGTGGCTTTTCCTCAGCCACTGTCTTCTGTCTGGTGCTTGTGTCCTGAAGCACCCTCACCAGAAATGTTTCTGGGGGCTTTGATGACTGTCATTGTAGGGGAAGATCCCTTTATTTCTCTGAAGTAGTAATGGGCCTGAGAGTTAAACCTCCCAGTGCAGAGTCTGTGGCACACAGGCATGTGTATTACTTTTTGCCTCACCCCTTTTGAGCTGTGGTGATCTGCCACAGATGGAAACTTCTAATACAGCTTTACTGGTGCGATGCTGCTGCTCTTTTCATGCTACTGTGGTACTGCTTGTTTAGCATCTCCTTAGGCAACACTTGGGCCTGTCTCCCTAGCTGGCTCCTTGCTGTACTCCCTGATGCTGCATGGTGCACATTGGTGGCTGATCCAATGATAAAACCCAGAAGCCCTGTATGCTGGTGTCTCTCCAGACTGTGTGAGTAGCAATGCAGGTGGCTCAGGTGAAGAGTGTGTGCTGTGCCAGGGATGACCACGGTTTGTTTTCTTCCCTTCTTCCACCTAGAGTACAAGAAGAAGTATGGGGAGGAGCATGGTTCATGCCAGGCAGGGATCGCAGGCTTCTTCACTGAGGTGAGCTGGGGCACATGCATGGAAGAGTTGGGGTTGGTAAGTGACTCTCCTGTTGCATGCCCCAGGAGGAGATTCCCAAGCATGGCTTGGACAGTGGGCTGAGCACTGAGAATGGTCCCTTCCTGCCAGCAAAAACCCTCCTACCTTGTCTAGCTTCCCAGGTGTCTGTTTCTTGCACAGTGACTGTGCAGTGGTTCATACATACGTATATGTGTCTCTGAAGGTCTGTGAACAAGTATAAATGAATTGATTCTGGGAAATGTCCTCGAGGAATATTCTCACTATGTACATCCCAAAACTTGCACAGAGGTATTTCTCAGTCTGACATTAGTTCTTTACTGTAAGTGATGATGTAAAACTGTCTTTCCTGAATCATTTTGTTTATGTATGTGTACAAGTTTTTGAATATAATGCACATATATACACATACATACAGAAGATAAACACTTTTTTGCAGTTCTGCTACAGTTCTTTGTTGCAGAAAGATGGAGAAAAAATAGTGTGGTAGAATATATGCATCACAATTGCTCTAAATACTTGACCATGTTCTTTCCTGGACAGAAATCTATCATCCATGTTTCAGTTTTCTCAAGAATTAATTTGTTCCCTTGTGCATGGATTATTTTTTTTGTTAATGTTTCAGGGTTGTGGCATTTTTGCTTGTTTGTTTTGGTTTTATTTTAAATTTTTTAAGAATACATACCCACCCGTAATTATATATGCACTGATCTACAGAACGTATTGTCCAGGCTGATACAAATAGAATAAAGGTTTTCTCTTTCAGAATTTGCCTTCTGCCATTTCAGTGAACTGGGATGGCAGGTGATGTTGTCACAAGGGTACTGTCTGGTAACTGGATGTTCAGTCAGCAGCAGCTGTTTCCTGACTTGCTTGCTCTCTCCAGCCTGTTTCTGTTCCCAGGCTTGAATTCTCCTTTGCTACCCTAGTTTAAAAGATATCTTCAAACCTTTATCGCTTCAGCCTGATGGCAGCAGGAAATGCAGATAAATGGCTTTTTGGGTCAATCAGGCAATCCTCTATCATATATTCAGGTCTGTGGATGGTAGATGTTGCTGTCAGTAAATGATCCCTTGACCTGACAGATACGACCTGTAACAAGGAAAAAGCTATTTCTAAGCACATCCTGCTCTTTGGTTTGTTTTGCAGTCCTGTCCCTGTAGTCTTATTAGGAGAATCCCTAGTTTAATATCTCCCCCCCCCCGACTGCAACTGGTCACCTGAAGGGAACTAGGATATGATAGCAATTTCCCACAAGGATGGAGTCTACCCATGGCTTTGCATTGAATGAAGATGTGAGGAAAGCAGCTGTTCACGTCTTCTTCAGGGATGGAGAACTTCCTGGGCTGAATGCTCCTGAGGCTTAATTTGGTCCCTTGCTGGTGGCATTTAAAACCACATCCAGGAGCAAAGTTTTTCTGCAAGGATGCTGGATGTTTTGGGACAACATTTGGTGAATTTCTCTGGAATGTAAATGTACCTTGGATTTTCACTCAGAAGCATTACCTGTGACCATCTGCCTTTGAATGCTGGATCAAACTTTGCCTGATTTCCATGGTCCTTTAAAATGCTCAGTCATTCTGGGTGTCTATGATGATCCCAAGCCATTTCATGATTCTATGACTCTATACCCAGATTGTCTCTCAAAGACCAGAGTGTATCTAATGACAGAGCTGGGCAAAATGTTCCATAATGCACATCCTGCTTGTTGAGTGCATGGCAGCTGTTTAGCTTCATAGTTGTAAAATCATAATCTTTTGTGCTGTTTCCATCCTGGTTGGTTAGTATAGCATGTCAGTCAGCATCAGGCCATGATCTGTAGCTGAGTGGGTTCTGGGTGGATTGGAGTACTTCTGTCTCTGGGTCTTCTGAAGAATGGTTGGGAAAGGCAGCAAGTAGTGAGATTTTTTGTAGAACTATGTTAGCAGGGATAAGCTTGATGGTTAGTAAGGTTGAGGTATGTCTGCTGTTGCAGCAGAAGAGCTGAGCAGAAGTGGACCATAAAAGGGCAGTGTGTCTCCACGGTATATACAGTGACCTCCATGTTTGGGAAGAAGGAAGGATACGCTCTAAATGCACACAGAATGGAGATTGTTATAGATTGACTTATTATCGGTGCTTTAAGTAAATATCCTATCCCTTTTCCATTAGTGTGTAAAGTTTTGATTGTCATTTTTTCCTCCTACCCTTTTCCCCACCCACTTATGTTTTTCCTGTTGTAGGAATTGGTCATCATGGGGGCACCAGGATCTTATTATTGGACAGGAACTGTCAAAGTACTGAATCTCACTGACAACACATATTACAAGCTGAATGATGATGCTGTGATAGCCAGGAGGTACACATACCTTGGTAAGCAGCTCTCTGGTGCTCACTGTGAATAGGAAATTGTCCCACAACGTATTTCAAGGTTTTGATTTTATAAAGTTGATACTGACTTCTTTTTATGGTGATGTAGAGTATTTTTATAAAAGAAGTGTGAAAGGAAGAGTATTTGAATTAGAGTGATACTTATTTGGAAGCAAAGAAACATTCAAAATATTCAATTTTTCTCTCCTTGTTCTAACACCCTCTTCCCCTCCCCCTTTGCTATAATTTTTTTAACTGTTATAGAAAAGGCATTTTAGCTGAACAACGCAGTGGATTGTGATGGGCTTCTTAACATTCCTGCCTGTGCCCTGTGACAGGCAATTTATTTGTCACTACTTAAACTGCATGTCTGCTTACATGTGCCTTTAAAATGGGTACAACAACTAATTACAGAATTTGTATTGCAAATGCATTTATTTCAATAAAAATAACTGTATCTTAATGTGTCATTGACAACTGAAGGAAGCTGTGAAAGGTTTGTCTATAGTTACATCTTTAACTCAATTGGTTTTACTTGCTCTAAAACCAACTGATGTCCCTGAAATGCTTAATTTAAAGGCTTCCACCTAATCTGAAGTGCCTAAGACTATTGAGACCTAGAAGGCATTTCAGTAGTTTGATACTGTTTGACTAAAGTCTTGCACTGACCTCTCATTGTCCCCTTAACCTTTAATATTTAAAAAAACATCATTTAGGAGATATTGCTTGGCCGTACCTAAATGAAGAGTAAATGTTTACCTGTTTGCAGACATAAATAGGTTTTGCCACTGAAAGACTTGAATTACAGGGTTTACCATGTTGATGAGAGCCTCATAATTTGTAGCTAAAGAGCAAGGCAAATACGAGAGAGCCTTAGAAGAAAAGCTACTCTACTCATCTTTAGTTATTATATATTATTTTAATGTATCAAATAAAGCTGAGTCTTTGATCTTTTTCTTTCAAATACATGTTTTTTTCTTTGATATATTGTCCCATTTTGCTTCTTGCCTAGACAAAAGCCTTTTTAAGTTATTAACTTATCTGACCTCTTTGCCTACTATCCTGTTCTGTCTCCCTCTACCAAAAAGGAAGATGATTTTCCAGACTTTTCTGGGCAGTGATTTTAGCCAAGGGAGGACACTTCTGTGTGATCCAAGTGGGACTGTTGCTCTATGACATGATACTTTCTCTGTATATGCCTTTTCCTGTTTTACTGTTTCTCAACTTGCAGTTGGCAAACTGCTCCCAGTATGAGCTCCTTGTGTCCCTTGGTCATCTCTGCACACATGGCTTTCTTCTCTCAGCTTTTGGAAGGGTACTGGCAGGTGCAGTCTCACTTCCCATCCCCATGAGATTTTGAACAGAATATTGATGCATCCTGAGCAGAATGGTTGTCGAACTCTATGTGCAGCCCAGGAGAAGTGAAGCCTTATAAGCCTGATCTGTGTGGCTGATCTGTTTCTCAGGCTCTTTCCTGTCATGGTTGGTTATTTATTTATTTATTTATTTATTTATTTCTTTCTTTCTTTACCACTCAGGATATGCAGTGACAGCAGGTCGTTTCTCTCAGCCGTCTACCCCTGATATTGTAGGAGGAGCTCCCCAGGATGGAGGCATTGGAAAGGTGTGGCTCTTTATCAAACAGTAATGTGGTTAGGTGCAAAACTGAACTGATGCAGTTCCAATGTGTACAAGAAGACAAGAGTTTTTTGTCTGCAGGGTGGTTTTGAGCACTGAGCAGGGGAGAGGTGACATAGTTTGGTAAAGGTGTCAAATTTTCTCAACCTGTCCCTCCTGATGTCTCACATCCTTTGTCCCTCTTCTCTCTCTTTCCCACCCAGTACTTATAATACCAGTTTTAATGAGATACAGGCAAGATCTCTTTCACACTGCTTTTGTTTAGGATTTATGACATTTAGGTATTACTTAAAACTTTCCTAGAAATGAAAATACTTGTAAAACAGAATTTGTTTTCAGATTCTTTTATTCACACATTTGACTATTTCAGTATTTACTTCAAGGTAACATCTCTAATAGAATGAGATTAGGTGATTTGATGCCATTTTTAAAACTTCATAATATGTTTATGTTTAGTGTGTTAGAGTCTAGGTTTTTGCCAACTGTACTTAGAAATCTTGTTGATGGTTTCTTAAGAAGGAAGGAAACAAAAAAGATCTTCTGTAGGCATATATATGTTCGATGTCTCAAAGATGTAAACAAGTGAATGGCTAGATGGAAACAACTAGTGAGTTAGGCAAGCCTGGTTCTCCTATGCTGAGTATCCATGCACTGGTGGAGAAACTGGTTGAGGGTAAACGCTGTGACCTCTTATACACTTCTAAACCAAAGGTGGAAAAAGCAGAAGTGGGGAGAGGGAGGTAAAGGATCTGCTTTTGTCCCTCTTTCTTCAAAATCCAATCCTTTGGGTTGCTGTCACAACTTTCTTGAGCAGAGATGTCCTTCCAAGATGCAGCCTCCTTCCATCTTCCTCCCTTTGGCTCTCGTGCTCTATAGTGACATGAGTTGTAGCTGAACCATAACAAGCAGTGGGAAGTCTTCATTACCAGGAACACTCTCCTGTTGAGGCAGATTATTTTTGATAGTAACTGTGTCCTGGGGGTAGCAGGACCAGTGGGGAAAATGAGTTAAAAGTAGAGGATGAACTTGGTACTTATACCTGATGTGGCATGACTAGGACATACAGGATATAGTAGCAGCACAGTTGTTACTGAGAGGACAGGTGCATGAGGAAGACATCGTTTCCTTATCCCAGATGTTCTGTTATGGCTGCTGCAATGCATCTTCCTTCCAACCTGTTTTTTCTGTGCAACAAATTTAGTTACTCTGCAAGGTGGGGAGTGGAGAGAGACAGCTGCTAGCAACAGATCCACAAGAAAGCGGCTGACTCTGTAGTTTAAAGACTACTGTTCTAGTTGCAAAAGCTTATGTTATTCTCCCTTGGCATGGGATGCGGGTAGCAGGAACACATGGCAAACTGTCAGTAAGAGGTGCTGAATACAGAACATTACAACGAGCTTTGTTGTGCTTTCCAAACACTCTAATAAGCTGATCTTTTCCACTTCTCTGAGAGAAAGTAATTAGCATTGTCACACCTTTTCACTTAAGTTCACTTAAGTTGAAGCCAAGATTCTTAATGAGACTGGGTCATTTCTCCAAAATCACAGAGTGTCATTATTTAAAACTGGGTTTGGAGTTGGCACACCTGGCAACATGCTGTCACTGCTAAACATGCCACTGCATGGCATAGGAGCTAGGGAGTCCTGTGAATATAGAGCATTTGTCCACAGTAAATCTGTGCTGTGTTCTTGACTAAAAACAGCTTTGAACTTTGTCTCACCACCTGTTAATTACTCACCACATATTCAGCTATGTCCAGTGCTTGACTCTGCCACATGGCCTTGGAAGTAGGGGATCCTCTGTCCTGCAAAATGTGTGAGCACCTGCTAGGAGGGAGCCTGTCAAATGCCACAGTAGTCTCAAAGACTGACTGAACCAACCTTTCTGTTGAAGGGAATCCCTTTCTACAAGCTATGCACTTTATATCTTAAATTTTGGTACAAGATATGTTCTTGAATTTGTATAAATACTTTTATTCCTGAGGATTCCAGATTAAACAATTTCTCCTGTGGAAATGAGCAATGAGTAGGCTGTTGTTTGAATAGTTTTCTGATTTAAAAATTATTTCAGACAGAAACAGCGGAAATGCTGTGGGTGGTCTGATTGGGATTTCTACTCTGACTGTTGCTAAAGCATCATGAAGTTTGCAGTGCAGTATGTGCAGGCACATTTTCTTCATAAGGGAATACTAGATAAAGGAAGGGGTTATGCATTTTCAGTCTTTTGCCCTACTTATTTCTAGACCAGTCTCCAGATGACACTTGTTTGAGAGTTGGAAAGTTGCTTGGCTAGGTGCTTTTAAATGCACACATGTGCACATACATAAATGTACCAAAAAAAGTAGGCAGCAAGATAACATTCAAGTGTTTGTTATGACAAGCCTGTGATTTTTAAAACAGTGAGGAACTCTGTGCCATCTTTTAAAAGAAGACTGACCAGTAAAGTGGTCATGAAGTTGGATCCTGGCAATAGCCATGATCATGATTTAGATATTATTTAGAAAGCACAAGTGCTTCATAGTTAGTATTGGTTAACGTTTTTTTCTTTTTTCACCTTTCAGGTTTATATTTTCAGAACAGACAGACAATCAGGCTCTCTAATAAAGATTTTTCAGGCTTCAGGAAAAAAGGTGAGTATTTATATATGTGTGTTTTATATTAAGAGGTAGAGAGGGGGGAAATAATGGCAGAGTCATCCCTGAACATCATTTTTATTCCACTCCTTCTTAAGTTGTCCAGCAAATCCTGTTTCTTCGTATCCTCCCAGAAGAACTAAACCTATTTTACAGATCAGCTGTATGCCATTTCTTCTGTAGCGGTCATGACCGCAATGTCTGCTCAAGGCCCATGTGACTGAAATAAAAGGTCTTGCTGGAAATTGTAGTAGGGTTCTCTTTAGTTTTATGTGACTGTAACAGTACCTCTGAGATGTGGAACATGGGGCACCAGGTGAGCCTAGATGCAGAGATTTCCTCTTAGTAGATGTTACTGGGAGATGTGGGTAGCCTGGAATTTAGTTTAAGATACAAAGCCCCAACCTGTTCTCCTGTGTTGTGCTGTGACAAAGGGGCTATTGCAGTTACACTGTTTTGTGGAGGAGCAGTTTCATTGCCTCAGCAGATGATGGTTTCCCCCTTTCCACTATGAATCAGTCTTGTATTCTGTTCTTGAGATTGCTGTCTTAAAGCTGAACTGCCCACCCCCTCCATGAATTTAGTGAATGCTAGTGAGATCTAGTTTCCTCAGTGTGGTGGTGTGCTTGAGTGGGGAACAGCTTCTGTTCTTCATTTGGGAACTTATTGGAGCTGTGTTGCAGAAGAAACAAAGTGGATAGTATGTCTAGCTTTAGGTAACAACAAAAAATGCTTTATGTGGGAATGACTCAGTGATGAAATGATATCTCTTATCTGGGGTCTCCTGTGTTCTTCTGGAAGGAGAAGAAACATAGAAAAAAAAGATTGCTGGAGGCTTTTGTCTCTGGGAAGACCTGCTACCCTCAGAAAGACCCAAAGCATTTGCCTGTATCCTCAAGTGAGGAGTATTACCCTATCTTATTATTTTTTCCCCAGCAGGACACTATTGCAGTATTTAATAACTTACCTGGAATAGAGGATGTTAATTTACTGAATTTAATGAAATAAATTTAATGAAATGTAATGAAATTAACTACAAGGATGTGTAGGTGGGTGGTGCAACTTGTATTTTAGGACCACTTTAAAATTTTACTTTCTCTACACTAGCAGAATTACAGACATGTTGAAAGGAAAAGACCTCCCAGTTCATTCAGGGCATCTCCTGTGTTTGATTGCTTCCTGTCAATTTCTTTCCCTGTTTAATTTTAAATGTCCCTAAGGATGTGCACCTGACTACTCCTCAACCTAATAAACAGAGCCATCAGGAAGTTTCCAGGTCTTAGTCAAAACCTTTCCCTTTTCAATTTAATTGCTTTACTCTTATATGTAACTTAACTAATCAAGTATTTACCTCATTCAAGTACTTCTAGGGTTCTTTTTCATTAGCATCTGCTACAGATTCTCTAAAATCCTAATGAGAATTTTATTTTAAAAAGAAGGCTGTACTAAATCACTTATTTTGTTTGATTGTTGTGTTTTATTTTGTTTTGTTTTGTGGTAGGAGCAAAACCACACCTGCTCAGCAATGAGCACTGCTTGGAAATGAGCTCTCACAAAATGCTACATCCTCCCCAGTGGTGTGAAAGTTCATTGCTCTGACATTCTTGGTAGAAAGATGTGAACAGCAGGCCAGTTTCTCCCTTCCATTTTTATTAATAGAGGCTGAACTAGGAAATCAAATGCAGACAAGAACAAAGAAAATTCAGTACCTTGTTACAAATGTTAAGTGTGCTAACTTCAGGTTCTTAGCTGAACTGCGAGCACTGTGAATTCACCCATGCTGCAGACATACCATGTTGCAGTTAATTAAATAGTAGTTTTTTACTGAAAACTGCCTGAATACATAATGAAATGCTTTTCATAACTTTTGTTCCTTACTCATGGGAAATTTACCCATGAGAAATTTCTTTTGAAACCTTTGTGGATTAAAAAATAAACAAAAAATCCCCAAGGGAACTTAAGCTGCAAAATAACTGGAATCAAATGATATTTGAGGTCCAACTTCAAACCCACATAAGCACAAGAATCTGTATTAACAAACTGAAATGCTATTCTTCAGTCACCACTGCATTATGTATTTAGCAACTTTTAAATCTCACAGACTACACAGAACAGAGTTGCTGCTGCCCATCTTCTAGCATGCCCAGTAGTTCTGGTTCATGCATGTAAACTTACAGTCACGGAAGACAGTGGGTCAGAGATCTGCTCTGAGGAATGTAAAAGCATTCAAAAACATAAACAATTATTTCTTTAACCTCAGTTTTCCCTACTTTGTAGAAAACAGCTCTCAATTTCAAAGGCGAAGTGGTATCTTTCCCAGTTTCCTGCTGAAGCAGCTTTTAATTTTGAGGCTATAGTTTGTAGTTGGTTTCAAAGAGTATGCCTTGTGTTACTGTAGCAGAAGTGAATGAAATAAGGGTGAAATATCATTCTTGCTTTTGGTTTCCGTATTGTGTTTAAATGTGTTTTGAAATTTGTAATGTGCTGGCTGGGAGATAGTTTTTAACGTTCACCCATAAAAAGAAATCATGAAGTGAAATTAATGTATTTCTTTATTTTAAACAATTAAGTTGATCAAGCAATAATAAGTGGAGATTGAAAGTGGTTTGCATGTGCTGTGTATCAACTGAAAAGGTTTTATTGAGTTTTTTTTTTGTATCAATTTACCTGTCTGTACATGACAGGAAAGGCTATGATTAAGACCCACAGCCAGTATGCCCTTTGACAGTGATTGATACAAACAAATACAAATAGAACAGGAAAAGATAGCCTACAATCAAGAGGTAGTCTTAGATACCTGTTTTCATGGCCTCCTGCCTATTTTTCTTTTTTTCTTCCATTATTTCTTTAAGGTATCCCCAGATCATCTGTGGTACCCAACTTCAAGGAAGTTGGCATTGGGCATGAATAATCACTGTCCAGGTCTGGTTTGGGAAACTCATTTCACCCCTTCCTAGTTTTAAGCATTAGGCAAGCAAAAGCTAGTCGACGAAAGCTCTGTACGTGTCTCATTTAAGTATGTCCCAGAGTATAACTTCTATTCTGTTGGTAAAACATCCAGGCTTGATGCAGTGTTAATAGTAAAGTGTTTCCATTTCTGCCAGAATTATTCCTAAAGCTTTCTCTGTAGGAGTGCTTGTGAATGATAAAGCAGCAAGTCATCATGTGAAATTAAAAGAATAACCAAATCAAACAAAATACATATATATATGATTTCCTTCTGTGTGTGGGCAGATACTGAATGCTTTGTTGTGACTCAACTTGGTTACAGATGGGCTCTTACTTTGGCTCCTCCTTATGTGCAGTTGACCTGAATTCTGATGGGTTATCAGACCTGCTGGTTGGAGCACCTATGTTTTCTGAGATCAGAGATGAGGGTCAAGTCACAGTCTATATCAACAGAGGAAATGTGAGTATGTACAGGAGATTACTTGGTAAGGGATGACGATGGTAATGCTTATGTCCTTCCAGCACTGCATGGTGCAACTCAATGTCTCAGATAAGTGGGGCTCTGAATGTCTCTAGCAAAGCATGAAGTCATAGGGAGACTCATCCGGTATCTTAGTTTGCCAGACTCCAGCTCATATTCATCACAGACCTGTAAATCTTCCAAGGTGATCTGAGAAAGTGTCTGGTTGTATGTTGAAACTTGGTGGCATTTGTGGCTTTATGTGGATTTGATGCCAAAACCAAGTAAAAGTCAGCAGCTTTGACTGAGTTTCCTTTGTGTTTTGTGTGGTCACTAAAACGTAAAAGACATATTAGAACACAAATGTCTGAGGATTGAGGAAGAGGAGAGAAAGCAGAGACTGAATTCATGTTACTTTTTACATTATTATATCTCATATAGAGATTTTAGGGGAAGTTCTTACCAGCTGGTACTGTTGGATTCCACATGACCTAACAACAGTCTTGGAAAAGCCTGAACTTTGTTGCATTGGCAAACCAAGGCCATTCTTATGCTTTATTTATAGGAAAACAACAGTTGTTTACATACAATTATTAAGTATTTAATATTCAGGTTCTAAAGCTGCTATCTCAAAGGAAGAGTTGCTATGGACTAAAATTAAATTGGCCTGTATTTAGTGAACTTTGAGTTTATTTATGCTAGACTTCAAATTCACCAGAAGTCCTAGCATTTAGGAGACTTCAGAAGTGTTTTTGCTATAATTTTATTTTTTATCAGTGCTCCTTTAATCGAGCTTTACTTTTTCAGTTTTATCCACAGGAGGTTCCACCTTTCATGTTGCAGTGTTGCTGCTGGGTCCTCTGGCCAAACAGCTAATATTTCCTGCTCACAGTGACAGTAATGAGTTAATGTTTATCTTCTATAAAATAGTCAAGAAGATAGTATGAGTTTATTATACTCCTGCACCAGGAGTGTTAGAATTACTTGCACAAGCAATGGCTTGTGGGATTGTAGGCTTTGTTTTGAGCAGTGGACATCTTAAACTTCGTTTCATTCTGCAGGCACTATTGCTTAAGAGGTTTTTGCAGAATATCAGAGAAAACTGTATTATTAAACAAGCATGCATCGTGATGCTACGTTTAAGATGCCTGTATTTTGCCCTTTCCTGAGAGAACTGCAAAGAATTGAGTCACACATACAGACCTGCCTGTCTTCTCTCTGTTGTGTTTCAGTTTCATTATGTGGGATTTTCTTAAAGTCAACAACTCCTTGCAGCTAAGTAAAAGATTTTAGTACATGTTCCAGAGGGTAACTGATTCTAACTCACAAAGGAAGCAAAACCAAAACAACCTTGAGTGGGTACAGACTTAGACTGTGTAACTAAATTTGTTTTCTTGTGGAAATGTTGCTTTTCCCTGAAACGTATCTGACCAGAAAGTGCGTGGGCAAGAAATACCAGAGCTATATAACGCTTTTCACAGCGTAGTAGTACAAAGCTACTTAATTTTCAACTTTTCCCAGCTTCTTTATTTCATTAAATATCTTTTCTTATTCTTAATTTAAGAAGGCTTTTGGAGGACCTTGCTTTAATCCTTCTGTCCTGTACTTAAAATGTTTTCAAATCCAATTATCAAATCTTCTTTGCTTAGGGAAAAATACTTCTTAGCACTCTGGAGTTTAGCTGAATAAACTTGGACTGGAGATTCTGCTCCTTGGACGTAGTGTACCAGTAGAGCAAACTCTGGGCTGTTATGTTTTTGGCATCTGTAAACTTTCATGATTCACCAATCCCTGTGACTGCATTTAATTACATCTCTGAGTTACTGTTTAGTTAATTTAATATTTTGGTTAAGTCATACACTCCTTCCCTTTGTCTTCCCTCCCCCCTTTAAAACTAAAATCCAGAAGGTTTAAAACACAAGTAAATTCAAGATTTCTAGAGCCTAGGTAATCTGACTGCAATGAGAGCAAGAGGCAGGATGCAGCTCTGCCCCAGGTCATTCCCACAGCCCACGGGCAGCTTCCATGGGGGAGGCTTGCCTCATCCAGGGCTTGCACCATTTCCGTGACCCTGTTTTATTTCTTGGTTGCTAGGGAGTGCTGGAAGAGCAGCTCACCCTGGATGGTGACAGTGCCTATAATGCACACTTTGGGGAGAGCATGGCTGCCCTTGGCGATATTGACGATGATGGCTTCCCAGGTCAGTGCAATTTCCTCCATGGCCATTTCTCTGTAAGTGTGAACCATGCTGGTGACACTGTCAGTCTTGCATGGCATGCATTGCTTATCCAGACCTGACTAGCACCTGGATTCAACCTAAGGATAAATCTGCTTGTGTAGGATATGTGTGCTAAAGCCTTTTGTAGCTGACTGTCCTTGATGTTGGTTTAGTTTGTGTCTGTGCAGGTCACACCCCAGTCTCAATAACATCGCTTTGCTTTCCTTGCTGTTGTATTTTCTTCTTCCTGGTACGGCTTATAAAAGGCTTTAGATACCCTCACCCTGAACAAAACAGAAATCTATGTCTGACTTCTTTCTTCTTGCCCATTTCCCTATGTTCCAAGTCCTTCTGGTTGCATTGGCATAATCTCATTTCTTATCAGGAAGTGTAATTCAGAAGTAGCTTCTCCTGATAGCACATAGTCTGTTAATTTCTCTCTCTTGCTTTGTTCTCCCCCTGCTCCATTCTGAGGATGCTCAGTGTGAGAACTCATGCTGTGAGAGCAGTAGGTGAGAACAAAATGTCAATGCTCCTTTTCTGCCCTGGTTTCTGGAAATGCTGATTAAGGACTTCTAAATGAAGGCCAGCTTAGTGTGTGCCTGGATTTATTTTTTCCAGGCCACTCAGGACGTGGTATCCCATTAAGCCTAACCTAGCCTCATTGCTGGTTTCCCTCACAAATGGTGAACATGCTCTTCCTCTGCATTTGGGCATGTGTTTGTGTGTTCTTGCTAATACCTGTAGGTCAGTTATGGTCATGGTGAGACTGCAACGGAGTTAAATCAGTCTGTGGGTATGAAGCAATTGTGAAAAGCTTAATTTTAGCAGATAGCATAGTCATAGATCCAAGTAGAAGACAAGAATGAGAGGTGGGATCATGCTTTCTGGAGGAGCTTGCAGTTAAATTGGATCAAATGTAATTTGAAAGTTCACTCTCAGTAGCCGTTTCTTAATTCTTGCCTACCCATTTAATATATCCAGCCTCTTTGTGTGGCCTTGGGTTTTCAACCAACCTTAATGTACTGCTACACTAAATATTTTGACAATCTTGTCTTCACAAAGGTGATATTCTCATGGGTTGAAGATTTGGTTATGAAAGGATCCTAAATTCACTTTTTTGGGTATGGTTGCTGGTTGATAAACACATTTTCGTAACAGTGCGTGTTTCTAAATAGGCGCAACATCTGATTCTGTGAAACATACATGTGTGTACAAATTCGTATGCATTTGTGTCTATTTAAAGTTTATCTTAACATGAGCTCTTAAACAAGTTCCTTCTACCCAGGTTCATATAAGTTGCTGATCATCTTTGTCATGGGAAGCTGTTTTCCTATGGATAGCTGCATCCTAAAATGAGGAAAAAGTTGGATTAATGGAGTGGTTTATGAAATCTACACTGTTTTACAGATGTTGCCATTGGAGCACCTAAGGAGGATAACTACATAGGAGCAGTGTACATTTATCATGGGGATGCCAATGGTATTATACCTCAGTACTCTATGGTATGTGACACTATTGTTTATGATCCCTATCTGAAAGTCCCTTTCTCAGGACCAGCAGAAATAAACCATATTTAAGGGTTCCTTAGTAGGTAACCTTGTCTTAGCTCTACATCCTTTTCTCAGTCCTGGTTTGAAGATGGCTTCTCCCAAAGTTTGTCTATATGCTGAAAGGTAAAATTATGTTAGTTAGGAGGTATTTTTTACTGTCTTCTGTTGCAATGGTCAGTTATGTCTTCTTGAAGCAAGCAAGTCTTAAGGGTTGAGTGTTAGTTTTTGGAGATAGTACTGATGCAGAGGAGAAATGAAAACCCTAAAAAGGTTGAGCATGCAAATTATGGAGAGGCCTGTGGAAGTTGGGAGGTTGCACTTTCTTCCTGTAGAAGCAGACTTTGTGAGAATTAAGAGTTACTAACTGTTTTGTTGTGCCTCTTTTACCCACCTTGTTGGCCTTCTTGCATTCTGACAATATGTCAGAAGGCCATTCTTAGGTGCCATCCCCCTTATCCAGTTATTACGAAGTAGAACCTTGTTTGGGATATGCTATGGTATCTTGTGCAGAGACGACACAGTGCAATTTAGCTGCTGTAGCCAGGCAGTAGAGAAGATAAATTTATGTTCATGCTGTCCAACATGTGTCTCATAGTCTCTGTCCAGCACATTTCATTGTTCTGAAAGGTTGACTCTTCCCTCTCTCTATGTGTTTGAAGTTCTGGTTGTTTTGTTTTGTTGCTGGGTGGGATTTTTCATAGTAAATCAGTTTACACAGCATTAAAGAGTTTAGTGGTTATATTGGCAACTCTTTCAACAGACTATAAAAGTTTAGTCCTTCTTCCTTTACCATGTGTATGGCATACAGTTCTTTTGAGAAAAAAGGAAGTTAAGTGACTCTTTTGTGCATTTTAGAAGTATTCATAATGTGTGGCATGTGGAAGATTCTGCCTGACATTTGCCAAGTCCCACTGGTTGGGAGGTTCTTCTCTGAAAAGCCCAGAACTTTCCAGCTCTTGCTGAGAAGGATCAGGTTTTTTTTTTTGGTTTTTTTTTTGGTTGTTGTTTTTTGGTTTGATTTTTTAGCTAGGTTTTTTTTTTTTTTTTTGTGGTCATTCATGGGAAAATTTTACGTTTTTTAAGGACAGATCTGCAGGGTGGGAAAGAAGGCATCCTGTTTGTGGTCTCTCCCTCCCCACTGAAGCAAGGCCAGCAGATACAACACTTCTCTCCACTTGGTCAGTGGGAAAACACTCAGCTCAAGAGTATGTGGTCATTGACTCTTGATGAACTGTTCCTATCATTGTCCCATGTCCTGAGGTGGCCAAGGGGGCACTGCTTACAGGCATTGTCTCTGTGCCATTTCCCAGTGTCTGGTGCAGGGCACTAGACACACCACTGGTTCAAGTTCTACATGCAACCAAAACTTCGTAACAGCTTCAGCTCTCTACCTATCTGCCCTGGATTTGAACTTGGATGTGGAAGACATTTTGTATCTTATTACTGTATTCTTGATCCATCGTAATGCTGTGGAGTTCCTCTTAGAAATAAGCTGTGAGTGGTAGATGGGGGAGTCCAGCAGGGTAGCCTTTTCAATTTATTAGCTTTTCCTCCTCCCTTCTCCTGCTTTCATCATTTAAAGTGCTGGTAAGTGTTGTCCTCTGATGTCCCTTCAGCAGCTTCAGTGGCAGTTATCAGCAGAAGCAGCTGACTTGGCTTTGTGTCCTGCTGTTTTCATTTATGATACTTAAAAGTAGTGTTATTCTTCTGTCTTGTAGTCTGAAAGAATCCACAGATGACTTTTAGGTGTTTGCAGGTGGGATTTACCATCTAACTGGGACCCCCAGAAATGAAATGCGAGTGTAATGTGGGGATGAAGTTACTTCCAGTTGTCTTAAGCTTACCTGCCCACAAGTAGGAAAAGAGATCTGTACCCAGAGGAGCACAGTTTTCCCTTTAAACTAACTGTCAGAATATCTTTCTTACCTTCAACTAGTCTTTTTTCCCCATAAATTTCCTGCCTGATCATTTGTCCAATATTGCATTCTTATGGGAGGGCCAGGAGAAGTTGGTCACGTCACAAACAGTGAAGCACCTCCAACAGACTTAACATTAATTCATGGTTTCCTCTGTCTGTAACTTCTGCAGTCAGAAGTTGATTTGAGTTCAGGTCTTACACTGGTCACCCAGCAGAATGATTGAAACCTGGGAGACTTCTGATTGCCTTCTTAGAAAAAGAGATTTTGATATATTAGTTTGCTTCAGACAAAGGCATTTACAAGGCAAATCGTTTAGGGAAAGTTTTGTGTTAGTAATTTAAAAAATAAAGAAACTATGTTAGAAGGTAATTAATCTTTGTGTTGGGGAGGCAGAAATGAAATACAACTTCCAAACTGATAGAATGTACTCTGTAATAGACGATGGAAACCAGAATTTCCAAGTGGGATGAAAATTAATAATTTTGACTTTGAGTATGCTTGCAAACTTGGTGAAAAGAAATGGTTGTGCGGAATTTTCTGTTTTAACTAATTAATATTGTTAAGATGCTTCTTAAAACTTTATTCACAGAAATTAAGGTGATTAAAAAAATCTCCTGGGTGCAGTTATATTTTTTTCTTCATGCAGAAATCTGTTTGATGTGCTCCTTATTTTGCTTGGGTCTGCGCAAGGGTTGTAATACAGATGTGGGTTTTTAGTCCAAGTCAACACTGGTCTCCTACTAGCCGGGAGCAGAAGGGCAGTCAGCAGTCTTCCTATTAGGGCCGTGTGGGTGAAGTACAAGACAGCAGGTGCCTAGCACTTCCAACCCATGGAAGAGAGACCCAGTGGCCATGAATACCATGCTTGAATATTTTGGGTTTTTTTGTTTTGGTATGGATTTTTTTTAGAGGATTCTTTGTGCTACTGACTAATTTCACTTGTGTGTTTTCTACTACTACAGAAGCTGTCCGGGCAAGCAATAAACCCAAAGCTGCATATGTTTGGCCAGTCCATATCAGGGGGAGTTGATATGGATGGCAACGGTTATCCAGGTATGTCGGATACTCTGGCTGTGAGAGCATCAGGAAAATTTAGCAGCAGACTGAAAAAACAGCAGAGCTGGTTGTTTTTCAGGGTGCTAGTTCCTGCCATTGCAGGTGGTCAGTGAAACTGAGCTGCTTTTTCCATTTCCTTTATGCCACTCAAAACTCCTGATAAAAATTTTAGGTGATTGCCTAATTGAAGTATTTGGACAGTCACAATGATAGAGGGTTCAGTATCTGGCCAAGGTTTTAAGTTTCTGGGAAGCTACTCTGGCAGGATGGCAGTCTTAAAATAAATGAAAAAGTAGACAATAATATAATAGTAGTAATAAAAATCAAGCAATGAAGCAGAAGTGAACATCACAGAACTAATCCTCCAGTTACGAGACTTATGACATAATGATACTTGAAGGGACAAACTGACTAAGTCAGAAAATGCTTCAGATTCATGCTCTGTAATTTAGCAATAGATTTCAGAGGACTGAATTCTATGCCTCCTTTGTAACTGCCTCAATGTTACAAACATTTCAGATATTACTGTTGGAGCCTTCCTGTCAGACAGTGTGGTACTTCTGAGGTGAGATGTCTTTTTCATTCACTGTTGTCTTCTTCTGTTTTCTGTTTATATCTTATGTGATTTAAGTCCAGTTTCTTCCCTAGGTTATTGTAGCCTGAAGAAGCAAGCTGGATTACTTTTTAAGCAAAACCTTAGACATGTGGTGTCACATGGTGAACATAGAATGGTGTCAAAGAACGCAGTCTAATTTAAAGAGAATAGTGGGGAGTGATAATACCAGGGTAATACCTTGTCTATGAAGAAAAAGAGTTGGAGCTGAAAGGAGATGTGTTGCATCTCAGTGCCTCTTTAGAAGGATTGCCCCTGACTTGGGACAAGGCTTTTTATTATTCTGATGTTTACCTAAAGTAAATAAATTGTGATTTAAGGGAATGCAGTTGGGCGAAAAATGAGCTGCATAGGATATAGTTTTGCAGGTATATATATACACACACAGTTTTATATATATGTAATTTTATAATGGGATACAGAATGAAAAAAGAGTCTTTGGGGAAATGAAAATACGGATATGTTTTCAATGCACACAGGAGTTGGGCTGCTGTTTCAAGTTTGTGAGTTAAGTGTAATTGCTTGTTCCATCTGATAGAGGTGGGACAGCTTGGTTCACCAAATTATGCAGGGGGAGAGTTAGAGTACAAGTGAGCTTGAGATACACTGACCTGGGGAACAGAGTGGAAAGTTTGAATTTTTTCGGTAGCTCCTTTGTTACACTTGTTAATATTAAGTAAAAAAATTCTTTCAATCCTTAGATATTTTTAGGAGCTTCTGCATCTTTAGGGAAAATACAGGGATGGGGTGATCCTGGTAAGATAAGTGCTGGAGCTGCAGAAAAATGTGCCAGCCTGCTTCCTGTTCAAGGCAGGAGAAACTTGGCTCTGTTTCCATTTGAATCAATTACACTGAAGAAAAAGAAAAGGAGAGGGAGGGAAGAAATACTCTTGATGATTGGCATGGCAGGTGGTCAAATCTTTCGAAGTTTTCTGTCTCTTCATCGTATATAGAGAATGCTAATAACGGCTTCTGTGAAAAGGTGTGCCATGCCCCAGATGGGAATTCACAGTCTCATATCTGAAGCTGCTAGAAAGAAAAATGCATTTTTCACCTACATTGATGTTACTTGAAAAGGGGGGAAGACAAACTGAAAGGCTTACTGTGATGTTTAAAACCACATTGTAGTGATTTCAGTTCGCCTATTCAGGTTTGTGGCTAAATGCTAGCACACTTACTTAAATTTACTTGATTGCTTGTTGTGAGATGAGGATTAGGAGTAGGCAAAGCAGGCTCAAACTTTATAAAGTACAAAGAAGTTTTATTAATATATCTAAGACAAAGGGAAAAGAAAAGAAAAAAAAAACCCAAGAAAAACCAGAACAAACTCCTCAGACCACCCCTCCTTCCCCACCTCTCCATTTTCATTCTCCCTGACAACATACAAAAGACAACACTTCGACCCCCAGTCAGTTTACCACCTCAGAAACAGCTCTTGTTCCAGTTCACTTAGGGAGAGAAGTTTCTTTTGCTTACACCATGGATCTTCTGTAAGAAAAATACAGTTTTTATGGGTCTTCTGCCTCACCATTAGCTGCCGCCCGGAGCAAAGTCCAGCTTAATGGTGGATCTCTCCCACACCAGTAGCCTTCCCACAGCCACTTGGGTAGGTTATGAACAGTCCATGGGGTACCTGTTTTAAGGATGCTTAGTTCAATTGCAGCAACAAAGAAAATCCCTTCTTCTGTGCTTAGCAACACAGGTTCTCCTGACAACTCAGGTTCTCTAGCATTCTCCCCGGGACCAGGGCTCTGGGTCACAGCCTCTCCTCTCTCTTGGTTCTAGTTTCTCATTAGGCTGTACTTTTTCAACACTTACTTGTCTGTACTTAGGTATTTCAGTTCATTGGCTGCAATAAGAACCTCACATCCCCCTTTGGACTATATCTTCATATATTACAGAGAATTTATTAGCTCAGTCCCCAACCATGGTTCTCCAAAAGAGTTTTCAGCTTCACTCTTGAAGCAACTTCCCATGCACCCCCTTGTGAGTATCAGTTCTGCTTTCCTCACTGACTGTAAAGTCTCTGCGCTGCACTATGTCGATGTCCTCACTCGTTCCTCTCTCTGCGAGGAATGATGGGTGTCTGTGAGTTTAGGCCAGGCATGGAGAGAGTTAATCTCTGTCTCTCTCTCCGGCAGTGTGAGGATCACGTGCTCTTTGCCGGGCTGTTTGAACAGGCCCGAGCTGGATGGAGTCCAGCCCGGTCCATGCCTGGCCCGGAGCAGGGGCCTGGCTCTCCCTCTCGTGTAGCTGGCACACCGGCTGAGCTGTATCTGCTGAAGATTCCAGCCGTTCCTCCCCCACGCCCGGCTGCAGCGGCAGGGCCGCTCCAAACTTCCCTTCCCTCCCCCCCTCCCCCCCACTTTGGAAGGAAGGGGGGGGCTGGAGGGGGGGGGGGGTTGGCTTGGGCTTACCAGCGAGAGAAGCAGGAGATGCTCCTCTCTACACAGCAGCAGCAGGTCCAAAGAGGAAGAGCTTCAGAGAGTCTCTGCTTATATATGGTTTTTTCCTTGAAGGCGGATCAACTTTTTAATAGGTTCACTTACATATCAATCCTTAAAACTACCTGATTATTGGCTCTCTCTCTCAGGAAGGAAGTTGTATTCCTTCCTGCAGCACAGATCACTTCCTAGATTTTGACCCCTCTGACCTAACCCAGGACACACATACAGCACAACAGCATGATGACCTCTGTTTATGCATTTGGTTATGCTTGTGCATTTCAGAGGAGATTAGTGCATTACGGACTAACTTTGTGTGCAGCTTGATTAATTGCTGTTACTGCCAATTTACAGTGTGTCCTTCGTGCTGTTAGGATAAAGAGAGAAAATTTTTCTCCCCCATGTATCCCCTTGCTCTTCCTGCTTTTGTGAAGTCTTTTAACCAAAAACCAACAAATGTTTTGCCAAGTGATATGTAACACCTTTGGTAGAAGCCTTTCTTGCCTTGGGGCAGACACATTCTCTTGATAATGTGTGTGTATGGCCCTTTGACAGATGCATTGGGTTGTTTTTCCCCAGTGAATAATCAATTGACATTAAGGAAAAATCACACAGTGCATGATAGCTGGAGAAATACTTTATTGAAAGAGAAATGTTTTTCTAGATCAGTTATAGCATTTTCTCTTTTATGTCTCCCTAAGCATTCAGAAATGATCCTAGGATGCTACTCTTTTTCCTCCCTTCCCCCCACCGTATATATTTCTAAGGCTAGCATTTATTTTTATCCTCCATCTCAAAATGTGAACTTGGACTGTTATTTCAGGCTGTGATAAAAGAGTCTGAGCAATTGTATCAAAGATGGATGTGAATCTTGTTCCAGTTCATATAAATTAGGTGTAACCACAATCCCTGCTCTCTTCTCTCTCTCCCGTACCTCTGAATTTAAATGGCTTGTGGAGTGAGAGTCCTGAAGTGGTTTACAAGCTCTGGCCTTCCATGGCTACTAGGACTACCTTAGAACTGAATCTGCTGATTGCTGCACATTTTTTTTTTTATTAGTGTATTTGATTTTGGAAGAAGCTGTTCATCTTGAACATGTACAGAATGGAAAACAGGAGGAATAACACCCATAATTTTTGGGCTGAAGTCCTGCACTGGAGATGGCTCAGGAGTGTCTGAGTTTCTGAGTTGCTTTTCCCAATCAAAGTGCTGGGGCTTCTGTGTTGTGTGAAAAAGGAAACTGTTGAGGAATACATTCAGTGCAGGTACCTCCGTGTGTGAACTGCAGATTGAGCTCGGGGTGGTGGGATCCTGAAGCAAGAGGACACTCGGGGACACTGAGACACAGCAGGAGCCAAGGACTCAGGAGTCAGAACAGAGACTTTTGTGTGCTTGGATGGTGAGGGTATAAAAGCCCCCAGGGTCCTTTATTTGGGGTCCATCCTTGGAGACACTGCCTTGAGTTGTTTCTGTGTTACTGCACTGTGGATAATAGGCTTTATGAAACTATGGGAAACCTGGTCTGACTATGTGAGTGTGGTATGTGTAGGGAGTCAAGGGGGCACCTGTCAGCTCGCTGGAGCCACACACTGTAAACAGGCTTTGGTCCCAGCAGTTAATGTCTCTGGTGGTGGTAGTGTGACTGCCTGAGTGCCCCCTGGATGGTTAGACAGGGAAGCTTCCTTAGCAAGACACCTGTGCCTTAGGGCACCCAACTTGCTCTGTGATTCTGGCTGTACTCAGGAGTATTGGTAGCAATAACCTTGGTGCTGGAGTTGCAAGAGTAGAAAGCTTTTATTCACAGTGCACTCGGTAATTCCTGAAACACAGTTCAACAGCATGATAAAAGTATTCAATCCTTGTCACTTGCCAGGAGGGCATTAGCTAAACATTTCCTCCTCCAGAAAACATGCATGTGGTGTCTGTTGTCCCTTATATACTGTCAGAAAAATTATGTATGAATCTCTCTCCTTTGGAGGGCCTCTGTGCTCTCTCCTTGACTTTGAGGTCACAAATTTGGCTATAGACCATTCTGTGGAAACCCAATCTCTCCCTACCTGTCCCTGTTCATCCAAGATAGTTAGCAACCAGTCTTATTTGCATGAACTTGTGGTTCTTGTTTGTCGTTCTGGTAATTTTGTTATCCTCTTCAGTCATCAGGAAGGCTTTATGCAACCTTTGCTGGAGATGATTATTGTTACTATATATTATCAGTTTCCCCAGTTGCCTGCCTGCAGTCTGTATCTGAGCACTAAACTTCAAGCTGACATTACTACTTCCATTTAAATGCTAGTAGCCCTTGCCAGCTAGGTAAAATTCTAGTTTATTTTACAATTCAAATGTACTCTCTTATTTTTCCTGTCTGCTTGAAATTGTGCAGTTCAACAAATTTGGTTTCTTTTCCTTTGGCTGAGAATTTCCCTCTGAATGGTCACTCAATTCTACTTCTCTGTTGATCTTCAGGTCCAGGCCTGTGATTACCATGGACATCGCTATTTTCCTGCCCATATCTATCAATATCACAGCTCCTCAGTGCCATGATGGTTTGCAGCCGGTGAACTGCCTCAATGTCACAGCATGCTTTCGTTTCAGTGGCAAGCATGTTCCTGGAGAAATAGGTAAGGTTCCTGTGCCAGCCCTAGACAGGAGCACATTAACAGGTTGACCCGGTGTCAACGTCTCTCTTTGTACTTAGCTTTTGTGTGAAATAAGTAGTTTCAACATGATCATGGGCCATGCAATCCTCAGAAAGATGGAGGCTTGAGAACTTTCTTGGGCTTATTTTTACCTTCTGATGAGGCTGACATAATATTGAGGCAGATTCTTCCTGAGTGGGATGAGGGAAATGTCTCCTTGGGTTTACTGCAAGAATAGAGAACACAGCCTTATGAGTTCATATTCTCTCTCTATCTCTTGATAATACATATCTGTATCCATATCCTCTATCAGTGTTATCAGAAAACAGGTACGATTCGCTCTGGATTAATAGTATTTGAGAGTCTGCAAGGAGCTCTTGGCACTGACATGAGAAAATCCTTCTCTGTGCATCAGTTGACCTGTTTGTAAAATGATTATAAATAGCCCAGTATTTTACTGATTGCAAGAATATCTTCCATATTAGTCAGTTTCTGTACAACTCCTAAGGTTTCTCAGGTGAACAGAATTGTGTAATGTGTAATTGTCCAAGCCTTTACATCTTGACTCTATTAAAATACTACTTATGTCTTTTACATTACATCCCAATGCTTACAAATCTTAGCTGTTCTATGAAGTGGTATGGGATAGATACAGCATTTCTGAATATTTAAGGCCTGGGTTATTTTTCTTTTTTTTTTTTTTTTTTTAAATGATGTTTCACCTTTGTCATGCTTTAAGAATGGCAGAGGACTTGCATTGTGCAGCTCAGGGAAGATGCCTCAGCCTCATAGTGTGCTGTGTCTCACCCTCAGATGTCTGGTGGCATTTTCTTAAATCAGACTGTGAGGACACTGTGCTTTTCTAGAGTGGCACTCCTATAGGGCTTGTCAGCATGGATTCTAAAGATTACTGCTTTCTGGTGTGAAGTTGAGCATTTCTCTTGTTTTTGGGCAGCTGAAGTTGTTAATCTACTCCATAATGTTCAGAAAATCAAGCTGAACAGGCACACAGCATTATCCTGTGGCAAATGTGTGTCTTCAACACTTACTTGAATATGTGGCTATTTTGTTAACAAGAATGGGAAGGAAAGTCATCTTAATCGAGCACTGCCTCACACTTGCATGTAAACATTATCTACCTTTTTTATGTTTCTTCTTCTAGTGGTTGTTGCAATACTACTGGTCATGAAACAGTATCTGAGGATCTGTGTTTATGGATATTGCTCGATACTGCAAATGACATTACAATTTCATTAAGTTGTTTCTTGCAGACTATAGTTTTCAGAAGTATGAATTTACTGCTGAAATGTTTTTGTCTGAACAAAGAGCCGTGGCCAAGTGAAACATGCTCTTCACTTTGTGCCAATCTGAGTTTCTGGCTCTGTCTGACCCTTCACTCTGCCTCAGTGCTTGCTGGAGAGCTGAACATCTAGTTGTACACCTCTGACAGACATGGCCTCCAGTATGTCTTGGACATGTGAGAAGTATGGCATTTTAAGTTTTCGCTCTGTCATCTCAGAATCTCACTTAGACTGTTCCTCCCTCACTTGAGGGGTCATTACTTTCTCTCCCGTAGAGTCTCTGTATCACCAGAAAAGGCAGAGATTAGAGGAAGGCCTTTCCTATCTTGAATTAAAAGGTTTCAGCCTGTTCAGACTGTGTACTTTTGGATGACCAGGACAAGAAAG